>JAZDUA010000009.1:3147500-3572500 GCA_038098605.1 Gryllus longicercus
ACCCGAACGCATGCGTTGAATTTGTAAGAAATCTCTCCGCAAACACAGTACGACAGAAATATTTCGGAAATTGACAGTTCCTGAAAATCTCAAAAATTTGTGCATTAATACTTACAAAAAAGGACAATTGCCATAGATATTTGAAGTGTTCAAGCTTGGTTGTATTTTAAAACTTCAGTTAGAATTTTACTGTATTAAGCTAAATTTTAGCAACAGAGTTGAGTTTTAATTGCCCTATATCTTAATACATTATTACCTGAAAACTTAAGTGTTTTGTAACAAAAACTTGGAAATCATCATAAATTTGATTTCTTGAAAAATATATATTAAAAGATGCTAATTATTTGCACCCATAGAAGTATTCAAGCAGACGGCTTTGCGACTAATTAATGTTCTATGGACCGTCTGAGGGAGTTCCTGAAAAAAGACTCCAAATGAATTGTGTATAATTTTCTGTGCCAAAGAGAAATATCGACTTTGAACTTGAAACTTTGGGAATACTTGATATATAAACGATCACTCTGCATTATTTTAGGTACAATTAATAAATTAAATAATTTTTTTAGAATATTGTAATCATAAAATTCTGCATACTTATGCCTTTGCAGATACATAGTGATGATTTTATGACGATTATCATAATTTATGAATTATATCTTCTATACAATTTTCTAATTTATTACTCTGCTTGTACTTATTTATTCGACTATTCCCCAAGAGTTGCTTCCATCTTTCTCTTCAGAATGGCATGTTTGGTCGGCCGGATGCATAGTTTAGTCAGTAATTTCAAAGGGTCCAAAACTTTCAGAAGAGAGGAGATCCCACCCACACCAGATGCCACTCGCCCTGTGTTGACACAGAGAGACTCTGTTCTTTAGTAGGCGCACTGGGAGGCTTTCACTGCAGAAAGAACCTGTTTGAGGAACGTTGTTGGTTTGTTTTTTACAAAATGGTGCCTTTATTTTCCATTTTTAGGTTTCGGGAAGAAGACGACGAAGAAAGCGTACAACTTCTGTGCACGCCTTATTCAGTTTTTACGGTTATGAAGTTTGTCGGTTTGGAAATAATGGCACATCTCATTGAAAGTACTTAAAATACGACAATATCTTTGCAAGTACCAAATATCTTCACAAACTGTTTGTGTAAGCATGCATATATTTGCATGCGTAAGCAAACATTTTAAATCGTATTACGTACAAACGTACAAATTTATCCCACATTTTGCGTCAGCGTAAGCGGTAGTCCTCAACACGCGATGACATTCTGGTCAAACTTGTTCAACTATACCTAAAGGTTTATTTATTCATTTTATCTGCCTTGCAAAGACATCGATAAATTTCCGACTTGACAGCGTCAATATTTTGCGTAACGTTCGCAAATCGCTGCCCCGGGTTCGACCTCTGCTCCCCGAGGGGCACGAAGAGTCGCCTTGCCGGTTCGGGTTGCTCAAACCAGAGATGCTGCGCCTGACTCCGCCGTGACCCTTCTCCCCGTCGCCGCCGCCGCCGTGTCCCAGCAGCCGCAAACGCGGCGATTAGTGTCGCGAAACGGGCGGCAGCAGGCGAGATCTCGGCAGAGGTAGGGCAGTGTGGGTGGACGAAGTGGTGGAAAGATGCAGATGAAGGTAGAGATGGAGAAATAGGGGTGGTCTAAGGAGGCAGAGATGGGGTGGAGATAGCTCTGGAGAAATGAAGGTGGAGAGATGAGAAGGAAGTAGCGGTAGAAAGATGAAGAGGTAGTGGTTGGGGAGATGGAGGAGGAGGTATCTGTGGAAAGTTGGGGGAGGAGGTAGCAGTGCAAAGATGTGGAGGTCGAGATGTAAGGATTGAGGTAGAGGTGGAGATGGAAAGATTGAGGTGGACTTAGAGATTGAGAGATGAGTGGAGATTGAGATAGAGAAATGAGGTGTAGGTAGAGATGGTGGAGGCAGCAGTGGAGAGAAGAATTGGTGAAGGTAGTGAATGTAATTTTGTGTAAAAGAGGAGAATGGGACTAGGATGAGAAAGAATGTACTCGTAGAATCCGCAGCACGTTTGTCAAAATATTGTTAATACTAATTGCTTGGTATTGATAAACAGAACAACAGGAAACTAACTGGTGGTAGATCGGAGTGGTAGTGTTGATTCGGATGGTGCTGGGTTTAAAACAGGATTTTAATAGATGATTACGATTCAAATAGTTCTAGTGGTAGTTTAACTGATTGTTGAAGCGACGATTGTCGCCTTCGTAGTGTACGTTGCACCGGTACAAGCGGTTGTATTGGGTTGCGTTGATAATTGAGCCGGTAGTTCGCGGCAATAGCCACCTGACGAAGGTTGTGGCGATCGCGTTGATGATGATGGCAGCTGTGGAGGTGATATAGCTGAGAAGGGTGCTGCGCACGCTGAAGCTGGACGGTGAAGCACCCATCCCGACCACAGCGTCGCCATTCATCAGCCAAGGAACTACAGTATTTACCAGCTATTTGCATAATGTATTCGCGCGCGTTCTATTTCTCCTGAAAAGTCGCCACTTTCTCCGTCAAAGCCCGGTTCGGTTCTTGCTCAATAGTCATCCCGAGGGCACGAGGTGACGGCGGCGGCATTTTCATGCTATTCCCGACCAACATGAATGCGGCCTCCTGTGCTACATCCGATATCGCTCTTTTCTGTCGCGCATGGAGCAAACGTATTGGTATGTTTTAGCATATTCGTAAGTTTCATCTTCGTAATATGAGTTATACAGTTATATTTCGAACTCTTAAAAACCGACGATTTGAGTTTCTTGATGTGATGAAAATATTTTTTTGGATATTGGCCACATCAATCCTAACGATTTTGTTACTGGATGAGAAGAAATGCACGACAACCTCTAGTTTTTCTTTGAGATTCAAGATTTAAATAGTTCGCTGTATCACATTTACCCATAATTATTTAAGAAATTTTAACATAATTACTAGAGACTGTAATGTTGCCTGGAACACAACAGTGAAAGATATTGTCGATTTCTTTTCATTTCAAAGACCTAATAATTGTATTTTATTAGCCAAACATTTCAAAATAATGATGTTTTGATAACAGTTTTAACAGAAAGACTGACGCTCAAACAATTGGTTTCATCTGCTATGTGTTTTTGTTCTTTTATTAATACTTAGTCTTCTTTTGCTTAACCTTTTCATCACTTACATTATTATTAGCAAATATATTATTATGTACACACATTGTAATTACAATCTCCTTGTTACAATCCCCTTCATCAGAGGTTACCTTAGCTGGTATTGGTTGAAATCTCGGTTGATAATAAATTTTAGGATATTCCTCTAGCATTATCATCTCTATATCGATACGAAAACCACCAATACTGCTACCACCATCACAATTACACCATAAATACAATCTATTTTATAATTATATATTATAATGACTTTCATAATGACTAATCCCAGTTTCTTCGTGTCGACATGGCCACTATCAACTCATTAACATCATTCAACATGTCCGTGAAAAGACTAATTGACCGAATCATTCTAGTAGCCCGTTAAAACGTTGAAGCTAATACTCTTATTCTAAGACATCAGTCACCATCACGACCTTTACCACTGTTACCCCCGCTGTCACAACCCCAACGAGCAACTCGTGCCCACCTCAGCCTCCAACGTTTGGGCCCTTGACATCCCGGGAGCATTCTCACTGGCGAAGCTCAGTCGCCAAGCAGCCGTCACGACCGCCCCCGCCGCCTTCGAGCTAATAGCCCTGGCTGCGTCTCTTGTAATGCCAAGGAAGGCAATAAACTTAAGTAATGTTATTTCCGACCTTTTTCTGCCCTGCGTGGCATTAGGTCTGTTTACTTGCCTACCGCCTACATTAGCAGCTGCTGTTGTCTCCGGCTGCACTAAACTGTTCCCCGGACACGAAATAATGGGTTTCAGCCTTAATTCAGCCTAGAAATGATGCACTCAAGGTTTTAACGTCCGCGTGGAAAGTTGGCGTGTTCACGCAAACCTGTGCAAAAAGTACTCGCCGTGTTCGGAGAAACTCAGTATCATGCTGTGCAACTGTGGCAAATTGGACTTCCTCGGTCTGAAGAATTATCGTCAATAGATCATTTTTCTATTTAGAAAGTCAGTGTTTTATTTGCGTCTTTAATAAAATTCATCGTTAAAATAAATAAAGGGACAGCGCATTTTATTTCATATGGGTGACAATGAAGAGCTACTCGCACATTTCAATTTATATATTATTTCATCTAGTAGAACATGTAAGTGTTCTTTAAATTTCATTTTTTAATGTTTTCAAAACTGTACTTTAAAATCACAATTTGTGATTTGTGGTGTTCAAAACCACCATTAGAACAGGGGATTTCGATCCAGTAATATACTATTCAGAGCGATTCTGAAGACTTCTACCCTCATTTTCTACCGAACTCCGATATTTGCTGGCTTGTCAGTGCTTTGGGACACATATGTTTCTGCCATTTTCTCCTCCTTTTCAAAAAAAGTATAGTAACTTGACCTACTATATATCCGTCACAATACTAGTTCATATGACCCTTGCAGTGGGAATTAAATGTCGGGAAGAGCGTAGAGAGATAAAGGTAGAGACGTTCTAACGTGCAACAGGTGAAATTGAAGTATGGAAGTACAAAGTCAAACAAGAATACAATAATTATACATAATTACGTATTAAAAGCTAATACTTGACCTTGATTTTTGTTTTTTCAAATGTGCATTATGATTTTATATTCCGGCATAAAGAGATTTCCTAAATCTTAACTTACCTTTCAGAAAAACAGAATTTTAATTAAAAATGTAAACGATATTTTATAAGACGTTCCCTATTTCTTAAGTACAAAAATACAAAATGTATTCTCTCTTTTTTGATGAATATTAATCGATATTTTCTCATAGAACACGTTACTAAAAGCGATTACACTAAAAAACTTTAGCTAATGGCGTAAACAGCGTAAATGAATTCATAAAAAAAGTAACGTAATTCACAGATGTAAAGAAATTGAAAAGATATATACATCGAATTTTATTCATGTTTGTCTTCTGAAGTATACAACCTATTTTTTGAAACAGCTTCAGAGAATTAACCAAATGTCCTCGTGATTGTGTAGGAAGTTTACATCGTGAATCTTTTTTTATTTCGGATGCTATGGAAAACAAAAGAATGTCATGTTTAGTACTATCATATGCATTTTAATTGACAACGACGTCTGTTTTTGGTCGCTTAATGAAGAATTTCGTAATCTGCTTGAAGTTTGCATACTAATCCGTTACATGAAAACTCTGAAAGTGATAATTTTTTAATCTACTCGTATATGTCGCCAAAGACGTATCATCAGTTGAAATAATTTATTTAATTAGAACAGATGTTACATGAACTTTTGACGTTTTATGGGAAATATATTGAGACTAGAATCAATACCTTCCTGTACTATCTGATCAAATAAATGCAGATATAATGGTATTTGTGGATTTATAATTACTTCTCAAAATGTATGGTCGTAAACGCTGTACAAATTAATATTTTCTGTACTCTCGTACAAGCCAAAATAACTTTGAACTTCACATTTTATTGATTCGTACGTCAGTTTCATTTGAGGTTTGGCACAATCATTCACGAATACATTCAAAATAGCCTACATCGCTATAGATCACCAATATCTTGCAAATAGCTCTCAACATCTTCTAGGTGAGGCAGCACCCGACCTGCATGCCATCAGCGCGCAATTAAATATGCAGTGCTTGACTGAAGGCATTTAAGCGTGTGCACTCTTTAGCGGTCAGTGCCTTCTAGCTCTTGAACAGCCCAAGGCAGCTGTGCTCATTTCATGTTCTTCTTCTCTGCTTCTCGCGCTCCCTTCTTTGTCCACCCAGGCTCTCCAGGGCGTCGCGTCGCTTCCTTGTTCTTCTATGGAGACGCATAGGCCCCGCCTCGATGCGATGTACAACTCGTGTTAAGTTGATCTAGCCTTGTCGCCTTGTTCGTTCGATTGCGATAGCCGTATCAGCAGTTTTCGCGTCGTGTTTATCAGCGCATTTTGATGTGTAGCGTCTCAGCGTTTCACTTCTTAATATACGAGCAACATGCGATAAATAACTGCACCGAACATCCATTAATCGAGTTGCCTGAAGAGGTGTTGATAAATAATCAAATGACGCAAACCAGGAAGCAACAACCGATTGCGGATGGAATCTTGCCGATGAACTTACAAAATTCTAGGAATGAAAAAGTTAGAATGCGGGTAAGTTTTGTACTCATATGACGTCCAACTGGTCGAGAAAATATCATATTTGCTGTGCGTCAGAGAAGTATTCAGACTTCAGGATATTCCTATCCATTAGAATATCCATCAAAATAGTTTAGGAGTATGTCAACAAAAATTAATTTTTCCACTGAAATTTTAAATCAACGAAAATCTCAACTCGCATTATGTAATTATTTTGTTGTATTTCTCTAATTTATTGCTTAATCTTGTTTCTTTATTGACATTTCCATTCCTTCTTTCTATATTCTGATTTCTCTCAAACTAAGTATATTTCCATTTTTATTTTACATTATTATCTGTTCAATCTCATCTATCCCTGATTTCTCTATCCCTCCTTTCCCAATTCTGCGTTCTTGCCTAATTTTTATTACAATAAAACAAAAACTCTTCGAAGATAGTGAATATGAAAATACTCCTCCTTCTATAGTACACATCAAACGATATCCAAATGTGTGTCGATCCTTCTGAAAGGCGAGTGTTAATGAATTGACGCTAAAGACTGGTTTTAACGTGCCCCAACATTAGCATAAGTGAACTGCCCTACGATCTCGGACTCGTAACTCAAAGGCAGCGATTCATTAATTTTGCGCGGTTTTTCTAGACCACAACCCGTGGGAGAGTATGCTCTCACTCTCTGAGGCCGCAGGTCGTGTGGAGTCGTGTTACGAGTGTGTCCACGGCTTTTCCTCGAAGCATCTTTATTAGCGTGCCCTGTTTACCGCAAAATCATCCATAAATAAAGTCACATATTTTTATTGGTTTTCATTTCAAACAGTTCTTTCTATTGTATCATATTTTATTTAGTGATAGAAAATTGAACTTTTTTTTAATTATGTTGTATTTGTGTTGTCATTAATATCTTGAATTTAAAGGCATTCATCGGAATTTACTATACTAAATTTCATATGCAAATATAGCTAGCTGTTCATGTGATTGCTATTGAATATATAACTCACATAATTTAAAATTCGACCTTGCATAAAATGAAATTTAAAATATTTCATTGTTATGTTAAACTTTCAACAAGTTTATCAACATAAGTTAATTAAATTTACAAGATAAATAAATTTTATTCTATTATGTTATGCTTAACGGGGTTTGAAATTTTCGCTTGCACTTTTCTATCGTCTTATTCATATTTTTCTTGCAATTGATTACCATTAATATTTCACCTCTCACCTAGTCATGTGCCTCTCGTTATTTCTATAAACGTCTATCGCCTTTCGCCGCCTTTCAACTTTCTTCCTCACTCTGTTTTCCTTTTTCATATCCATGTTTTCTTCTCCCTTCCCACTTTCTTCCTTTATCCCTCTTACGTCATCAGCTTTATTTTGCCTCTTATTATTCTCGTTAATTTTTTGTCCCCTTCCTTCGTTTCTCTTCATATTTCTCCTCCTCTTCTTATCCTCGCACACCCTTCACTTCTCTCCCCTCCTCCCTCTCTTCGTCTCATTTTTCTCTCCCTCGTGCTCTAACATTTTACCTTTCCTCTCGCCTTGTCATCTCCTCCTCTGCGTATCCTGCTTTCCCTTTTCTCTCCCACTTACCCCCTCTCCTCCTTTCCCTTCACTCCTCTCAATCTTGTTCTCTTATTCTTTGTTATTCTTCATCTTTACCTCTGCCTCTCTTACTTCAACTCTTCTCTTCTCCCTCTTCTTCTTTCTCCGCCTCCTCTATTTCTCACTCTCTACCTATTTTCTTTTATTCTCTTGCCTTTTCTGTTTCTTCGTTCCTTCAATTTTCCTTCCCTCGTTTTCACAATCTCTCATCTTCTGTCTCCTCCTTCTCCTCCATTGTGTCCCTCCTTCTTCCAGCCTAGTAATATCTGACTCTGCGCCCCCGGCCGCAGATTCCTCGCCGCCGTCCGCTGCACTTGCGTCGGGCGGGCGGCTTCCGCGCAGGTGGCGCTGCCTGGGCGGGCGCAGGGGCGTTGCCAGGTCCACATTTCTCACGTCCGTCGCCCGGTGGCACGCCCGGTGGCATCTGGCCCTGCGCGCGGTACAGTTAGGCCAGCGGGCGCCGACGCAGCGCCCGCCCGTGTGTTTGCTCACCAATATCGCGCGCCGCGCCGCGCCGCGCCCGCGCGCCGACGCGCGCCCCGCATGCATAATGCCCCGCCCCACCTTCGGCGCAGAAGCCATCTGGCGGCAGCCGTTGCGGGCCCTAGATTTTTTCAAGCCGGTCTCCATGGCCTAGCGACATTTGGGTAGACATTGCTGAAGACGGCGCGATGAGGTATTGGTATTGGATTCGGTTGCGGCTTGGTTGGAGACTTCCCTCCCCAACTATAGCATGCATCTTTATCCTGGCCGTAACTATTGATAATGCCATCTACGAAACATGATTTTCAAATTGTAGCTTGTGCATTCCAATACAAGAAGGGAAGAGAAGAGGCCTTAAATCCATTATTTCTTGTATTCCGAGAGGAAGAACTACGGGAAAACTAAGAGGTCAATTGGAAAATATTGTCAAAAGGCCGGATCAGCCATCTAGGTTCTGAAATGCAGAAATTGTCGATAAGGAAGTGTAAGATATGAAGCGAGATTTGCACATCTAAATCTTGTTTTCAGCATTAGGATTGTTGATTCCTTAACGTACTTATTTTGTATGTACGTTTTGAAACTGTAATTAAACTATCAGGTTTTTAGACTGCGTAACAATGAAATTTATTATTGCGTATGCGGTGCTGCTTCTAACACATCAAGCAGCAGCCGCACGCGAGATTAAATTCGTGATCGATGCGGATCCTATTATTTTGTGATCAGGGTATTCATGTTTGAAGATTGTAAAATGAAAGATGCTTCATTATATTGGTTGTAAATGCTCGGTACGCCGTAGCTACCTAAAAGCAACTTTCTTGCATGGTCACAGGCTTTCCTCCACCAAATGCATGGCACGTCTAAGAATATTGCATTCGCTTCGAATCCGAATCGTCAGAGTTAAAAATATGGCAATTACTTTGCAATACGGTAGACAAGTGAAATAACAAATTAAAGAAATTTTCCGATATCGTGTGAAACAACACAAAGGAAACGATAAAATTATAACTGAAACTTTAACACCTTCAAAATATAAGAAAACACAACATAGGACAAAACAATGAAGCATTTTCAGGTGACAATATATTCTAATTTTGCTATTTTGAATGAGACGAAATCAAAAAGCGTTTCGACAATGTTGCATCATTTCAAGAAATATCAAATGTGTTTACTAAATTTGTTCTTTCTATTACGCTACTGTTATGTGATAAAATTAGCTATATAACGGGATGGTTGTTTTATCTTTTCCAACCATTCAGTTTGTATGCTGTAAAATATTTTCTTACGTCGAAATTATACTTATTGAATTTACAAAGTGAACCTGATCGATCTTAAACATTTGCGCGCAATGAAATAATACATTTTATGATGATCAAAGTAACCATTATTGAATTCTCACAACCAAGTACCCAACCTGAACTAGCCTTAGCCAGACCAAGCAAACAACAAACAAACGAAATGTCCTGAGAGAGCGCTTCTCAACCCAACGAACGCTGGAAAGTCGGAACGGACTGCTCGGTGGCCGTCCGAACCGCTGAAAAGCCTCCGCAGAGGCGGTTCCGCGTGAAAAGCGTCCGCGGGTGCGTTCAGAAAGCGCCGCTTTCATCTCTCCGGCGGCGACGCGGTGCGGATCGGGTGCGTGCGGTGACGCAAACAGGAGCACCTCTCTCGTCGCATTCAATTAAGCTCGGCAAATGGATGCCGCGGCCGCCCGGCCGTTCCGCGCCGCGCCCTCCGGGAACTTTCTAGAACCGCGGGCGGCGCGGCCGCGACGCGCGGCGCGATGGGCGAATTTAGGAGGAAGGAAAGAAAAAGATTAAGAGTTGAAGTAAAAATAACTGATTATGAAGAGCAAATTATTTACGACGTCTAGGTGTTTGCGTTCCGCTGAACCGGAGCTTTGGAAATGAGAAATTAGAATATGCCGAGTATGTGATTTGTTTAAATATACAGCACATATATTGGGCTAAGACAAAAAATTATTTCTTCTCATTTACCTTCTCCTTCTTTCTCTCCTTCACTTTACCCACCCCTCTTCCTCCTCCTCCTCCTCCTCCTCCTCCTCCTCCTCCTCCTCCTCCTCCTCCACCTTCTTCTTCCTAATTCCCCTTCTTTCTCCTCCTCCTCCTCCTCCTCCTCCTCCTCATCTTCTTCTTCTTCTTCTTCTTCTTCTTCTTCTTCTTCTTCATCTTCTCTATTTCACTTTTTCTCTCTCTTTGGCGTTCGTGCTAACATTAATGTCACTTCGGAAGTGCAGGCATCGGTGCAACACGATAGCATACGCCTCATCAACGTCAAGCATGTTGCCTAATTCGCAATTGACAAACGACAGTGTTTCGCCGTGTTTCACTTAATATAATTAGTAGAAAAGCGTCTGATTAGCTCTGTCATTATAGTAGTTATTTTCATGTTTTTATTTTACAATTTTGTTCTTAAAGGAATATTTGGCAGATTAATATATTTTAATATGTGCGTGAGAGTATTAGTTGCCCATTGATCGAATTTGATTAATAATCACCACCAGAATTCCAACTTGTTTCATACCATGGGATCAACATTTGTAAGCCTGTGCCGCTTGAGATATATACCTGTGTTTGTTTGATTGCTATCTGCAACTCTGCGTCACTGTGATACACGTAATGCTGATCGGACACGACTTTCATGAGGTGCAAGATCAGAAGGAAATCGCAGGTAAGATCCTGACTGTAGGGTGAATCGACCTCACATATTCATCTTTGAAGTACCCCGTGCGCGCGAGACTGTCCTTCAAATTATCCCCTACACTCAGAAGGGTTTGTCTTAATTGGGTTTATAGTATCATACTGGCTGATAAAGTTCAAGATTAAACTGGTGGTGCTAAAGCAGCACGTACTTTCTCGCCTTTCTCGTGCCGAAAATTACGCGAAAAATACTCAAATATTCGAAAAACTGTTCAGGACCTTATTTAAAAATCTTTCTTTGGGAAACATATTTCATTAAGGGAAAAATCTATATCTTAAATATTTTAGTTTCAAGACGACTCCAAAAACATACTGAACTCTTGTAATTTTCATACAACTCCCTTCACATATCCGAAAACAAAATTTAATCAAAATCAATGGAGTCACTGTTTTGAAAATTTTGAAAATCTCCCTGGGCTTTATGTAAAGTAACCCCAAAATTAAAATATCGGTTTCAAATTCAAAGACCCACAGTATAAGCCAAATCGATTAGGGAATATCAATTTCGGAGAAAATTGTCTGAACGGTTTAGCCGCTAGCGTTGTTCACAGATGAACTGAGTGATGGGCAGCCAGACGGACTGACCTTTTGTCGTTATTTGATTTTTCGGTATCAAGAACAAACAAAACATGAATTCTGGCTACACCACGTGTTAGAGGATTTTTTTCTAATTTAGCAACTGGATTTATCATTTTTAATTACCAGAACACTGTAATGAGATTTTCTGCCAAAAAGTTGCAATTTTTTCGGACAGCATTGCATAACATTATCTCTATTGCGTAAATGGTAGTTAGAAAGTAAAAAGAAACTTACCTATCCAAATAAGCATTTTAATTCAATTTTAATATGAAGTTTAGTGTTTTCAAATAGAGACTTAATTCATTATGAAATTATTAGTATAATTGCACTATAAATCCGCTTGGAATAAGTCGATTTGATTATTTTTTCGTCGAGTAGAATCACCTGCTTGAAAATCACAAAATGTGGTATGCACGTGTCTTTAGTACTTTTGACCCACTGTACCCTGTTGCCCCCCGTTGGGTGAAGTAGGCTCTAATTTACATATCAACTTGGGCTGCTGCGTTAGACCCGGGAGAAAAATGAGACTCAGGTGCTGGGGGATTAATATTGTTCCTCGTGGTAGTGGTATAATCACACAGGGTTTGAGCACCTTGATTACTTGAGAAATTGTGTAGTTTTTTCTCTCTTTTTATACTGATGCAAAAATCATCATCGTTGGTATTGAGTTCATTGTTGGTTTTCAATGGCTTCCATTCTTTCCCGCCCATTGCATTCTTTTCAACTCCACATAGTTTCCTTTTCACTAAAGAAGTTTTAATAATTGTTTTCGTTTCCTATTTTCCCCTCTTTTCCATTCCTCAAAGAGCGCTAGAGGTATTGGCAGTATACTTTCTTTCTCAAAATGCCTCTATCAAAAGTTTTTTAATCTTACCTAATTGTCTTTTTTTGTAATTCACTCGATTATAAACATCGTCACTATTTAATTTCTCAATTTGACACTGAACATTTCCAATTCTACATTTCAAATACGACAAATACATTTCAGAGACGACACTGCCAACAAATCATTTAATTATTCACACAAAACGCATTCACAAATATCAAACACAATAAATATATAGAGAAATTCTGGGATGATTAGACAGAGCATTAATGCTAAGGATAGCGAGTTCAAATCTCGATAATTTTACTCTTGTCATTTCTGCATTTTAAGTCGTGCTGAACTGAGGATCATCTGTTTAGTTTAAAAATCAAAATTTGAAAATGTATTACTTATTGTAAAACTTCTGCGAGAGTGCTGTAGTTTTCTAACAGCCAGTCAATGTATTATTTACATAAATGGGACTGGATCTTATGTCATAAATCTGATGGTATTTGTTCGTCTCATTTGAATACATCAATAGAATTAATGAATAGAATTTGGGTTTTCTCAAAGAATAATCAATGAATTTTTGTTAACATATTGATCTTATTCATGATAGAATCACCGTACTCCGCTCTTTGTGAATGCTGAAGAACTTCAGTTTATGAAGGAATTGTCTTCGCTTTGTAGAAGCAACCGATTCGCCCTTTTAACACATGAAAGTCTATCATGGCCATCAACACGCCATTTTAACTGATATTTCTTGTAGCCTGAAAACACTTTTGTGTCTGTGCACTGGTTTAGGACGCTTTGCTCAGACGACACCAGTAGCGTGGAACACTTCAACATTCGAGGACGGAAATGCTAAGAGGTTGCAGGGATGTCACATTCGTATGTGCTGTGCGCTTTGACTAAGCACTGGCCTTCCTTATTTAGAGTGTTTTCACTCGTTTGCTTAAAATATGACCTTGTGAATCGTACAAAATGGCGTTTGAAAGGAATTTTACAGAAACATTATTAATAAAGATCATTTTCTATTTCTCTGTATGTAAAGCTTTCCTGATACATATATACGAATAATGCTAAAGTAGTGATGCAGTGTATGATTAATGCATAGCAGTTTTATAGTGTACAATGAGTGTGGGGAAACGTATTTCAAAAAGTTGCAGGAAATCTTTTTTGTTTGCCGTATTTTAACATATTTTTAATGTATTTACCTAAAGATTTGGCGATTTTCCTAGAGCGGACATCATTCGCTCTCGCAGATATTTTCAGAAAACTTGGAAACAACCACAAAATTGCTGAATTTCTCGATGAATCTTTTTGTTTCTACGCAAATACTGTTTCAATATTTTAAATAGACACTTTTTCCAGGCCAGTATAGAAAATAGCTTCGATTTTATTTTTCTTACTTTCTTCAATAATTGCTATTTAGGTTTTGTACTTCATCATGGTCTCTTTGTGATCAGTTGACTACATTTTAGTTCTAGAATATCTAATTTATTGTTTTGTGTGTTATTTGACGTGTATTATGAAATAAACCATGTATAGCTATTTTAATCTGCAATAACTGATTAATACCTAAATACGTAGATACATTCATTAGTTGTAGAATCCTGATCTTCCCATTTACGTGCCAGTTTTATGTAATACATTTTGGTAATTAATAATTGTGCGTTACTAGAGTTGTAATTATTTTAAAGAACAAAACTATAAAAAGATTTTCCACGTACTTCTTAAGATATTTCCGCCAACACCGCCTTCGCCCCCACAACCATCTTATCCTCACTGCGCGTATCTTTTTGCCGCACTCTGCCCCACCTCGCCGCTTTGCTTTTATTTGCCGACCGCGTCTCCTCCGCCTCCGCCTCCGCCCCCGCCCCCGCCCGCCCAGACGAGCTGCCTGACATTGTGACCTCGGTTTTGAAAACAAATTGCCTTCTTCTGTGCTGTCTGTCCGTCTGTCCGAGCGTTTGGTCGGGCGGGTCGGAGCGCCGCCGGGGGGCGGGGGCAGGACGAAGCTCATCGTCCGAAGTCGTCGATGTGCCCGTCGCTGCTCTGCACAATTCTCGCCCCGCCCTCGACGCTGACGCACGTACCTCGCGGCGCCATCGGTCCCGTTTCTGTTCGTTGGCCCTCTCTTCACACGCTCTCTCATCACCTCGCCGCCCCGCCTCTCACTCGTGCCTGCGCTCACCCGTTCACGTACATGCAGGCGCCCCAGCGAACAACGCTCCGTCGCGTACAAGCCCCACGAACCGCCTGAGTGACATCTCCAAACCCAACTGGGTCTCACGTACATTATTTTTAAATTATGCTATCATGTTTAAAATATGACACATTACTCGACGTACGTCAAAAGATTATGGTCTGAGAATTTATTACGCTTTGGATGCCAGGCACTTACTCGCGTAAACCTACCCGAAGCGACGTGGCGTGGAGCGGCGCGGCAGGGTGCATGGAGTGACGTATCGAAGAGAGCGAAGATCCCCAAGGGCATGGGATAGCGGGCGGGAGGAGGGTGATGCAGCTTGAGAGGATATTGGTTTTTGTTTGTTTGTTTGTTTTAGTTATTCCGGGCGCAACTAACAGGGTAATTAGGCCCGTAAGTGTAGTGCGTGTTTTTGCTCGAGCTGTAGTTTTCCGTCGCTGTATGGCGAGAACCGGTCCCGACCTACCGTCGGCTAGTAGGGTTTCCTCAACCAAGTATCTCCCACAAGTGGGGCATTGTCCCAGCCGGAACAAGCTCTAAGGTCCCGACCGCTCTCCTGGCGTCTGATCTAGTGTATTGCGTGTTAGTGCAAGTGTGTGTAAGGGGAGAGGATAGAACAAGAAAGAGGTAACAAACATCGCGCGAGGTCCGTTTTTTAGGGTACTGCTCCGGCAGTCACCTGGTGTTGATCGGAGAAACCACGGAAAACTATCGAGCAGCCGGTCGCTAGAATTCTCCTCCAGACTACGACTGAATGCGACATAGCTATGTAGCTAGAGTCGAAACTCCTGCCACCATCAGAACTCGAACCTAGGACCTCCCGGTCAGAGGGACTGCAGTGACATCGGTTGATGCCCTGAACCATCTTTCCCTGTACGATATTGGTGAATTTGACGCAACCGAGTGAAAGATACAGATATGTTCAACGGAGCGGCAGTAATGATGACAGAATAAAGATGAAAGAACGCCTTTGAAAGGATGAAGTATAAAAGAACAGGTAGCTGAAAAGAATATAGAAGAAGAGCGGGAGTATTTGGGGAGGGGTTTGGGGAGACGTGGTGGCGGGGAGGACCGGAGCAGGAATGCCTTGTGAGGGGAAACCTAGCGGTGGGGTGATGTGGTGGCGGGGAGGAATTCCAACGGAGAGAAGTCTGTTGCAGAAGCCTCAGGGCGGGAAGGCTTGGTGGAAGAGGGGTATTGCAGAGAGGAATCGTGGTCAAAGGAGAGGCCTGTGGGTGAGGTCTGGCAACAGGCATGCCTAGCACCAGTGAGGCTTAACGCCGGAGATGCATTTCAGCGGGAGGCCTGGTCACGAGGCCAGGCAGCGGGAAGATCAGGTGTCGTGGACGCCTAACGGCGCGGAGACCTCGCGGAATGCCTTGACGCCTAGCAGCGGGGATGCCTGGCGACCGGGAGGCCTGGCAACGGAGAGGCCTGGCGATGGGGTGACGTGTTGGCGGCACCGGTTGGTTGCCGACGGGAGCGGGTGGGTATCGAGGTCCCCATCGTAAGCGTGGCGGCGTGAATGGCGAGAGCGTCTACTACCGCTGCCCGGTGCGGGGCGATGGCGGTGGGCCACGAGGGCAGCGGCGGCGGCGGCGGCGGAGGCGGGCGCGAGACAATGCGGTGATAAATGAAGCGCCTGGCGGGGCGGCCGCGCCGGCTGACACGGGCCCTCGTGGAAACAATCGGGTCGCCGCGCGCTATTAGAAGCTCCTAATTCAGCGCGCGCGGCCTCGGGGGCAGGCGATGAGCTGCGCGCCCCGGCGGGGCTAATGCGCCGCTGCTCCACTTCGCGAGGCGCTGGCGCGGATGGGGCGCTGCGCAGGGGCGCGCGAACCGCCTCGCGAAGTAGGCTGTGGTCGACCCGGACAAGTTGCAATAGAATCTCGAGCCTTTGCCCGGACACTTTTTATTTAATTTACTCCGTATCGCCCGAATTAATTTTGCATGTCTCGAGCAGTCACTGTTGTAGCTTACGTGTGTGCGCGATCATTCTCGTAGCACAAATGAAAAGGGGGAGCGATCTGCTGGCATAAATAAAATACTATTATCCGCACTATTGTTGCGTAGCCATGGAATATGAATTTTGAAGGATGAAATTTCTGTTGATATCCATGTAACAAGATGCTGAGAGGTATGTGAAATGCTACAAGATAATGGTAATTATTCATGTGCAAAACAATTTTGAATATAATCTTGTGTATGAATAAATTTATTATTTCCTAAAAATTAAAATTAATTATTCATCAATGTGTTATTTTTTGCTTTTATAAAAATGTATACATACATACATACATACATACATACATACATACATACATACATACATACATACATACATATATACATTTAATATTCATCCGTCTTGTGAGTAAAACTGGCTCTATTAAAAGTGTTCAACCTGAATGGTAGAAAGAATTTTAAGCGAGAAGAGCTGCACTCAAAGAAGGGGATACGGTCCACGCAGTATTGTCATTTAATATTTATTATCCTTTCGTACCCATTTCATCCAGCACGGTCTGGAATAACACCGTGAGGCAATTCTTCCCCTTCCTGTTAAGATGTCAACATTACAATGAAAATTGAAAATGTTCAAAATAATATTGCGTTGTTTATTTATCTTACTGAATTCTTTCATTTTGTATACCTACTTTTAGCAGCTATTCATTCATGATGTAGGAGATCTCTCTTTCCTTACTGTAATAATTCGCTAACACCAGTAGAAGTGATAAGATGTTCAAATTATTCATTTTCATGAAATTTGTAAAGTCTGTTTGGCTGAACTGCTTTAAACATTACATTGAAAATATGCTTCTAACATTCAGAAGAACTTTCCACTCAAAACGTACTGTCAGAAAGGATCAATATATTGGAGAATATTGAAAATTTTGTAAGGCTCAATTGAGTGCAGGTCCAGTTACGTTGCGTGCAAAAAGGTTCGGCCAATATGCCTCATAAACACAGAACACTATAAAATGAACTTAAAATATTCAAATGAAATATAACAATTAAATATTCATTCTTCCAAATTCAAGACTTCAACGTGAACAGAGACAAACCCGATTCGTTAATTTATGCAGTACAAGTCCTATAGAAGACCATCGATTAACGGTACATAACAGGAACATTAGTAAGAAATTACTGCAGGAAGTAATTTGCGAGGTATTACGCGATAGTGTATGCTGTCAAATATGATTCCAAATAATTCAATAGGAATGTGAAGTTTTTTTAAGAATATTTCTTCATCTACCAAACGTATCTCCTCTCGAACATAATTTTCAGAAAACATTTTAAAACGTTCACTCTCACATGTATGTAATAAGTTCAAAATTGTTGTCTGATGCAATTGAATACAGCTTGCTTGTTAGCGTTCCGGAGAGTCAGACGGGCGTTCGCGCCGAACCTTTTGCCAGCAGAACGAGGAGCGACGTAGCTGGGTGAATTCAAGGAGAGTTCTGGAGGACGGCTGGTTGTTGATTGATTGGTTAGTGACTCTGGGTGGGTTGACTGCCAAGATCATCAGTCCCAAAAGCGTGGGGCACGTTTCTAGCGCCGGTGTTGGCGATGATTTTGCACCCTCGCTGGATGACGAGATCCAGTGCCAATCTACACGTCGGCTTGCGAAGCTTTTTTCCTACCAAGTATCTTCCAGCCGAGACAAGTAGCAACCTCTCGACTCCGATATGCGTGATTGTGTAGTGCGTGTTTGTGTATGGAAGGAGTGAGGATAAGACAAGGACAAGCGTTTTTCAGCGGCCTTCGCCTGGTGTTGATCGGAGAAACCTCGGAAAAATACCGATCAAAGCAGCCGGTCGCTAGAATTCTTCTCCAGGCAGCGGCTGAATTCGGCCTGTCTAGCTAGCGTCGAAAACCTTGAACCTCACGACCTCACGGTCATAGGCACTGCAGTGAAATTAATTGCTGCCCTAAGCAACCTAAGCCAGACGGGCGGCTGCTCTAACTGGTAATATTTGTGATTTCTCCAATCAATACCAGGTGACTGGTGAACAGTACATAACAGCCCTAACAAGCAGTTCACGGACCGTGCGCAATGTTTCCTTCATTATCCATGCAACATCGTCTGATTCTGACATAACTAGCGAATAAAAAAATCTCGTCAGCTTAAGTTTAGGTAGTCACCGCATCTCACGTGTGGGTCTGGAAGAAACACCTCCACCTTCACCACCACCATCATTACCATAACCACCACCACCATCACCACCAACATCAAGACCACCACCACTTTTTCCTCCTTTCCCTGCTCCCCTCTTCCTCACGTTAACCTCCACCCCTCTTACGTAAATAGTTGATGAGCCAAAAAACAATAAAAATCGCTCACCCGAACACAGCCCCTTCTGAGCGTCCCGTCGGCAGAGTTTCCATTGAAAAGTGCACGGTGCTCCTCATGTCGGGTCATTGGCTCCAGCCCGAGCCCCGCCCTTCTTTGGGTGCGTGGCGTACCGGATGCCGCAAGGGCGAGGCCGGGCGCGCGGGCGGCCGCAGGGTGCTCTCGACCCGCGAGCTCACTTAGCGCCCGACCGCTAAGCGACCTGCCAGCGCCCGCGCCCCGCCCCGCCCCGCCCCGCGCCCACCGCCCGCGGACGCTACTGTTAATATTGACTCGCTAAGAGGGAAAGGCCCTGCTCCTCTTTCAGCAGCAGCAGCAGCTCTCTTCTCCTTCTCCGGTGGCTCCCTGCAGCGTATTCGCGTAAGGACCTTTTTATTAAATACTTTTCTGATACGACGTACATTGCTACTTTGCTATATGTATGTTGAATTTTTGTTGAATATATATGTTGAATATTTGATATATATATATATATATATATATATATATATATATATATGTGTGTGTGTGTGTGTGTGTGTGTGTGTGTGTTTGTGTGTGTGTGTGTGTGTGTGTTGAATAAGTAGTCGGGGGTTCCAAGGAGACGTAGTTTATATGAATACCTTCATGCTACACTATGTCACAAAAGCTTGGAAGTAGTCGAGGAAACTGTTAGTGGTGAATTGTTTCTTTTCAAGAAGTTGAGGACAGTGGGTGGAATCGAAATTGGGCTGGAAGAATGATTTTTCTTTGATTAGCGAAGTCGTTCAGTCTGGAGGGAATTAACTTTTCGAAAATTTTTGCGAGGGTTGGGAGGAGGCTAATTGGATTATATATAGCAGAGTTGTAAGAAGTTTTGTTGGGTTTGAGAATCGGAATAATGATGGAGTGTTTCCAGGCTATAAGAAAATACTTAACACCGCGACAGCCATCGAAAATTGCGGGTATATATGCGATAGATCTACGAGGCACATGTTTCAGGATGTGGTTAGGAACGAGGTCTTGACCGGAAGATGTTTTTTTCTTAAGAGTTTGAGGATGGAGACGATGTTTGATGGGCTCTGGATATAGTGAAGGAGGGTGTCTGATAAAGACATTGATTTGAGAGTTAAAAGCTGAGTTGTTGGGTGGCAAAATAGCTGGCAAGAAGATTCGCTTTTTCTAGGTTAGACAGCAGTGTTTGAGTTCGAGGAAAAGACAAGCATTAAGAGGAAGGAGTGAGTTACGATCCTTCTTGTTCTCTCTAGATTGAGCACATTGAGAGCAAGTTTGGAGATGAAGGATTGGAAGTGGGCATTTTTGGTAATGGCCATATGTGGACTTTGCTGGTAATGTTCTTAAGAATGACCTTCAGTTAGAAAAAGCTTAGGAGCTACCAGTTTCTTCTGGCACGGCGATTGGCTTGTATGAGTTCGAGGATATGAATGGGGAAAACGAGTGAATGAGTGGGTTTGGGGGACGAGTTAGAGAGTTTTTAAGCTTTGGAAGCCGCTGATATATTGGTTGATGTTAAAGTGTCGATGGCTATATCTTTTTCGATTTGATAATTGAAAAAGTGTGGGGTGGGGAAGTGAGTGTTTAAGTAGTCTTGCAAGAGGGTCCAGGGAATGGGGCTATGAAATAAACTGGTTGGTTTCGGAGTGATTACCGGCGAAGGTTTGAAGGAAATGAGGACTGGTGAGTGACCGGAGTTAGATTCGGGAATGAGTTGGTAGAAAATTCGGTTGTGAATATTCTGTTGGTTGAAAATTCGGTTGTGAATTTGGTACGTTTTATGTCATGGGGTATTCGAAAAATGTAAAGGAAATGTGTGTGTTCAACAGGGCCAGCAATATTAATGATATTTGCTATAATGCTATTTGCAAATTGGAAGAAGTTGGGATCCGCTAGAAGTGGTTGAGCAGCAGCCCCACGATTCGTGTTTGGAGTTCGAATCACATATGGCTATGATAGAGGCGGGTGCTGCGAATAACACTTTTAAATGAGTGAGATTAATCGGGATATTGGTGGGCGAGTATATGGCATTTATGGTTATGGGTGGGCCTGGACGTTGGGGGAGGGCAATTTTTGAGTTTTCAAGGCCTGGGGTGATGAATAGGGGAAGTGGGTAGTTGTTAATGAATGTTTTATGAGAATGGCGACACCGCCTGAGCATTTGCTGGAAGGTCAGTCTGATTGGTAAATAGAAAAGTCGGGGATGGAAAATTTGAGTTGGAAAGGAAGCGGGTTTCGGTTATTATGGCTATGTCAATGAAGTATTCGGCAAGTTGATGGACAAGGTAAAGGTTCTTTTTGAAGACTACGTTGGTATTCCAATTGAGTATGTTATTTCTATCCAATAGGTAGGTACTCGTATTCTGGTAGGAAATAGGATTCATTGTCAGGGTAGACATATTCATGTTTTTTATTAGGGAGGAGAATATCTGTTTGATAATGTTGTCTTCAAATTGTTTTTTGGGATTGGGCTGGGAATAGCTTCAGGAGGGTTGGGAGACAGGGGAGTCTTTGCAATGTTTGATAGGGGGAAATTTGTAAGGGTAGGGGATAGTTAATGAGCTAGTGTCGGTGTGATGATGAGGGTAGAGATGTGAATGATAAATGTGGGGGTTGGCTGGTTAAGGAGACTAGACGATGTAGCCTCTTGTAGATATGGGTAAGCGAGATATGGAGAAGGCTAGTTGCTTTTGCGTAAAAAATACACAAATTGTTTCTCGTTCCACATTTTTAACGCGTGCTATTTCTTAATCGCTCACTTTACATACTTTCTTAATCTTAATCACCAGCACCTTTGTTCTCGGGTTGCTTCCTGCGGCATATTCGCGTTCGGAGTATTTTATAAAATGTAATTTATAACGTTCTAGTTTTCAGCGATTCATTTCATCACCTATGTCAGAAGGTTTCGCATAAATGAATAAAATTAACGAAAAAGTCCTGAAAAAGTCTCCGACTTTTCTGAGTTATGATTCTTCGTAACATGCTAATTTATGACTCAGTCTGCCGATGTGTGTGTATGTGTGTGTGTGTGTGTGTGTGTGTGTGTGTGTGTGGTGTTTGTGTGTGGTGTTTGTGTGTGGTGTTTGTGAAAATTGAAACACCAAGACGGAGACATACTATTACAATGGATGGATGGATGGATGGATGGATTCAAAGAGGGCGTGGATATACTGCTGGGGAACACACCTCCACGCGGTTTCTAAGCGTGACCACAAAGCATTGGCAGTGGACGCAGAAGGACCGCAACGAACAAGTTCCAGACCCATCATATACCAGACAAGTTCGAAAGGCAACAAGTCAGGCGAATGTGCAGGCCAGGGAAGCAGTTCCGGTCAATCTTCGCAGAAAGCTTGCATATTCCTTGCCACATGCGGTCGCGCATTGTCCAGGTGAATTATGGCATGTGGAGCAGCATTGAGGGGAAGCAGTAAAACGTCTCTAAAACTTCCCTGATGTAGCGATTGCTGTCCTCATTACATTTGAAGCGAGATCTTGCATTATAGCAATGACGTTCCAAACTTTTGACACTGAGCACACCAGTAAACACGTTCACGTGTCCATTGCTATCCGAAATGTTGTTAGCTTCTGGTGAACGGAATCTGACGCAGTGATATGCGTGCCTCCAGTCCAACCCTCAGCAGACGGCGTCGAACTATCAAGGCAGACAGACCACTTACGTTTCAGTGCTCCAAAGTCAAGCCAACACCGTAGACGATGCTGTTCTGTCGGTTACGGCCACGCGAACAAGATGGCGGTCATCTCACGCTGTGGTCACATTGTGTGGTCTTGTACCTGTTCGTCGCTGTGTACGACCCTCCTCTATTCACTGGTTCCACACACGCCACGATCGAGTCAGAGTGACACAGTACGACAAACACGCTCTTTGGAGTCCGATCATTCTTCCCCGTTCGACCTCACTCAGATGCTGATATTGCTCGCTTTGGCGGCAGTGGGGAATACCGGCACTTGCTTGCAAGTTTCCGCGACATTTGACGGTTCTAAAAAGACTATGTGTGGCGTAAGAATGACCTGACCTGTCACACAAAGGAGGGCTGTGCTAGGCCAACGTGCACATCATTTCTATGCAAATTTAATCACTTCCTATGGATACACTGTTCTACATATATTCCGATTTTTAAGAGATTCCGACCATTTCTTCTGGGTGTAGCAATTTTCACAATTTATGATGATGAATATCATGATCGAGATTTTGGTCACTTCCAGCATTTCCATCTTAAACTTCCTACTTTGCATTAACTTCTATTACTTTCGCGTTTTGTCAAGTATTTCTTTACTTTTTTATTCCTGAAGCATTTATGTTTTCTATGGGTTAAAGCATTTTCTAAAAAAAAATTATATAAATGAAGTAAAATTAGACGAACTTGACGTCTATAATTTTAAAAGACACAAATTAAAAGAGATTAAATTTAGAAAGACACAATAATAACTTTACTTATGTTTTTGTTTAATTATTAACATCTCTTCCCATCTGAAGTTGGGTAACATCTATCTCCGTATCATATGTTCATGTCCACTGCATTTTCTTTCATATTACTACTCTTTCTTATACCCCTTCACTAAAATCCCTCTTACTTCCATCATCTTTATGAAACCAAAGTTTTGTTACGACGAACTTTCACGCGTATGAATATAATTCCACGTGCTTCACAGATGGAAAATGGCGAAATATGTGGCCTTCACTTTCTTACCATGCAGTGTTCACTATTTAATCACAAGAATGAACTGAATAAAGGTGGTCATCATGACTATTGAGGGGGGAAATATTTCTTGAATTTGGGGATGACTGTAAAGTAATAAAAACCTTCTTAAACATATTTCTGTAATTTGTTATACAAATGGCGTTACAGTTGTGATTTTACATTTTTGTCGTTTTTTTTTACAAATTGACAAGTAAATTTCTGAAATTCAATTTTTTTTTGTCGAACTACTGAGAGAATTGCGAAAGGTCATCGATTGAGGGACTTGTTTACACATATCGTTACGCGATATTTTGGAAAAAGAATCCTTTCAGGACAGCACTCACCTGTTATACCTGGTACAGGGTACCAATCATATTTTCTTTTGATTATGTGGCCACAGTATTCGTAAAAATTAATACTTCACGATCTCTTCCTAAAAATCATTAACTGAACAGTGACGATTTCGTTTCAGATAATCTACTTGAATTTATGTTATTCACATGTTTTTTGCAGAGAGAATAAGATATTATTTCTTTTAACATTTTTGAAATTATAAAATCTTTGAATTATTACGTAAAAATACATAACCAGTGTGTAAATTAGCCCCTCAGAGAGATTTGTCCAAGTTGTACCTACCACAAATGCCACTAACACGGCGACAAAGCACCGTCACAGCGCGTGGAGAGAACACCCTTCTCAAGAACGAGAGAAACTTAAAAATTGTGTTGTCGTTTCGCAATGTATCCCCAGTCAGAGATCCTTTTAACGTTTTTCTTCCTGGCCCGTAGGCAGCGAAAGACCCGGTCTTATCGCGAAACACGGCGCAGGAACTTTACCATCGCGGTGTGTGCAGTATTTCACACGCTAAGAGAATATATATCCGCGCGACACGCGGTGACGGATAGCCCTAAGCTGGACTGAAGAAGCACCCTCGCCACGTCGTGCCACACCACGCCACGCGGCGCCACACTAAGCCGTTCCGAGGAGAGCGTTGCAGGCAGTTCGCAAAGGTGCTGCGGTGTCTAAGGTCGCTAACAGCGACGACAGCAGCTAAAATACGGCATTCATGAGCATGGAGGCTGAAAGGGTGAATATACTGCTTTGCGTTTGCCCTGTTTATATGCACTCGAAGCGGTCCCACTGACCACGACTTTTCTGCGCACGAACGTTCCTTTGGCAGTTTGATTATATAGTGCTGGGGAAAGATAGTTACTGAGTTCTCTTTCTTACGAATGTGAAACAATTCTTATTTTAAGTTTCTTTGCAGAGATAAATAATTGAAGAAATGTGCAGTTTTTATATGTATTAAACTGTAGCTAAGTTTGTAACATTTTTTGGAATAAATAGCTCGATTAAGGCAAACAGAGGAAAACGACTGTTTTGCCCTCTAGATACTAAATATGAAACTATCTATACGATTATACATTAGATCATTAATACCCTGAGACATCATGAAAATAATTTAAAACACTGATTATTTTTATTTGTTCCTTAATGACTTCTATGGGAATCTAAATTGAACATTTGATTGCTGTCTTTGCTAGTCACAGCCCTTGTCACTCAGCCAAAAGAATTACGTGAGAGATCTACGTACATCATACATGATAATTGTCTGAAGTCTGTGCGGACAAGAATTATATTTAAATAATAATATAAACAGATAGGCCGATGTGATGGCCCAGATCGCTAAGGCAGTAGTACCGTAGCGTCTTCGGACCAGAACATCGCGGGTTCTAGTCTCGCCTCGGGCATGGATGTATTTGTGTATGTCTGTATGTATGTACCGTCCTTTCACCCCTCACTATCATCAGCATTTCATCTTCCATACCCCCAGGGCCGACAACCCTGGGGGATAAAAATCAGATCCAGCTAAAAATACTGATCGCTTAAGATGCTGAAAATAGACGACAGTTATACACAAAAAATAAATATGTTTTAAGTTTAAGCATGTATGTAATGCCAATAAACTGAAATCAGCTTATAAATAGTGGTTAATAAATATTTATATAATGAAAATAATAGATATTGTCGAGATGACATGGCGATTGTCACATCTGGGTCGTGCAGCTCGAAGCAGCTTGGGAGTGCCCCAAGGATCTCGTTTCGCGCCCGCGAGGGCCGCACTCGTGCAGCGCGCGGTCCAGGCGCTGCGATGGAGCAACCGTTAATGTCTTTATTAGTTTTATCTCGGCCGGCGGGCACGCACTCGCCTTCGGTAAACTCCTTGGTGCGGCCGTTAGCTCATCTGGGACATGCGGACGCCTCCTCGTTACATCCAGGGCGGCCGCTGCGCCGGTTACTTCACGCGGCGAACGGCACTCGCATTGTCATTGCGTCATCTACCGCGCGGACGCATTTTCGCGCCATTATCGCCGATCCCGCGCCTGCAACGCGATTACTGCCATTATCTCGTTACTGAGGAGCGTCTGAGGCGCTCCCGCCTTAATCACGAATAGCGGGATGGCGTGTTAAAAAGGAAAATACCTGCATGATCGGTGAAGTTTAATAGGATCGGAATGATGGTTTTTAGAAGAATTTGAATTGTGTTTTTTTTTAGTATTTCATGCGACAGTTATTGTGTTAATTACTCAGATTTCTTCTTGGATAAAATGATGGTTATTATATAATATATACATTGTCGACGGACCATATATATTGTCGTCGGTAATATATATTCAGTTCGACTGCTGTGATCTAGAACGTTTTGACTCACAACTCTTCCTCCCTCTGCGCTATTAATATCATTTTCATCCACGGTAAATGATCTTAAATCATTACGCCCTCTGCAATTACTGCTATGTTTATCAAATGTAGCATCAAATTTTATCAAGTATAGCATTTTAATCAACACCCTTTTTAATACGAGTATCATTTCAACTCTCTACCGCCACTACACCATTATCACTTCCAATACAACCTCCAGCATCATATCACTATCTCTTCCGAAACCTTTAACTGCAAAATCTAACAGCCTCACTACTCTATCCACAATCACATCTCCAGCTCCAATTAAATCACTTTCCTCTACTTTGTCTCGTCACTTTCTTGTACTCTTCTCTCTAAAATCAGTATCCATTCCTATTTGAGCCTCTAATCAAAATTCCATCTCTGGTTGTAATTAGTAATTGCTCTGAGCAAAGCTGACTCGCGGAAATTTTCCCGGACTTTCTTGCACGGGTTCTTCCGTCATTGCATTTATCAATGAATCATTTCATGTTTGTGTCGTTCAGACTCAAGAGTTGAGAGTCACAATTATGAAAAGGTCGTAATAATATTAAAGATTTTTCCTCCTAAACGTATTCGTTGTAGTTTTTTCCTCGCTGTCTCCGACTATTTGTCCTTCACTCCTCTATAAAAATATATCTCTTTTGTTTAGAATATTTTTTTCAGTTCTGATCCAAATCAACCATTGAGCATCAAGAATCAAAATAAATTATTAACCCCATATTTTCCATTCTTTGCATGTATTCTCCCTAATTTCACATAGTACTGCCTGAAGAATCTGAACTTCCGCCAACATCAACACTAGAACTAATACCACGAACGTCAACACCTCACCCACCAACATCACAAACACTATTTATTTTCAGCATCATTTAATCATATACCAATTTGGTTTAAGCAAGTACTCGAGAATCCAACTGTTAGAAGATTAATCACTCTTATTTCCCATTCCCTTACATTTATTCTCTCGCCACACTATTTCACGTCGTTCTCTGCGTCAACTATCAACTACTACATCCACAACTACCTCCTCCTACGCCCTCTTCTTCTTCTTCTTCTTCTTCTTCTTCTTCTTCTTCTTCTTCTTCTTCTTCTCCCGCACATTTATTCTCTCCCTACATTATTTCATCACTTCTCTACTTCAACTATCAACACTTGCACTACAACAAGCCCCACTACCATCACCTCTTCCTCCTCCTCCTCCTCTTCTTCCTCCTCCTCTTACTCTTATTCTTATTCTTCCTCCTCTTCCTCATCCTTCTTCTTCTTCATCTTCTTCTAATGCACATTGATTATCTCGCCTCACTATTTCATGCCGTTCTCTGCTTCAACTATCAACACTTCAACTACCACAACCCTCACTACCATCACCTCCTCCTCCGCCTCTTGCACGTCCGCTCTTAGTGCGCACTTAACCTTGCGCGCCCGCGGCTCGCAGGCGGCGGCGGCGGCGGCCGGGCAGGGCGTTTGACTCAGCACTCCTCCGGCGCCGAGAGGTCCGCTCTTAACACGAAATGTATTCAAGAGGTGTGTAAAATATTGTACAGGCGAATTCTGAGTGCGTTCCTGTATCTTGTCCCCGGCGCAGGGAAGGCGCGGGCGCGGCGAGCCGCCCACCGAGTCGAGTGGCGTGGAGCGGAGCGGAGCGGAGGGGAGCGAGCGCGTGAGGGGGGCACGAACTCCGGCCGCTGCTGTTTGCGTCTCCGCGGGTGACTGACGTAAGTCGCGCTGGAGTTTATCGCGCGGTGTCTTTCAGCATTTTGGACGGTCATTTGTCACTCGAAATTCGCTCCAGAGATACGCACTTGCATAAAGGACTTTCAAAAATGTTTTTAAGGAACCTCAGTGGCTCCTTAGTTGGATTGCTAATAATAGTACGATAAATAGACATTGTTGCATTCGAATTCTAAAATTCTTTAAATTGTGAACAAAATCAGTGTTCGGAAATTGGAACTTTGAAGAATTTCAGGCAATAATGCATGTGTTAATGCTCAGTGCTTCATCTATTAAAGTGTCCTCATTTAAGGATGCACATTTCTGGTCAACTAAATTTGTTTTCAGTGCACAATTTTGTGATTTTTAATTCGTTACTGCACGTAAACATCCCAAAGACATTTGTAAACAAGTTAAGAATATTTGAAAGTTAGACATTCTGTCTTAGAGTCGTAAAGCTTTTTACGCTCCTGGTCAGCGTGCATTCATGACCTGCGAGAATTGGATTCCTATTCTGAAACCGTACATTGCTTGTATTTGCCTGTGGTTAAATCGCGGGAGAGGCCGATGTAAAGCCAATGGCGGTTGGCCCGCATCGACATCGGCAGGGCATGTGCAGGGAACAATTCGCAACAACTGCAATTATCTCTGTTCCAGACTAGATTCTGTAACTTGCAAACAGATGCTACTGGATTACTCCAGCGATGTCTTTACGTTCACGGACCCCCCAATAATAGAACGCGCGCAGCATGTGGCAATAGAGTGTTGATGTTTCCTAATGTATTAGTTGTCTCTGTTGTGAGAGAGGTCTTCCATTGGCATCATCGAAATTATAATAGATTAGACCATTATAGCCTGTACCTGCGAAGTCATGTAGAAAAGACCATCTCCTCCTTGGTTTTCCAAAATCTCTTTTCCACTTTCGCATATTAGAATACTCCTACGTGGGCAGTCTATCATTGTTTATCCTTTGCAGATGATTCACTCACGTTCACCTTGGATGTTTAATTCATCTAGCAAATGTTCCATTTTCATAATTTAAAGCACATCAGATAAATGAAGAAGTAGTTCTTTGTAATCTTTCGTCTATATGTTGATCCTAAAACCACGTATAACCATGGCAATCTCATAACTAGAGAACTTATTAAATGTTGTTGTTTATTTTGCGATTTTCTTGTCATGTAAATAACTAAATACGCCAAATATTGTTTAATCTTATTTTCGGAATATTTGTGTCATTCGAGGGCATTAATTGTTTTTCAAATAAGAAAACTGGTATGTCCAAATGTAATAATAACGGTTATACGGTAATATATAGCATTTTACTGTGCCATCTACTCGTGAAAAGTAAACTCTCACTTGAATACACGTATGTCGGGTTGCATAAACTCCAGGCACTGCGCCGCTTATAAGAGTTTGGATCTCCCATATGGTTGACTTCAAGGTCCAAAGGATCCGGAACACGAGGTGCTGAGCGAATGAATGAATTCTCAAAACGTTCGTGTACCTTGTCTTTGGCGAGGGAGAGAAGTGAGCACTCTGGCAGCTGCCCCGCCCCGCCCGCCCACGCGCGCACCCAGTCGAGTGGCGTGGAGCGGAGCGGAGCGGAGCGGAGGGGAGCGAGGGCGTGAGAGGGGCACGAACTCCGGCCGGTGCTGTTTGCGTCTCTGCGGGCGACTGACGTAAGTTCACATTGGAGATTGCACCTCGATACTCCATTACGGCATACTGACTATTATTTATTTTTTTGTACTGAAATGTTATACTGCACTGTAGAAATATACAGAAAGTGGAATAGCAGTTATTTCGTATTATGTTACACCTGTCTGTATAAATTGTAATAACGCTTTATACTAAGTTAAATAACATTGCGGCAACTCATATAGCGGTTGAAACTTACTAAGGTAAAGTGTAAAAAAATTGTCTTTACTTCACACATAATAATTTCAAGATTTTCGAACGTTATTTTCGAGGTTTCCCTGTCTCTTTGTAAAAGTTCTTGACACTAAGAAGTTAATCCGAAGATTTATCCTTATCTTTCACTCTCTAAAACAGTGTATTGAATAATCTCCTGATAACAAATTAAACTATATGATTAATTTATAACTGTGAGACCGTATAGATTATCAAAACGTTTCACCTCTTGGTGTTATGAATTGCGTAATTTCTATTGTAATGAGTGCTAAACTTGCTGACAGTGACAATTCTTCACTTTATCGTAAAGTTAATTTATATTATTGACTTCACTCTTCTTCCCCCAAAACAGATAGCAATACCCACAGTAATAAGATTGCTTACATAGTTTTGAGAGGGAGTCACGATTTCAGTCAAAAATATTCCTCCACTACTCTTTTTTTAATTGTACAATGCATAGTTTAAAAATGTAAAATTGGGAGAGAAATTTCACTGATAAAAATCTCAGGCTTTAATATTGGAAGCATGACAAACATTTCAATTTTCAAAATTTCAGAGGTTTTAATAAAATGCAGAACTATGGTATATTTATAAACGCACTAATTTTGAGAGAAAATCAAAGAAAAATTTAGAATATCTTTTGGAAAATTTTTATACATTCACATTAGCTTCATGTCAAGTGACTCTCAAAATTAAAAAAAAGTCTTAGAGGTCCCTGAATGGCATAACTAGATCTTGGTTATCAAACGTGATAAGCAAGATCTGACGTGTTTATCATATTTCAGCCAAAACGTTTCTTAAGTAACCGTGTTATTTGTGACACGTACTTACACACGCACACTCATACATGCATATACATACATATACACTCATACATGCATATACATACATGCATATACAGATAGATATCCTGATTTTCTGGTACAAAATTGCGTGTATTTCCTTGCCATCTGCATCAAACTTAACCATATTTGAATCAACACCAATAAAATTTAACCCTCATGTTTGTGCAAAATTGTTGTTCCAAAGAAACGTAAACACGAATGTGACGATCGAAAATTTGATACGTATTATTGAGGTGATTGCAATACTTTGTCTTCCTATAGAACAGTGAGAACAAGAAAACAAATATTACAAGAATCACCGTAAATTCAATTATTTAACAGAGTTCGGTGTGTTAGTCACTGAATCACTTATATAAAGCAAACGCTTGGAGTTGACGCGGGTATAGTGCTTCATGAAACAATTAAATGATTTACATCCAGAAACACACCATTTACATATAACTTACTGAAAACACGGCCAGGAGGGAAATAAACACACTGAATTACACCTGCATTCTTGAGATACGGAATTCTTTGAGTGCGTTATTCAGCAAGGCAATTAAAATAAATTCCACATGAAAATTTCACAAATTGGGCATTTTTGAAGAGGGATTTGTTAAGTTCTTGCCAGAAGCTGCATCACGGGATTCGTTGTGGCCTTTCGTATTTATTCTCTCTTCTACGGTCGGATTACGAATCTCCTTGTGCAGAACGTGGTGTGTCTACCGCCTCCAGACAATATCTGCGGGCGTCATCTCCGTCGCCATCACATTTTTTTCCCGCGGGAAAATATCCAAGAGACAACGAGCCGTAGACTTCTGACGTATACGATAATACAATTACCGCCTATACTCCGCAAGTACTTCAAAGGGGACGGAGATTAAATTCGTTCTAATGGTCAGGCAATGAGCAGCAGCTACGATTACACTCACACTTATATTCACTCACACACGTACACACACATCCCTACACCAGAGAGGAAATGGTCCGATTCCTTTTTGCCTGGTGGCGAGGGTGCGAGACACGCATTTTTCCCAGGGTCGCTGGCTGGGACGTGACTTTAATATCTCGTTACGCGCCTCATGACAAATGGCGCGGCGTAATGTGTGGCCCCGCGACGGCCGAGGTGGCGAGTTGGTGATGCGCGAGGGGGCTGACCTTCGCCGGCTTCCTAGATCGCGAAGGATGCACCGGCCGCGCCACGGCGCTCCGTATAAGGCAGGCGCAGGCGCGGCGTTGCCCTGGCGAATTAACGGAGTCGAATGTCGCCGCACGGTTGATAGAACGGGATAACTATGATTTATTATTACTGGCCTACAGGAGCAAAGCGCTGAACCACACAAAATGGTTTTCCAAAAGGAGCACGCTCGAGAACATGAAATGCTTACGTAAAACACCGCAATACATTAAATATTCTGTCGGTCACAACCGTCTTTAACCCCTGTTATCATGCAAACTTTGGGAACGGTTTTTAGCGACGTAAATACACAAATATCGATTCATCGCAAGTCATGTTTGTTTAAAATAACAACATGACGACAAAACAAATACAGATTCTAACAGTTTAGAATAAAAGTAAATCATATTAGTTTGGGAATAATTATTTTTAATTGTAATATTACTAATAGTATAATTAGCAAAATGTATATTAGGTATATAAACTACATTTTCTTTGTATTCCACTAAACGAAAGTCATCTCCGGCAATCATATTTACTGACGATGTAAAGGTGTGACTACTTGATTCAATGCGCGAACTTTCTCACAGAACGTCATTTCTTTAGGTTTAGGAAAATTATTTATATTCGTCTTTCTCGAAGCATGGTATACGAATATTAGTTCATTAAATTTATCACTAGCAACCCTCGAGAATATCGTACTAACATTCCGCAGCAATAGCAACACTCATTTGTTTACTATCGCAGTTATGTATATTTTCGCTTACATTTTTGCATAATAGTGACCGATAAAACGCTGGACATACCACAAAATGTTACAGCGGTAGTACTGCAGAGGCCAAAAGTTAAAAATCGAGGCGGAGCGTAATAGAGCCGAGGTTTTTAATTTGAACGAGAACACCCGTAACATTACTGGATATGTTATTAAAAGCTATTAACAAAACAACCCTTTCTAATACTTCCATAGCGAAGTTCAGTATGTATTCAGGGCAACTGATCTTTACGTATTAGTAATAACGCCAATAAATGTGGTGAATGCATGGGAACAGCGAATACTTCATAAGGGAGGGCGCTTCTTCCCACACTTGCCATCGCATGATGTCAGCTGAGTCGTAAGCTGTGATGCGCTGTGGATGAGAATTCAGCAGCTACGCGTGTTTCTAGAACAGGCGGGATAATGTAATTAAATATTTGCATTTTTAATAGGAATGAAGTATGTTTCATTGTTTTTGGATTTTCCTGACTTCCTGAGTGTATAACTAAACCAAGGATGCCTCTCACATGGCCATAGGCTTCTTAGTTTTCTCTTAATGTTTGAACGCATATAATAGTATACATAATGAACACAATAAACACAATGTCAGGTAGTAAACGGAAGTCAGTTAGAAGAAGTAAAAAGCAAAAATGTATACAATGTTACACAATTGCATTTTTCATTTATTCCATCTATTTATTTATATAAAAAGATATTTCATATAAAGAATGTTGTTGATTCAAAGAAATAACGAATGAAAGAACGTTAGATCCGGAGCAGATGCCATTTTTGTTTATTTGTAATTTGATGTTGTATGTAAGAGCCTGACATGCCTCTTTAAACACTTCGACGAAGGAAAAAAGAAAAACGTCCGCGAACAGGGGAAGGGGAGGAAAATCATAGGCTTAAGAAAAGTAAACAGATATTTTATTTAAAACAAATGGAGATCTCAAGAAACAATCCAAAGGTTGCAGATGGACATTTTTGATGTTTCAGCAATAACGGCGATATTAGGAGTAAGAAGTACACAATTTCAAAACCCACTATATTCATCTTAGGAAAGATTTGAGAGGAATGTGAAAATAGTTTGGTCTTGTTTCTTGTGGTGAAATTACTTGATTACAACCATATACATCTAGAAGTTATGTTTACTTAAGCATTTAAGTATTTGATTTTCTACTCCAGTAAGATTATTCATAAATGGTGTTTTTGATAATAAATTATGATCGTTGACGACTGGCATTAAAGAGTGCCATATTATCACTACATAAATCTCTATTAACATTATATTAGAAACGAGAAGACATATCACTGATATAATTCTTACATCCACACAAACAGGAGTGAATGTTCTGTTTTTCATCCCCCCAGTAAGCAATCCTTTTTGAGAATTGGGACAGCTTCTCGGGTGTGTGTACAAAGAGTCTTCGAAAATTGTTTGCTGACTTGCAAGTATGCTCAGAACTTGGTAACCGGCGATGAGCATTGCAAATAAATTTTTTAATTATATATTCTTAACTTCTCTGATTTTCTGATCACTTTCCATTATAGACACATTATTATAAGTAATATCACAAGTACTTTGTTAATTGGGGATAAATCTCCGACTCGCGATGGTAGGAGGAGATTTTCCTGAGAATTTCCAAAGCCTGAGAGGTATTTAATAGGACTCTCCCACAAAGGAAATTATGTTCAACAGAGTTCCAAAATGCGCCAAATATTAAAAATAACTGCAGGATGTCTTAAAAATCAAAGCTATTAGGTTATAGTACATTCGCGGGTTTATTGGACTTGGCGATCCGCCTCTTAAGATAGATGTGTTGCAGTTTATTATTTGGCCAGAAACGAAAAGTGGTAAGAAAAATCGGATAGAAAAAGCTAGATACATCGTCCTGATTGGGTATTTTGGGTGTAACACTACACTATTGGTTTTAATTTCACGAGTGGAATAGTTTGTTTAAATACTGCAAATGCTCACTATAATGGGTACGTTGATGTGAGAGCAAACCCACAATAAGATCGGAAAGACACAAGACCGGGCAAGGCAATTGACTTGTTATGCATGGATTGAGCTCTATTATGTGACAAATGCATTATTATTATTATTATTATTATTATTATTATTATTACTATTACTATTATTATTATTATTATTTATTATAGTTTTTGTTCTCAATACAATGTGAAAATGGAAGACCAATTACTCTGGAGGTGTTAAGCTAACAAGGAACACAAATCATATTCTGCTGGAACATAATTAGTTTTGATTTCGAATCAAATTAAAACACAATTCATTAATTCCTTAGAAGAGTTCGTGTATGTGTGTCTGTTTTTGTGCGCATGTGTTTGCGAATGTAAATTCACGAAATATTTTTTTAAATTTTCATGTAAATTCATCTCTCGTGTGTGTTTATGCACCTGATGAACGAGAAATTAATCGTTGCTAGTTCAAATCCGGCTTTGAAAGCTAATACCAGAACGAATCATTCACCAATTCGATTACGTCATCCCTTCACCAACCCAATGGCAGTCCACTCTTCCATATTTGCCCGGCGGCGAGACCAACTGAACCAAGCCGTCACGCAAGCCAACAATAATAATGTCATCATTAACCCGAAAATTAAAACCACAATTCCCCGTCCGCGCTGTCTGAAATTCCATCCGCCTTAACGGTCGAAGGCGCTACCTCGTTAGCGCGTCGATCGCCGGGTTCGTTCGCTCGTTCCCTCGACAAATTCACTTCCGCCGTAATGTAGCTGTCTCAAGGTGGACGGGGGTAGCGTCCGGCATCGCTCACTTGTCTACGGACATTAGCATCCCCGCTTGTCGCCGCCTCACCGCCCCCCCCCCAGAACCGCTCCCACCGTCGGCACCAGCGCTGCCACCACTGGCGCAACCACCATTGCCGCCACCATCCCACCGCCGCCGCAACCACCACCACCGCCGCCACCACTATCATCACCTCCACCACCGCCACAACCGTCAAAAACCACTGCTACCACCGCCGCCGTTCCCACCGCTACTACCGTTGCCACCGCCGCCACCACCGCCGCCATCACTACCACCGCAACCTTCACCACCGCTTCCACCGCCACCACCGCCGCCACCACCCATACCACCATCGCCACAACCGCTGCCACTGCCGCCACCTCGGCCGTCATTACTTCCACCACCGACGCTACCGCCACCACACCCACCACCACCACCTCTACCCATCTCCTTCTCCACCTCTACCAAACACCTCCATCTCCACCTCCACCTAAACCTCCATCTCCACCACCGCCGCCAATTCCACCGCCACCTCCCGCTTCCACACGAGCGACGCCACAAAAAAGGCCCGAGCTCATCATTGTGATTGAGAATTCCCTCGTAAAAATTGTAACGCATAAATAATGAGAACAAAAAGTTTCGTTGGCTTGTAGCGGCCTCTGCCGCGACAGTGGCGCTGTACAGTGGGTTCGTGAGAGGAAAAAGCGGTTGAAGAGACGAGGATGCGTGCTTTCGACATGACGGTTCATCTCTGTCAAAGAGAGTGGAGGTGTTTATTCTAGCCTTTTTAACGTTGTTACGGTGGATTTGTAGAAGAATGTTAATAGATTTGTTCTTTAACTTTCGAAATACTTTGGTAACATAATTCAACCTATGGACCCTTCTAATTGAAAAAAAGAACTACAAATTGCGATAGAATAAAATAGTTTCAAAAGCGTTATTTAATCACATTATTACAGTGGATTTGAACGTTAATATGTGAGACTGATGTTTTCAAATAATTTCACAGTGATCGCAGTCGTTTTAAATTCTGATTCACACCTTTTTTACTCGTTAGAACGTAATTAGTAACTTATTTTTGTTTATCCTTCTTGAAGGAATAATGTACCTTTTGTATGAACCGATTGGGAACAGAATAAAATCGTAAAAACAAACATTATTAAATTGATCAGAAAACATTCCCAGTTGATTTTGACTTTTGACTACAATATACGAGTAATTAGCTTAATTGTGATGTTTCCTTTTTTGAAAAATAAGAGAACTATTTCAAAACATTAGCTAAACGTTTCTTCTGTAACTTTACAAATTACAAATCTATTCAACCATCTATTATACATCTTCTGTAATTTTAGAAATTACAAATGTACTCAACCATCTACTATACATTTCTACTGTAATTTTGCAAACAACAGTAGTTTTGCATCATGTGTATTCATACACATTAAAGTTGTTACAAATTTCTGTAATCGTGTAAACAAATAGTACATTAAAAACTGCCCTGTCATCCATCAATGTTTTATATTAAAATGTGTTTGTTAGGCTATATTTGGTAATAAATCAGAAAAGATCCACTGAAAGAATGTTATGATATATTATAATGACTTAAGAAATTGATACATCGATTAAGCCTACCAATGCATGTATCTTCCAATTCCTTCTGCTCTATTGCGAAGTATTATTTTTATCTCATAGCGTTTCTTGTATAACAATCCCTTTAAAACATGGCTTCTACTCCCCCAACCCTCAGCCAACGGGATTTTACATTTAGGAATATAAATCACTCCAAGTCTTTTCTATGTTTTACCGCGTACGCGGCAAGGAACAGTTAAGAAGGCCTTGGAAAAAAATAGAAGAGCGATTTTTGCCGGCGTTCCGCACCCAGCGCCCTCTGTTGGCGGCCGGTCGTCCCGAGCCTGTCTCACCGCGCGCTGACAAGGTCGTCTAGACAGTCTGGGCCCGTGAGTGATGAGTAGTATATTTTACCGTCGTCAGGAGCGCTGGGAGCGCGTTCGTCCCACGGATTATTTCGCCATCGAGGTCCGCGACGCCGTGCTCGCCGCGCCGGCAAAGAATTATGATAAATCGCCGTTATATTTCACGGGACCGGCCCCAGCGAACCTCTCTATCGACGAGAAGTCGCGTTTTGTCGGTTGGGGATTGTTTACTCGAGAACGGCCGCTTCTCCTACCCTCGCTGGGGGGCGGCGATTAGCGGTAGTGATATGATGGACTTCCTCATGTTGAATATAGAGAAATGAAACCTGGTTTGAGTTGTCACTCATCCGGAGCCAAATGGCGTTTAATATAGATGACCGCTTAAAGAAGGTTGAGAGAAGAAGAATTTTCACTATTGTCAAACAAACTAATTATATTTAATGAATTAGGGTTTTTAATGAATGTAATAATTTCGTTATCTAGCAGTAAGGGCACATATATCTATTTTTTTATTATATTTATTTAACACTATTTAATTGATATATTTTATCATTCAAATTGAAAATTCGAAAAAGGAATTTGTACCAACAAATATTTGATTGATAATATTATCAACTGTATCTGTATTATTATTAACATTCTATTCGATTTTAGCTGAGGCTATATATTCCCTGTACAATTTAACTCTCATTAATTACTATATTTTGTGCTTGTTTCGTTTCTCTTGTTAGATAATAGAAAATAGAGGTTAGTCTTCTTTGTTCTGACCTACTGAAAATTCTTATATAGTATATTAGGCCGAGAGAGAAAACAGTACTTCTCGGAGGTAATCAAATGCGTTCGCATTTTTCACAACATCAAATAATGGTGATGAGTGTTATCAAATTGAAGAAGCGCTCATTAGAGACTTGTTTTACAATTACTGAACATTACTTTCGAACCACCCAATGAAACGAATAAAAGAAACTAAATGAAGCTGTCACGTTTATTTGAAATTCGTGAGCATTTGCTGGACTCTCGGTGTTCATTTATTTTTTAGCACTGAGAAGACAACTACGAAATATTGATGGCAACTGTCATTCTGACGGATAAAATTGAGCAGTTTGCTCACTGAAAGTGGGAGAAAGAAGTGGAAGTTGTGAAATGAGTTCATGTTTTCAAAGGCAGTTAATTTCAGAACGATTGAGCAATTTTGTTAAAAAATCGATAAACTATTTTTATTTTTTATTATGAAGTTAAGTAATTGCATTCTTTCAGTCACTTTCTTAAGGATATTTTCTGTTTCCCACGAAGACAGCTTTGTTGAGAAATTAAGTTAGGAGATATTTCCCAGACGAATCGATATTCAAGTTATGTAATGGTAAAAGAATTTTCGTTTATGCAATAATATTTAATTGTCAATACACTTGTTCAAGAACACAAATAAAAGATGCAATGCTGACTGCTCATCAACTAAAATGGAACTGGGGAGGCCACATCTCAAGACTCCAAGATGACAGATGTACATCCAGAACTTCTTCGTGGGACCCAGGAATAGGGAATAGGAATATTTTTAGACAACATCGAAGATTAACCGATGACTTCCGGGAACTTCTGGGAATTTCTATGGTCAAGAGTTGTGAAAGACCGTACAAAATGGAAAGAATTGGAGAAATCCATTAAAAACAATGTTTAATGAGTTATCCATGTAAGGTCCTCGAGGTGGCTGCTCGAGGACCAACTTTATAATGTAAACCTCCTTGTCCTGTGCAAGAGGCCCTTGCCCTAATAGGGAATAAACGTGCTAATAATAATAATAATAATAATAATAATAATAATAATAATAATAAGAAGAAGAAGAAGAAGAAGAAGAAGAAGAAGAAGAAGAAGAAACTTGTTCAAATATATTTCGAGTTGTACGACTGAAATCAAAATTTGGACCTCAACGTTGGCAAATATGAAATGGTTATAAAAATAAAAATACAAGAAATGAAGGCCTACTGGCATCGAAACTGAAGATTCACATTCATTGAAAAAGCAAAAATGATGAAATTGGAAGAAACGTGAATTTAAATATTATGAATGCCGTTGAAATTAAAATATCCAAATATTGTGGCCTCCTAATCACAATGGGAGAAGAACGATGGTCTCAAACTTTGGAATAAACAACTAGCTTCGCTCAGATGACAAGGAATCCCTAAGTGGAAGGAAACAGTGGAGAAGTCGATAGCCAGAAGAGGATTAAATCCAGAAGACTTCAGTGACAGACCGAAATGTAAATTGAGGTGCGAGTGGCGTCTAATGTTGAAAATGCACTACCAGAAAGAGTCGATACCAAATGATATAAAAACATCATAAGACAATTTGATGGCATGGCGTGCTATTTGCTATTGACGTGCAATTTCAGTATTATTTTGCAATGAAATTGGCCTTGGTGCAGTATCTAGTACGTCCAATTATCGTTATGGATATCCAAATCCTGAGGGTTCCCGGTTTGTCCCTCTCGATGTTTGTGAGGAATTTTCGTCGGTAATGCTACGTCGGGAAATTTCAGTACATCCACGAATTGCAAAGCGACGAGTTTAAAGTTTAAACTACCATCAACTGAAACAACAAACATGAAAAGATACATATTGAGCGATACAGGTAACGACGTAAGACCGTCCCCTGTAATGGTTTCTTTTAAGACGAAGAAAACCATAAAGAAATCGACGTTGCGTATCTTTTCGTTCTTAATAAAAACTCATTACCAATTATATCTCATTAACATAGTGGTTATTAATTATATTTGATGTATGTAACAAATTGTTCTTTAAAAACCTGTTATTAAAATTATAGGAAGTTAAAGTTTTGTTTTTAGTCTCATTTAAAGTTGAACTAGATGATGAAAGTGAAGAAATGAACCTTGACAAAAGATTTATCAATTTACTTATTAGAGGAGAATAATGATCCTTGCTTACTTATAGATAAGTTTTCAATGCTGTTGTGTTCAGATCTGCAGTTTTTTTAAGAAGTTCTCTTTCTAGGATATCTACATCTGCCTTGAGACACGCATATGGGATCAATTGAAGTGAAAGGTATGTTTGTTTGTTTGTTGTTTGTTTGCTTGCTTGTTTCCACAGAAAAGCACAAAGCACTTTTTCACATATGTTATTAATGAAAGGATAACAAATGCACGTCATAGGTTACACTGATTGGAAAAATGTTCAATTCATGTTCAATAAATGTTTGCATAAAATCTATATTTATTTGAAGTTTAACTGACTTCTTATTTAACTTTAACATTCAGCATCACAAATGGTTAAACTTGGTATATTATTATTAATAGGCATGTTGATAACTTCACGTGTAAGTATATATTTTTAATGAAAATAGCAATTTGTCTTATATGTAATTCAAGTAATGACAAAATTGTGAGAGAATCATTACACCTACGCAGCGAAATGACTCATTTCGTTCGTTTATTCAAGATCTTGTTAATAATTTCTATCAATGAGTTACATTGATAGTTGAAAAATGTTCAAATGGATTGCATTATGTCAAATACCAATTGCATTGTGTAATTCAATTATGTTTTTCAGTCTGATTTTCCTTTATTTAACCTGATCATAGTACTGTAAAGCACTGTCTGTGAAAAGAAATGTTAATTTCAAGGTTTTGACTAACATTTAACTAGCATTCTTATGTAAGTCTGAGACGTGCGAAAGATTTTGCGTATGTTCGTGTAAATCATAGCTGGAATTGGGCAGCGGATCGAAGAACATAATATCTTATTGTTTCAGTGTTTAACAACAAACACTTTTCGACCACTAATTGTTAGCATTTGTAAGTGGTGAAAGTACTGGGAACATTCTACGAGCCTACACACAAACGTCATTTATCAATGAAAAAAAACTGATCGTTCGTACCTCGATACCTCATCGATAAGCGGCTGCGCGCGCCGGCGGCGAGAGAAAGGCGGCGAGGGCGCAGTGGCGGAGCCACCCGGGAGGACGGGACGAGTTTCTCGCGGCGTCGCAACTCAAAAACAAGCGGATCGCTAATCGAAAAAATCTCATTCCGCGGCCTCATCGCTGCGTTGCCACACATCGTAAATCAGACGATCGCATCGCATCACGCTGACCCGGCGTAACCCCCGAGGAGAGGGTCACGGGGGGCCCCTGGCAGGACCTCCGACGAAGCGCTTGTCCCGCCTCCGCTCGCGCCCACGCCTCAGCCTCCAGCCAGCTGCCCTCCCTGCGCCCAACTGTCCTTCCTGCATCCCCAGCTGCTCTCCCTTTGCTGCTTGGACTACCGATGCATCCCCACTGTCGTCCCACCCTCGCTGGCCCACGCTGCTGTTCCTCTCTGCCCGCGCCTCTTCCTTTCCAGCATTCCGACCACCTACCTTCCCGCTTGCTCTCCCCTAGCCCTACCCCATAGCTCTTTTAGACCAACTTTCCTGTTCCGCCTCCTGCATCTCCGCCCTCTGGCGCCTCTCCACAGCTGTCCCTGCCAATCAGTGCCCGCGTCTCTGTACCCCGCACCATTCCAAGTACAACGAGGCAATCCACTCCGCACACGGAATATTAAACAAAAAATTTTGTGCAGAATGTTAGAATCATTCTTTAGATGCCATTAAGAACACACTTTCGATTTCTGACATGTAATTTCTATTACGTCCGATTGAGCAAGTTAAAAGAAAAAATCTATTATTGCATTTTTAAGTTAATTTCCGCCTTTAAACGCCCTACAATAAGCATATCAATTTAGTACGAAAGAAACAAATTCAGCCACCGGAAAAAAATGACATGAACGAAATAAAATTTAATAACAAAACATATAATGGCAGTGTTGGTTTTGTCATTTTGATTCGTAAGATTGTGATTTCGCATTCGAATTCAACGACCCACATCCACTCTACGCGCTCGCCGTGAAATCTTATTAACGAAACACGTTTTTAAAGTTATTGAACAATCACCGCGGCGGCCGGGGCGTGAGCGGCTTCGGCCAAGGTGAGGGTGGCGGTGGCGGCATCCGTCACACTTGCTTGCTCGCAATTACGTTCTTCGCCGCCGCCCTCTCCCCAGATTCCCGCGCCAACGTTCCGCTCGTGTTTCGAGCATCTCCCGAACGCGCGCGCGAACAACGCGTTTAGGCAGCGCTCGCCCCACTGCCACGCCAGGAATTCCCAGGAATGCGCCTACACACGCCGTTCGTGGCTAGAATGCTCGTCGAATTGCCTGCTGCCTTCGAGTCCACCTTTAATTTGACTCTTCGAATCAACGTTTCCTAAATGCGCGCTTATCGAATCTGAGTGGATGTCGATAATTCTTCAACGCTTGAAACTTGCATTATGTAGCTTCGATACGTGGATCAAACATGCAAAGAAATGCGCAGATTGCACTTCTCGTCTGTGCGTCACCTACTGTTTTCTCAGTTCTTTGATGAAAATAAATCAAGTTATCAAATGAATTTAATAAATGAATACAGTTTTGTTAATATTGAGAGAGTCTCTTGGAAGACTGAAATTTACCTCGATGATAGACAAAACATATTCATTCTTCTCCATGGGATGGACGACTTTTACATGGAAAAATATTTTAGGGCTGAATGCGGGATCAAAATGGGATAATATTATGAATTGGGTGAAATCGTCCGTAATTAATTGACACCTATAAATCAATAATACAATATTATTATTATTATTATTATTATTATTATTATTATTGGCGTATAGGCCATTAATAACTACGCTACACGATTAACGTGTGTAACTTTTATGATCATCGTGTAAAGTGTAATGATTGCATAACTTGGAATGATAAACGTTCACATCTATCGTTATTCTTATCAACACCAAATGAAATATTTCTAAACATTTTTTACACTAATTTTAAGAAGATATTCCAAGAAAATCAAAAGATTCTACGTAATCTAATTTTGGTGCTAGCTTAGATTATATTAAAAGTGAAAATTATAACTGAAGTGGAAAAAAATTGCAAGTTGTCAGTTTTTTTTAATTTAAGTGAACTTTTCGTACAGTTTCTTAAGTGATGTGAATATACTTTGTCATTCAAACACTACACTGCAAGTGACTAACAAAGATAAAAGTCTAAACAAAAATAAAAGAGATTAAGTAATTTAATTTCGAGAAACACGTTTTACACGTTTTAGTTCTAAAACGCTTGTAGATATTGATGGTCAGTACTTGTCTGGTACAGCATACACATTTTGTATTACAAAAATATGTCTGTTTTGTGTTAAACTTCTTTACTCGGGTAATAATATGTTCATTCAGCTCTTAGTAAAAGTTTTGCTTATAAATGTTGGGTCAATAATACGTTAATTATATTACATGAAAATGTATTATCTGCAAGTGTTCACATGTATTCAGCTTCTAGAATGTGAAGAATTATTGTGAATACTCGTTAAAAATTGCTTCCAAGAGCATTATCACTGTCCAATGTGGGATGATATTACCCTGTTCCATAATTTCTCCAGTTTACTCTATCCCCATGATTCACTAATTATTAAGAAATACTTCATATTTAATTTTTGTGCAGTTCTATATTATAAAATTTGTAATTCTAAGTTATTCTGCTTTTATAACTGCGCCATATGAAGTGCAAAAGACAACATAACTGTGAAAATGTTAGGAAAGGTGGTTGCAATAGTGAAATGGTGAGGGGATGATCCAGCCACTCTTTCAAACCGATTATTCACAGTGAGCAGACGGCCGAGATTTGAACCCTGGCCCGCAGAGGCGCCAAGCGAACGCGCTTGTCAACATGCCAGACGGCCAGTTCGGCCCCACCCACGCCGCGCCCGCCTTCCACTGATCCGATTCCGCTTCCGTTCACACCACAGTCCCGCAACCGCATCAGCGCCTCGCTGCTACTCGTGGTCGCCACCGTAACCACCCCACCACCGCCCCGCACCCGTCTTCGCCCCCGATGGCAATATAATGGGGAATATTTAGGTGATTCTGCAGCTTACCGGATTTATTCCATTTAGATTAAATTATATCATGCTTCCCTTGTAACAAGGTAACGACAGGCTTTTCGAGGAAGCACGGCGCAGCGTGAGTGCCGGAAAAGACAGCTGCGCAGCGCTGTCCGCACTTCGAAATGCCGTTTTGATTCGCGGGGGACGGCTTTTGTTGACATTTCGTGTAATGGCCGTGCGATCGTGGCGCGGCGACGGTGCCGCCGCCGGCGGCGGGTGGGAGAATTATCGTCAGAGATTCCCTGGTTGGCCGACTATCCGCCACTCACGAAGGATGCTCCGCGGGAATAATAGGTTTATGAGATAGCCCAGTGTATTTGGACGTAAGTGCTTCTATGCGGGAGTAGCTCGATAATTTACAACGAAGAGTCTTTGCTACGCTTTGTGCGCCGGAGTTACGGTTCATGCCACTTGATCTCGCTGCCTTGTTAAAGGGCGTTGAAGTGCACGTTTTTGAACGCCTTTGCTCCTTTGGCGCTTGCGAATTGTTAAATAATTTCTCACGGATCTCTGACTGTGGAGATCACGACCGAAGATTCTTAGTTCGAATCGGTATTTTGTGATTTAGTGATACTATCGACCTTAACTTTAAATGTGCTGATCAACACAGGTATTTCCGAAACCGTTTCGTCATTTATTACTAGTCGGTTTAAATCAGTTAAACGTTTTACCGCGTTTGCAATCTTGAATCACTAGCCTGATACAATCATGAATATTTTCATTTTCTAACAGCTACTGAGTGGTAATTTATTTCTTTTCATTTTCAAACTTTGGTCTTATCGTGATGAAAATTGACAAGTTGTTATGGACATTGAGGGGTTACGATTTGCATCTGGAAGTAAAATAAATTTTTATCTGGATGTATTAAAACTGAATATCATATTCATTGACCAATATACAAAAATAAAAATAGGGGAGGGTTTTAAAGGATTCATTCACTCCCTCTGCTTGGTGTAAATTAAGTTCACTGTAAATTCACTTATGCTAAGAACATATTTCTCTTTTTCATAAGAATTAAATATTAGGCTTATTTTGTAACCTGAGAAAAAAATTTGATAACTAGATATCCTGGGTACAGTGAGTGATTATTAATGAGAATAAAATATTCAAACATTTAGTGATTAAAATGGGTTATTGATGTTTACATTTGATTCTACTAGTTACTCCGACGTGTTAATTTAAACAAGGCTAAATTAAGGTAAAACTTCTCTAACACGTGGTGTAGCCAGAATCCTTGATACCAAAAAGTCAATTGATGGGAAAACGTCCATCAGTCTGTCAGTCTGCCCGTTTGTCTGTCCGTCTGTGAACACTACCTGCCCCTTCTCCATGAATAAGATTTTTTCCTAATTGAAGAAACCCATGTCCATCTGGCTCAAGTTGAAGCTTTGAGATTTTGAAAAACATTCTTTAAAATTTTGAGGTACTTTTCATGAAGCCCCAAGGACATTTTCAAATATTTGTCAAAATGCTTCATATGCAGTCATTAAATTTCGTGTTAAATTTCTTTCTTTAAATTACATTTGTTGTCTGTAATTAGTTGTTTCATTATGGTCATATACATTTCTTGAAACTTATTGTAGTTTATTGTGTACAATATATGCACTTTTAAAAAATTACAAAACAAGACTTTCTCATTTTTTTAAACTTTTGGTAGGGATAGTGCTAATTGCATTATATAAGATGACATAAACGCCATTATATTCTATTCTTTTTTCTTCAAAAATTACAAGAATGTATTTATACTTGAGTCGTGGGAAATATTTATATTGGTGACAACTTGTTCACATTATTATATTTATAAGTACACGTGGTTTAAACAATGTCAGATAAAGTTCCACGTAAACTCAACCGTTTCCTGTGAAAACTAGCTCAAAATTCCGCATCATCAGAAACGCTCAAACGACACTTTCTCAAAGCGGCTTCAATTTTTTTCTTTAAACTTTTCGAACGAATAGTGCTAATTGCACTGTTTAATATGAAGTAAATTCATTTCGGCGTATTTTTTTGTTTTTTTCAAAAGTACACAAATGTTTTTTTGTAATATCTCATGGCGTTAATGCACATTTCTAGCAATTTGTAAACACTATTATATATGTGAGTTAAGGTACTTCTTCTAAGTAATGACTTTTAATGAAATTTTTCGAAAATTAAAAAATGTTCTGTGAAAAAGAGCCAAATGTCGAATTTGCCGTAGCGCTTAAAAGCCATTTTCCTAAAAAACGGCACCAAATTTTTAAATGAAATCTGCCATTTAGGACAAGATTTTTCAGTTTTTTGATATTCATAAAATAATATTTCCATTCAAAAATTAAGGCAAAAGAATTAAGAAAATTTCCAAAAAATGTGGTTTGAACGGCGATAAATGGCAGCTGGCAAGAGTATGTCGCAAGTTCGTAAAGCTATCCGAGACCAAAGGAAATAGAAAACTAGTTCGGGAAAGTCTGTGCGGTCCTGAAGCACCTCTCGTTTACTATAGTTAAAAATTCGTTTTGAGTATATTACATAACTACAAATTTTGAGAACAAATGTGTCAACTTTCCCCTATAAATGAATCAACCACAGTTACTTTAATACACATTGTGATTTAATGACACATTTCATGTTAGAAAATAATTTTCCTCGGGTACTGAAGTAACGATAAATGCGTGTGTTTCTTGGTTTAAAAATAACATTTGATAGGGTAATCCAACATCCAATAATCGTAAGTATGTGTCAAAAACAAAGTCATGAACAGTTGTTTTCAGCTTTTAGTACCAAATTTCTAGGATTTTTTCTCCGTGTGGTGGCGTCTTCGCATGGTCACCTTGCGACTTCCAGTTTATTATCCCATCGCAAAGCCGCGCGTTCTCCGAGCACACCCCTGTTTGCTTCGCGATCTGTCGTGACAAATGGATGAGTCCAGAATATACCATCGCATAAAGTTCTCCCTTGGAAATATACACGAAGAAAGTCGGGTAGTTCCCCGACCTACACAACGGTGCAAATATCGCACTAGATCACGCACTCTGAGAATTTGTATTGCGTCACCCGCCGTCACCCTGTTCTTTTTTACTCTTCGTCGTGCTGTTTAGCATATTCATGGCTGTAATCTGTGACAACGTGCGGCTGGTTCCAGTCTCTTATTGGGTGCTCTTTGAAATAAAGACCTGCTTTCAGTTGCGTAGAAATGAAAGATTGATGAAGAGAAGCAGGCGAGCAGAGTTCAGTGAAGACGTAGGCTTCGTCATTTACGGGAACAGAGAGAATGACGATTTGTAAAATTGAACGAAAAGCAAAATTAACATATACCCCGATGGGAAACCGTTATTTCCGAAATTGACATTGATTGTAGTAAAGACGACGACTATAACAAAGAATGGCGATGGGTATGATGAGTTAATGGGTATATTGTGCACAATATACCCTAACATTCCTTGTTATAGTACGGTATTAAGAAAAAAACATTCATAGTCTTGTTGTGGAGGTACCGAATTAGAAATTTGAAGAATTTTTTAAAATGTATAATTGAATTGGATTTTCTTAATGGTCTTAGATTTTACAATTCATTTCCGAAGTTTATAGACATATAATACGGTATTGGTTTCCATGGTGTGTTTTTGATCTTTAGTGTTCAATTAATAAATTGCTTTTGTTTTCTAGTGACTGTGTTTTTGCTCTTTAGTGTTCTATTAATAAATTGCTTTGTTTTCTAGTGACTGTGTATTTTAGAAATATTTTTTCCTTTTATTGTTATTTACGAGTAAGGCCACTGGGCTATAACATGTAGAATCATCAACCTTCAAGTTGGTAATCGAGTAAGTTATTTAAGGACAGTTTTCTCAATCTAATTAATAGTAATTCACGTGAAGAACCTTGGCAGCAAATTTAAAACGAAAAAAATAAGTCACATTTTAATTTTCTTCAATGTCTCCAGGAAGCAAAAGCAGATTAATTATATTTTCAATTGGAATTTCTTCATATTTTCCTTAGGATGGTCTCTCGTTTTATTTTCCATCTGAAATATATCTGAAATAATTCTGGAATAAAAGAAACTTTCCTACCTTGGTAAAAACAAACAGACACATTTATAGTGGTATCTGTTTTGACGTAATGAAAATTCGTTCAGAGAAATTAATTGTCCTTTTTTGTCCAACGTTTTCTCGTCAACTTCATCACTTATCCTCCCCTTCTGCTTCGATTAGCTTCATGCATCTCTTAGTAATTCTTTTCCCGGTCATTATGCAAACTCCGTGTCTCGTCCCCTTCCGCAGCAGCTGCAGTGCTTTGGACGTCGCAGTCGCCTGCGCCGCAGAGGGGAAATTGCGCTCTGCGAGACGTAGGCGCGCGTTCGGACGGCCGCTGTACATTAGCGCTGAGGCGGCGGCGAAGGGCGCGGCACAAGATGGGCGGGGCGAGAGGCCCGTCCGTTGCGGGGCGAGAGCACGGGCCGACGGGCGAGTTAACTGGCGGGCGAACGGCTAAGCCAACTGGTCGGCGAACTAGTGGGCGACCTGGTAGGCCAACTGGCAAACGAACTGGGCGGGAAACGGATAAGCGAATTGACAGACGAACTGGAGAGCGGGCTGGCAGGCAAACTGGACGGTGGAGCGGCCAGGCGATCGGCCTGACGAGCGAGCGGGCGGGCGGCCGCGTGGGCGGCCGCGTGGGCGTGCAGGCGGGCGGGCGAGCGGGCGAGCGAGCAGGTAGACGAACCGATGATGGAGAGTGCAGGGCTTAGCGGATGGTACAAGCGACTGGACTGGCTCATTGAGATGTTGGTGCCGTGGAATCGCCGATCGGGCAGAGAAGCTGCCAAGGGGAGAAGCAGAATGGTTGGCCAAATTCACAGCGGTGGACATAAGCCATCTAGATGCGCGAGAATAGGAACCAGGAGGAGAATTGTGGATGGAAAAAAATTCGAGAGTTGCCGAGAAAATGTATAGGGAAAAGTGACCGTGAGAAGGAACGTACCGAAAGTGAGCGAAACCTCGACCATATTCGGCAGGTGGGAAGGCACATGAGAGAGGAAGAGTAATGATAGCTTAACAGAAAGGTGGACACCCGAGCAGGAGAGTGAGAGATGAACGCGCGAAGGAAGTAAATGGCGATGGGGAGGCGCGCAGGCGCGTGCGGCTGGGGCAGGGAGCGGCGCGCGTCGAGGGCGGAGCGGGGCGGAGCGGGGCGGAGCGGAGCGGGTCCCGCCACGCGCCTCGGGGCACTCCGGCCCGCGACCGCGCGCTTAATTGGAAATGGAACTGTAACGCACCGTCGGGTCGCGACCCCGACGCCGCCGGCGGGACGCGGGCGGGGTTCACCGCGCCCGCCCACGCTGCCCGTGCCACTCGCCCCCAACTGCCCGTCGCCCCACGCGCGCCGCTTCTCCTCTGCCCTGCCCGTCGCACCACCCGCCGCCCGCCCGCCCGCCTATCCACCCGTCGCCCCTATCACCATTCCAATCACCGCCGTGCCCTGCCCACCGCCACGACTGCCGTCCCACCCACCGCCCCACTTGCCGCCTCGCTCATTGTCCCGGATGCCACCGCGCTTGGAGCCCCGCCCGCTGCCCCGCCCGCTTCCCCGCCCGCTGCCCCGCCCGCTGCCCCGCCCGCTGCCCCGCCCGCTTCCCCGCCCGCTTCCCCGCCCGCTTCCCCGCCCGCTTCCCCGCCCGCTGCCCCGCCCGCTGCCCCCGCCCGCTGCCCCCACACAACGCGTCGTTCACCGCCCCGCCCGACGCCCCGCCCGACGCCCCGCCCGACGCCCCGCCCGACGCCCCGCCCGACGCCCCGCCCGACGCCCCGCCCGACGCCCCGCCCGACGCCCCGCCCGACGCCCCGCCCGACGCCCCGCCCGACGCCCCGCCCGACGCCCCGCCCGACGCCCCGCCCGCCACCATTGAATCTCAAATTCTCTTATTAATTCCTTCCTCTTGACCGCTAAGGTGAGCGGTGATCAGACCACGTGTGGGGCGAAAGGTCTTAGAGGTCGCAGCGTACGCGCCACCGCCACCTAGATATAGTCTGGGCCCCTTCCTCTAAAACTTGACTACGTCTAACGGGCTCACAGGCTACACTTGTCGAAATGTTTATACAATATTCAATTTGCCACCACTCCGTAACGTTATTGGAGAAGCAATTTACGTGGGAAAAATATTGTGCATTGTGTATGTTTACCATGGTGTGTCCATCTAACTGGTAACAAATATATTTTAATAATTAAATTTACTCAAAAATTGTCACTCCAATCGGAACTCAAACTCGGGTCTCGTTAAGGCAACAATATTAAATTAGTAGAGGAAGGAGCAATTGGATACTGAAGTTAGGGTCATGATGACCATCATATAAATTCTCTTCATATGCGCATTCCAACTTTCTAACTCACTTTATCACGGATTTGTGAGACTTTGTCAAGTGACGACAGTTTTACGAGTTTAAATGAATTAGTTAACAATAAGGATTGTGAAATACACTTATGTGATTGTAGTAGAAGCCATACTGTTAGAGAAAACGTCTATTGCAACTACAACGTGAACCGCATTAAATGTACTAGAACACCTCGACTTTAAAATAATTACAAACAAGGTTATAAATAAGTCTATGTTATAGATAGTCGGTGTTGCAGAATAATTATTGATTATTTATGTTACAATTGCTTTCAAGATATTATAATGGTATTAAGATTTTTATCTCTTCGACCAACATCGTTTCATGAGCAATAAAACCATATCAATTATTCTTTTACGAACACTGTCCATTTGGGATGGTAATTCGCTCATAATAATTATTTCGAAACTTATTTTACTAGTAGGTCTTCGTTGAAAGCAACGTGGTACAAGGTTAATATAGTGAATTGAAAGTAGGCGTCACCAATATCAATAGAGTCTCTGCTTTTACTCCCAAATGCCACAAATTATGTAAGCCGTCCCCTTTTCCTCGTGGAGTGACGCAGTTTGTTATGACCCCTTGGCCGTTCATCGAATGACCTTCCGTATCTGGGGCTTCATCGCACTTCGGCCAACACCTGCTGAGCCGCACTGATGATACTTGCTCAAGCACCACGGAGCCGTACCTGCTGTGGAGGATTTGTTTGGACAGGAGTTTAATAACTATTAGAGATCTTCATGAAAGGTTGCGTTTCGACAGCCTCTAAAACAAATGGAAGCTTCGGGTCGAAGTTGTATAGTCTGGCAACTTGATGGTGATTGTCTACTGCAGGATCTTTACCGGTGAAAGTGAGCTTTGCCGCCCATACTTGATTTGAATGTCTTTCATACAGTATTTAACATAGCTGGACGGCAAAGCTGCAGGTGTGGGTTCTTCATAGGGGCAAAAGAGAAAATGTTTATTATAAAATCGGCGGAATCGGTGGAGTCGGAAATGCTAAATTAGATGTACTCCAATTTTTAAAGTTGATGCACGGCGTGATCACTAAAGCGAACTCCGCAGCTGTGGATTGACTCATGAGTAATCATGTGAGTGAAAGCGATGTCGCCGCGAGGAGGGGAGACCGGATCTGGTTGGCACCAGTGAGACGTTTTCAATTTTTTACACACTTCCGGTTTTGTTTGATTGCATCATCGAAAACTACATTTATTAGGCGACCTGTTGATTTTTTTTCTTTTTCTTGAATGTTTCATTATCGAGCTCTTAGAGTCGTTAAAAGCCATCAAGTCAGGATGCGCAAATCAACCCAATTGTGCAGATGGTTGGCACAGGCCTTTTGGTAAGTTGACACTAGCATGGGAAAGATCAGCAAGAGTGTGGAATAATGAATCAATGAAAAAGTGAATTGTAAAAACGTTTACCACCATTTTGTCTAGCAGAACAGCCTCACATTGCCAAATAGATTGGCAGTTTGAAAATTAAGTATATAAAAGTCTTGAATTTGATATAATCACGCTTGTACCTCTTAATAGAACGTGCTTATTGCTTCTTGGGAACATTGAGTAGGTTAACCTCATTTAATTGTTTGAAGTTGCACGCGAAAGAAAACTTTAACTTCCAATAGAAGAGATAGGCAAAGTTGCAAGTTTAAGCTCTAAGAAAATTAAATTTCCTACACCAAACCATACATTGCAATTCTAAGGGGAGCTTGTCGCTTGCTTTAGGAACGATGTTCAAATTGCAGATTGCTAGATCAAGAGGAATCCATCACTACCTAACTGAACACGGGAGTTTTACATGCCCAATAGAAACAGCGGACCTCTGAAAGTATTTGGTATATTCGGCTGCTGTGCATGCTAAAGACGTTCTTTCTGAATGAATAGTGGAAGCAAATGGAAGAGCACTACCCCAGGATTTTTAAACATGTTTCAGCACTTTCATTTGTAATCTGTTTATGTGAATCCACAAGTATTGCCAAAGAATGAACGTAACTAAATGCATCTTGTGATGTCAAAAGTAAAATTTCCAACATTTGTAAGTTTGGTTTTATACGAAATCTTAACCTGAGATTTAAGAAACAGTACATGCACTTCTAGTTGTTGCAGTATTGTGAATTCAAAACAACAAAACCGATAGCTGTAATATATTTACACCAAGAAAGCAGTCATGTACCTGAAACAACTTGATTCCCTTGTGTGTCGTGTCACATATATGCTTTAAAAAATTAGAACAATGAAAAATATTTCTTAGTTATCTCATTAGTTCTCTCGTATGATGAATATTTGAGCAGTAATGCAAAATATAGACCTGTTTAATGATATGAAAGCCGAATACTTATCACTTGCGATGAGCAACTAGGCTCATCGCAATTAGAAATCAATTCTAATACCAACAACCCTAAAAATTCTTACCCCTTATCATTGACTAATCTGCACACACTTGCAACTACATCACCACAATCAGTTGAAGATCATTATGAAAAGCTGGATAACAAAAATTGAAGTGTGGTGATCGAAAGTGAGGTAAGTCAATGGAATTGCCAAAATCTCCGGAGAAAAATAAAATGCAAGCCCCAAGTTCAGCACATAATTGTGGTCGAACTCAAAATTACTTCTGTTTAAGAAGATAAAAAAGTGTACTATAGTACACTATCCAAAACTCACTCTTGTTTTTTGCGTGAAGCTTGTGTTATGTAGTAAATTTATTCGTTCTCTCTCATGTTTCTCATTCATGAATATTCTCTAAGTTTTATTTGTCAATATTCAGGTAGGTGGCAGATACCACGTTCAGGTGTCGAAGTTACAATATGTCCCGAGCACCTTAAATAATTATTTAAATAGAACTTTCAAAATAAAATATAAATGGAAACTTATGCTACAATTAATGTAATGAAAACACAGTTGAGTTCCCGTTAGAAAATAAAAAAAGTACAAATTTTCTTCAACAAACTAGGACAACAATCGAATAAAAAAGTGATCTTAAGTAGATAGATCTCTGTTATCTATCGTCGTAAATACTCGAATATGACATAGCTCTGCTCAACTGTGTACTGATACACCATCTATCTAATCGTAAGTTGGATTATTCTTCTGAACTTCATCTATGAATATTTCAAGTACAGCAGATAATCTATATCGCACCTTCAACGTGTAAACAACCTTAACCAGAACTAAATAAAATACAGTTCTCTTCGTAATGAGATACAGAATATCCTCAGATAAGAAACATTATCAAAAACGAATAAACTTGTTAAGAAGCTTTTATTTTGCGCGGTGAAAAACAAGCGAGAAGCAAATTCAGCGACTCTGGGATTGCGTAAGATCACATAAAACAATTTTCAACACAGAGATCCCATCATCAATAAATCCCACTACAGAGACGAGAAAAGTGAACTAATTTTTTAACCTTATCGGCTATAAGACACACACAGACACACAAATAAAAACACAGTAATATGTATTAATGTATTTTAAAAATGGATATGTTGTATATAGTAAATCAATGTAATTCAATTCACGACTTTCCTGCACTTCTACGCAGAAGAGAACTCTTCTATGCTTCAAACGAATTGACAGAAAGAAAGAGGGAAAACTTTGAGAATTAATGCTTTCTACCACTTTAGTTCTGAAATTTAATATTTTGATTTCGTTTTCTTGAAAGTGCTTTTCTCATCGCAAAATTGCTATTTTCAGAAAAAATGTAAATTGTAACTTAACGAAGAAAGAAAACAGTTCAAGAATTTAAAAGAAATAAAGGAAAATCGGTTGAGATGAACTTAAGAGCATGTACAGTAATTACATGCATAGTTTTGGCCGTTCTGTGCTCAAATAAATGTAAATTAACGGCCCATTGGAATTCATTGGAATTTTCCTCCATAGTTTCAGCTGAGAATGCCGCAGCATCCCGGTAGAGTGAATCTGAAATGGTCGCCCTAACGATGCACCTACGCTAGTATACATCCTTTTCGTGTAACATCTTTCTTGTCAGAGCACCTATAAAGATAGAAAGATAGCGAGCGAAAATAGGTGCATACGATCACCGCAAAACCAGTAATAGAATATCGAGCGTCTTTCCCCGCGGTAACCCATACAACATCGCATTACCATAAACACTTGTTGCTAACGTGCACTCGGCGCTCGCTCGCTTCCCTGGGCGCCTTTTAAAGCAAACTGCACAATTTCTGTGTCGAAAGATCTGTAAATTGCTGTACTGGTACGAATCCACCTCAAATAGTACGTTGCACAGTCCTCCGTAATTATACAGATGTTATCCCGACACAGCGTTCGAGCTGACATATTACATTAGTCTTTCCACATTTTCCATTGGTCTAAAACTCGCAACAGGATGATTCGAAAACCACTTGTTTCTCTCTCGACATCGCTGTAAACGACACTTGTGTTACACGGCACAAGAGCCATGACGGCCTTTCAACAAACCAGAAGACCGTCTTTTTCTTTTTTTCCAGCCCGCCCTTTAAGCTGCATCATGTAGAGATAATAGCAACTCTTCACGTGTACTTGTGGATCCGCTGTAAAAACATCGTTTGCGCCTGCGGGACGTCCTTGGAAATCGCGAGATAATTTGTAGTGACATAAATACATTGCCGTAACGGCGCCGGAATGAAACTGGGAAGGCCGTTTGTTATTACTATCGTTTGACTTTGAAGATCGCTAATTAAATTTACAGCATGTTACGTAATTGTTTTAATCGATGTCGAGTCGCCTTCTTTGAAATCTGAGATTCTACGACACCGGCGTCGGGGGCTGGTCGCTCCAAAAGGCACGGCGACCAAGGCCGTGTTCTTGCGATGTCTTTAATTGGACGGAAATTCGTCTTCCAAGTGGACGAACCACAAACGACGGCCTCGGTGCGTGTCCAGGATGGGTAAAGATAGAAGGTCGTGCAGGCGGGTGGCGTGGCTTTTTCGAGTGCCGCAGACGTCGCGGTTGTTCCCAGGACGGTGAGTTGTTGGTGCGTTCTCAATTAATTGCTTTGACGCTCCAGTTTTTAGAAGGGTGATCGCCGCAGTGGTTTATGGGCACCAGCGTTTTCGTGTGGCGGTCTGCGAGTAATGTAGTTGCAGAGAAGGTCCGAACAAGGGATGGGTGGAAAGCAGAGGAATTCACAATGTAAGTGAGGATATGTCCTCATTAATTTAATTAGTATAGTAATGTAACTAAGCGTATATTGTAAAACAATGTACTGAAGATATATGCATCGACAAGATTTCTGAACTTTCCATATTCATTTGTTTCACTGTTATTTTCTTTCTAAAAACTTAGACAACAAAACAATACTTTTCAATGATGCACCTTTGAACGTTGTATTTAATTCCAAAAATTTAGCTTCCCACTAAGTACTGGAAATGACTAACAAGACCCAAAATTGCCCATTAAACTTGCATTGATTTTTGAATGATATACAAGAATACTAATATTTACAAAAATGTTACTATTCAACTTAATAGTTTTCTGGGAGTCTCCATGTCTAAATAAGATGGTCAGAACTGCATTTTTCTTTTTAAAGCAATTTTGAGGTAGATAATATTCGCAAGTTCATTGTCCGTCTGGGGTATAATATTGTTATAACAAACTCTCATCTCGAACCCTGTCTGCCTACAAACTAAAATATTAAAGATATAGATTTTTTCTCTTAATGAAATCTGTTCCTTGAAGATATATTTTGAAATAAGGTTATGTACAATTTTTCGAAAATTTGAGTACTTTTTGCGTAATTCTCCGTGAAAATACGGATAATAAAGTTCCTGCTGTTTTAGCACCACTAGATTTACACTATTAAATATCGCAAATTATTGGCGAAGAAAATACGTGAGAAAGCCACAACACACGAGACTCATTGAATATATCACTCACCAGATGAGAAGTGAGTATCAGATTCTTCGTAGGCGAGTTGATTTAATATCGAGTGGTTAGCGTGGACTTGATCCACGACAAATACCCTTCTCGGGGAGATAAACGGCGCCATTCGTTTGGTGGAGCCGCGGGTCGCGTTAAACATCGAGTTATTTACGAGTAACACCTTTCCTCCGGTTCAGGTTCCAGGCATACTTGCGCTTGGACAATCTCCTCTGTTACGCCATCTCCCTACGCGAGAGAAAGTCTTCCCACAAGGTGGAGCTGCTGCAAATCGCATTGAATTGACGGGGAATGGGCATTCTGAGGCTGTCGAGCAAGTACTAGGAAATGCTGCAGCTTTGGGAATATTAAGAGACTGTTTATGATAGCACCATTGCACACATCTCACTCTAAGGGGTTGAATTGAAATATTTATTAACTGATTACTTGCCAGAAATGCGATTTATCCGAGTTTTTATAATGATATTTTATTTTCCCTTACGATTGTGGGGAAAACTAATTAATGTAAATGGTCATTTATAGTACACAGTGTGGATAAAATCAGAGAAGCAGGGCCAGTCCCATTTGTCTATAATTGTGTAGTAATTATTCCAACTGAGCTAGTGCATGTTTCTAAATCGATCCTGCAAAAGTGTGGCGAAAGTGAATGCAAGAGTTGTCTGCGACGTTACAGAATAATGTCGATGTTTGTGATATAATTTAAATTCTACGACTTCAATGTGACATTGTAGATTTTCATTTGGCGTTTAAATATCTATAACATTGGTCTGAAAGGTTTCTTGTGTTTTTTTTTACTGAATGAAATTAAACATATTCGTAGTTTTAATGAACAAATACTGATTTGTTTAATTGCCACTTTCAGTGTTTTTCAAAAACCCAATGCTGTTTTTGGTAATTTAATCTGAAGGGGAGAACACCCCCAGCATCTGTTGTGATTGTTGTGAGTGGGTATTAGCGTTTTCTTTTATTACACGCTGCTATCAATTTTTGATGTAAACAGCAAGAAGCCACTGCGGAGAGAGTTTCCTGGCACCCTACAAAGGAAATGAGGATGTCATAACACAAGTCAACATGGATTTTCCTTTTTTGATTTTGACACTTGAATATACGTACGTTGGTCATCTGAATCAAATAATGCCCTTGATTTTGTTCTATCACATCACAAGTGTTAATAATCAGTTGATTATGTCAGTTCATTTTTCATGATTTTGTAACAACATGGCCAGATAGCAGCACGTTATAGTGTTGTATTCATAGACCTATGAAAACGTATTCATGACCTACATGATCTATGACCTATTCACAGCTCCATGCTTATAATAGCAGGCACATTGCAAAAGCTAAATCAACCAGTTTTGACAAAGATATTCGAATGTATCTCAAGCAGAGTGTTTCGAAGAACTAGTTCTTTTGTTTAAGTATTTGTTGTACTATAACCGTGCAAAGAAGAAAGTCTGGGAATGACCCAAATACATTTTGTTATATTTAGTTTTAGGATTGCAAAACAGGGACAGAATATAACTTCATTAGTTAGAAGTGTTTATAACGCTTACTTTGGAATGAAACTGGGGAGTCAGGATAAGCCGTGGTCACCTCATAAAGTGTGCAGTGCTTGTGTTGCAGAGTTAAGAAACTGGTCGAAGGAAGAGAATGACACTGAGATTTGGAGTTCCAATGATATCGCGCGAGCCAAAGAACCATCTAGATGATTGTTATATTTGTATTTGCAAAGTAAAAGGATTCAATACTAAGTACAGACACGGAATGGTTTATCCTGATTTTGAGTCTGCCAGAAAACCTGTACCACATGACACTGACGTTTCTATTCCAGAACCTACTACGAACCTCGATGTGCTGCATTCTAATTCACGTTCAACGCCAGGCGAGTCAGCTGAAGAATCTGATTGGGCAAGCAGCAAACACAAACCCAAACCTTTAATACAAACAGAACAACGATTTGGTCAGATATTAAAATCTCTCAAAGGATTCTTCTGAAGTTTCAGCTTCACGTCTGAAAGAAAACAATTGTATAGATCCAGGAACGCAGTTACAGTTTATAGACATAGAGAAAAAGACTTAAATACGGTTTTTAATCAGGAAATTTCCGTAGTATATTCCACTCAATGTAAGCAAAAGACATTTAAAAGATGTATTGTTACTCACTGGTAACACTTTAGCATTTGTACCAGTCGCACATTCCATCCATCTTAAGGATACATATGGTAATCTTAAATTGCTAGTCGAAAAGGTAAATTATATGCAATATAAAGGGATGATCTGCGGTGATTGAATGGTTTTGTGCATGTTGTTATGGTAACAACAATGTTACCCCAAGTACCCATCTCACATTTGTGAATCGGAGAGCTGAGATAGAACAAATCATCGGACAACACGAGAGAGGACAATTTACTAAGGCACTAGATAAGAATGGAAGTTGTTTTAAGTACATAACCAACAAATTTCCTACCCTCTCAGAAGGAAAAGTCAAAGAAGGTATCTTTGTATGATCGCAGTTCAGAGAACTAGCTAAAGATGAACGATTTTTGGATTTATGACTCCTCCAGAAAGGGAAGCTTGGATTGGCTTTAAAGAAGTAGTTCATAAATTCGTGGGAAATTATAAACATCTAAACTATGAGTACTATGGAAATAATATGTTGAAAAAATATGAATCCTTAGGATGTAACACGACTTTGAAAGTGCATTTCCTTCGCTCCCATTTAGACTGCTTTCCAGAAACTTGGGAGCAGTGAGTGAAGAACAGAGAGAGAGGTTTCAGCAAGATATTGGAGACATTGAAAGGCGCTAACAAGGGCGATGGAATATACCAATGACTACTGTTGGTTACTGCAACAGATGATGCTACTCAAGAGCACAAGAGCACAAGAGCACAAGAGGAAACGTAGATTTTTCTCTAAGTGACAACGGTTCTATTGATTGCTCATACTCGTGAAAACAAACTAACTTTAACAGTAACAGTAAAGTAATTCTTACGTTAATGTGTTCAGTTTTCATTTTCGTAAACTGTTACAAAAAAATAGTAAAAGATAAACTGAATTTCAGTTCTGAATTTTGTGTTGATACAGTTTTCAGATTTTCAAGTTAAAGATGATATAAAGATTTGTAAATGTAAATGTTTTTAAAAACCTGATGTGATACGGGAAAATGGAAGTTATTTCTTTAATCTTTGCACTTATAAATCAGATATTAGATCTAAAAGAGGTTACAGAAATATTTTTGTACACCTGTGTAATTGAAAAAGTGCGTAAAGGTATTATCCAAATATTATCATTTAAAAACCCGGAAAGCACTCAATTTTGGCGTTGGGGCCAGCCATGCGAATAGTGTTTTTTCTAAATGAACGCGCAAGCATCTGCCCTCGTTCCGGACATCGCCCTGCAGGAACTCGTTCGCCTTCCGTTCACGTCCGAATTCTAAATAACTTCCGAAATCCCTGTCCCTTCAAATATCCGCTACTCATTTGCTACGAACCGCAAACTTGTTTTTCATTTTTTAATTACCCTTTTCAATTAAATTATCAAACTTCGAAAAAATCTCAGGCAACACTTACTGCGGTGTCAGCTCGCATCCGTCCACTACCACAACCAAACTCGTTATGTTCGCTATCTCCACGCGTCTCGGTCTGTTCCGGAAGTCATAATGCCCGCCTTTACTTGTCTTCTTCATGACCGATATCGTCCTAAATCCATTTCTTCTTGCTAGTTCTGCGCATCTCCCTTCAATCGTCAACTACCCGTGAACCTTCCGATTGGCTATTACGAGTTCACATATCACAGTATTTATTCTTTGACATCCGCCTTCGTTTTATACTTATTATTTATATTGTTATTCACGGAAATTCCTCACGTGTCCACAAGTAAAATTAAACACTTTATTTTTAACCGTGTTACTACACAGGACACTTACGACTCTCCTTCTTTAATTTTTAAATTTTTCGTCTATATTCCCCTCTATCTCTTGTTCTCCTTTTCGTTCCTTTTCAACTTTTGTGATGATTTTTATTAAAACCCAGGATAATGCACCACAAAATAGGAGAAAGAGTGGACACTAGATGGCAATTCAGCGGAGGAGTTCCTACTTGTTGGCCGTAGGACTGATTGAAACAAGTTTCCTCTTCTGGTCGCAGAAGCTCGGAGAGACGTGGACGCTTTGTTGCACGAGGGTCGGAAAGACTTAGTTCCTCCTCTTTAGACAGTTTCTTCCTTTTTACGTCGCAGAACAATTTCCTCACAGCTATCATCTAAAATTCCCTATATTTTCCCTAAAACATCAGGACTAATATTTTATTTGGTAATTTCATTCAAAAGAAGAAAATACCTACGTCAGGAATTTTCTCTTTTCCTCTGAGAAATCGTCACTGAACATTTATTTACTTATTATTAATATTCACTTATTTTTTGAAGTTAAGTAAAATTATTTTCCAAAATTTTCATTTGTTGTCACATGTGCTATGTTTTCAATATTTTGAAATTTTAAATACTTTACGAAGGACACAAGCCCATTATTTACGCGATCTCACGACATCTGTTAAAAAGATAAAACTTTTAATTTACACTAAGCTTGCTAAATAACTCTTCAGATTCCCAAGGAAAACAACATAGTAGTTGTCCCCAAAGCTAATACATTATTGTCTTGTTTTTTAGAGACACTAAAAAATTTAGCAATTCAACTGCTAAAAGAAGTTTTTAATTTTATTTTACATTTCTTATTTCCGGGGAATATCAATGTTTTCTAAATAATCGAATTCTGCTCATCCCATAAAATACAGCTCACTAATAGCCCGTGCAAGCATTTTCATATTACTCGTTGTAATAATGGACTGTGACGGGGAAGGCAAGTAAATAGATATTTCTCTAGTCATGTTTCTTGGAACATAAGGTGAATATGACTATGTTGTGTGACTTCAATATTAAATCAAAGATCAAGGACTGCAAGTATGTTCTCATTCATTTTTAGATTGCCGTTCCTGGTACAACACAAAGAGGAAACAAAAGTACTTCTTATAGAATTCCGGCAGTTATAAAATAATGCAGGAATCACACTTTCCTGTGAGATACTTGGCGTTAAATTAAACGCTTTAAGTTTCCTTAAATTTTTGTACAGAGGTTTTTCCCTTCCCGTTTTCGCAGAACTCTGAATATCCGTTAATAACTCAGGTAAAGAACAACATAATTAATTTAATCTTCACATTAGAGTAAAAAAAAGCCTGTCTTTCGTATATTACAAGAGTCACTCTACATTTAAACGAGATATTCACAAATATAGATCATTCACATTCAAACATATTTATATATATTTTTAAAACCTGAAAAAAATCATAATAATTGTGTTTCGATTAGAAAGAACATTAAGGAAATACCGTCCGTTTTTACTTTCAGGCTGCTGCGGTGGAGACAAAGATGTAATGCTGCGCGAAAAAGCAGAATTGTCGCAAGAAAAACTCTTATTACTGGACCCTGGCAACAAAAAAATCGATAAATCCAGATCTTAAATTTAGAAAAAGTCCTCTAAAACCTGGTGTAGCCGCCTTTCCGTTCAACACTAGCGGCTAAATCGTTCAGCCGAATTTCTCCAAAATTGATGTTCTATCCATCTGACTGATGTCGCGGCCCTTATTAAAAGAAAATTTCTTCTTTTTCTTTTTTTTGGCTAGAAATATTTTTCATATTATTTTATATTTGAACATGCTTATACATATTGTTACAATACATTACAATAATTATTGTCCAGACATTTGTATGACTGTCAATTACTAATTTATTGTAAAAGACAATTATAGCATATTGCTGCAATAAAAATATACAATGCAAAATATCACATATTTACAGCGTTTTGAAAACTTGTAGTATTTTAAATAGGTATGTATTTATCACATCAAGTCCTAATGCACTTTATGTGTGTATTTAAATACTTATTTATAAAATATATTGGCGAAGTTTTTAAATATTAAATTTAAAGTATTTTTTCCAAACCCTGGAAATGAACTTTTACAAAAAATGATGACTGAGATGTCTTAATTCGGTGAACAAAAGTGGTATAAATAGTATTACACAACTATTACTAAAGCGAGAAAGTGCGTGCTGTTTTAGCACCGCTAGTTCTATTAGTGCTCTATTCTCAAACCAGCTCTCTTGCCTTTCTGCATGAGAAAGTGATGTAAATAAATTATGACCAGTTACACATGTGATAATGTTTATAAGAACCAAACAACATCAATTAATGTGATATTAAAGACATTATTTATAGTAACTATGTTTACTTATGATACCTTTTGCCGGCCTTGAAGTACGAGATTTGACTTATGTCCTCCTCTTTCCTGCACAAGTAGTCAAAGAGATGGTTTACCATTACCATCCCCTGGATGAATGAAGTAAGGGTTATCTTGAGGGGTGAAGGTAGCTGAGAAAGAAATGATTATGGAAGGGATAATGGTTCAGATTGGATACGTGGAGTTATGAAAAAAGAATCAACTTCACAATCACATGGTGAAAACACGTGACTTGAATCCCCAGCGTTAGACTACGCAAAGTTGGACGCGGTTGAAAGTCCCTTCGTCACTCACAGCAGCCTTTTCCTCATTACGAAGTGAAAATGTCCAAACGCTGAAATAAGTAACCATCAAAATTTAGGATGCATTAAATAGAATACAGAAAGGTCGTTGAAGAAAATCTAGCCGAGCTATTACGAACATTTTTAACTTAAACTTAAGTAGACAATTAGCTGTCACACTCGCAACGCCATCCATTCATCTTTCCTGTGCAGAAACCTGTGGCTGACGCGCGCTAGCCAGCCCACACACACTCACACGCACACACGCGTGGAAGTTCAGGAAGGGAATCGGAAATGGAGCGCGTGAGAACGGGCTTGGCGCAGCGCGCGCGGGGGCGGGGCAGGGCGGGGCGGGGCCGGGCCCGGGCGAGCTTTACGTGCAGGCCCGCCGGCGCGCCGGGGAGAGCCGAATCACTTTATAGGGAGCGACCGGTTCGGCGCTCCAGTTCACGCGACCTTGCGGCTGGCCGCGGCGTCGGGGGGGTCAGGACCCCACTCCGCCCCGCCCCGCCCCGCCCCGCCCCGCCCCGCCCCGCTTCTCCTAGCTCGCTCGCCAGCCCATAACTCGCACAGCTCGCTCTCCGCCTCTTCTCGCTCATCCTCGTTTCGCCTCGCCTCGCTCCGCCACGCCCCGTCCTCCTCCACGCCGATTACTTCACCTCACCTAGTTCCCGATCCCCGTCCCACCACTACCCTTCCGCCATCACCTGCCTCCCTTAACTCTTCTTCTCGCATTCTACCTGTCTGCTGATTCCCATTCCCTTTCATCGTGGTCTCTACTATCCTTTTCTTCCGTCACATTCTCACGTCCCATAGTCTCCCATATCTTTGGTACCCTTGTTCTTGTCTTCCGAACCCTTCTCCCCTATCTCATTGTCTGTTGTATCCCTCCTCTGTCCCCGTCAATCTCTCTGTCCCCCGTCTCCTGGTTCCCCCGTCTCCTGGTCCCCCGTCTCCTGGTTCCCCCGTCTCCTGGTCCCCCGTCTCCTGGTTCCCCCGTCTCCTGGTTCCCCCGTCTCCTGGTTCCCCCGTCTCCTGGTTCCCCCGACTCCTGGTTCCCCCGTCTCCTGGTTCCCCCGTCTCCTGGTTCCCCCGTCTCCTGGTTCCCCCGTCTCCTGGTTCCCCCGTCTCCTGGGTCCCCCGTCTTCTGGGTCCCTCGTCTCCTGGTTCCCCCGTCTCCTGGTTCCCCCGTCTCCTGGTTCCCCCGTCTCCTGGTTCCCCGTCTTCTGGTTCCCCGTCTTCTGGTTCCCCCGTCTCCTGGTTCCCCGTCTTCTGGTTCCCCCGTTCCTGGTTCCCCCGTCTCCTGGTTCCCCCGTCTCCTGGTTCCCCCGTCTCCTGGTTCCTCCGTCTCCTGGTTCCCCCGTCTCCTGGTTCCCCCGTCTCCTGGTTCCTCCGTCTCCTGGTTCCTCCGTCTCCTGGTTCCTCCGTCTCCTGGTTCCTCCGTCTCCTGGTTCCTCCGTCTGGTTCCTCCGTCTCCTGGTTCCTCCGTCTCCTGGTTCCTTCGTCTCCTGGTTCCTCCGTCTCCTGGTTCCTCCGTCTCCTGGTTCCTCCGTCTCCTGGTTCCTCCGTCTCCTGGTTCCTCCGTCTCCTGGTTCCTCCGTCTCCTGGTTCCTCCGTCTCCTGGTTCCCCCGTCTCCTGGTTCCCCCGTCTCCTGGTTCCCCCGTCTCCTGGTTCCCCCGTCTCCTGGTTCCCCCGTCTCCTGGTTCCCCCGTCTCCTGGTTCCCCCGTCTCCTGGTTCCCCCGTCTCCTGGTTCCCCCGTCTCCTGGTTCCCCCGTCTCCTGGTTCCCCCGTCTCCTGGTTCCCCCGTCTCCTGGTTCCCCCGTCTCCTGGTTCCCCCGTCTCCTGGTCCTTCGTCTCCCATCTGCTTATCCCCCTTTTCCTTGTACCCGGACTCCTCATTCCTCACCCAGTGTTCCGTCCCGCTTGGACCCTTGCCCCATCGTCTTCTTGTCCATCATTTGTCCCCATGCCCTGCTTCCCAGACCACTGCTCTTGTCCCCCGACCCCTTGTCCACCGTTCCCATGCCCCCTGTTCCTCGGCCGTGCCTCCGCGTCTTCCCTCCCTGCTTCAATGCCCCGCTGGCCCCTCCCACTCCGCCCCGCGCGGGTCCGCGAACCCGGCGCGGCAGCCTCCGCGCGCCCGTGCGGTTCTTCTGGGAAGCAGCGCAATCGCGGCGTACGTGGAAGATGCAGGAGGTCGCGCGCTGCTCTCCAAATGTCGCCGACCGACCACGCGAGAGAGTCGCACGGGGCTGTTCTGGATTGGACTCTGCAAATTTTTATGCTCTTATTGGGCAATACCGTTGTCGAAATCATACCCGTAATTCTTATTACCCTGATGGTATTCGATCCCCTTTCTGTACCGTTCAATGTATTTATCATTATCATTTATGATACCAGCACCACGATCATTAGTCAAATGTCATTGTGTATAGACGAACACACCATTATCTATCATTATTTTGTCACCTACATTCCCTCCATTATCAAACATGTCTCGTGTAATTTAGTCGTAATTGATATGTGTGCAGGATAGATGACATTCCTACCTTCCAAATGTCGTCGAGATACCCATAAGAGTTACACGGTGGTGTTCTTAATACAATGCATTATAAGATGTATAAATTACTATTATCCTTTTGCGCACTAATTACTCGTATCTAAAGGCTCTACTACATATCTTATAAATAATTATTGTCATAATAATGTCTACTACCATTACGAATATAATCGTTTCTCACGCCCAGAAGCTCAGTTAATAGATTTAACGATATTTTTCTATTGTACGGAAAATTATTTTTTGGTTACTGTCAATGTCTCAATTTCCGAACTGTCAAACAAAAATAAAACCGGCCAATAGAGCTCATGGCGATACTCAGTCACTATTGTCACTGGATCTGGGGATATCTTAGGGTTTGAGACTCGATGGAGGTGGAATTTTTGACAATAGCTAAATTGCTAGTTGAGTTCAGTCACAGTCGGAAGAGGAATTTTAGCTGTCGGCTGTTCACATCCTCCGAGGTTTCTCGGATCACTACCAGGCGTATGGAAGGACCCTGTCGTATGAAGAGGACCCGAACGCGTGGCCAAGTATTGTTTCCACGCACGGATCTTTCCATCCTCCTTGAGTCCATCTCTCCTATTTAAAACACGACCACACACACAGCACTCACACAAATACACCTAACCCTACAAACACATTCACTCACTCACACACACACACACACACACACATACACACACATACTTACATTACATGCCGATTAACATGCCGGAAGACCAGCCGGGAGTTAGAGCTTTTCCCGGTTGAGACAGGGTCTCTCTAAGAGAGATCCCTCGAAAGGAAAACCTCGATATGTAGTTCGACGCCAGAACTCAAATGCCAGCGAGGAAGGAATACCGACACATTTTGGCTCATAACATGTACGATACGTACGGGATTCTGGATCATAGCAGTGGACGCCCTCGGAAACATCAATCAATCGAAGATAAAGGGGTTTGCGATTTCTGTAGAAATATTGCCCTTCCGGTTAAGGGCATTAAACAATACTCTTATTTAAGAAGGGAGTGTTCCTCCCTCGCATCGAATTGTTCAGAATGTATTACTTCTGCAACCATCATTACAATTCCCTCTCCTGTGACTTTCACTGCACCGTAACATTCGTGGCCACCGCGCACACCGTCAACGCCGTCACCGCTGTCACTTTCTCGTAACAGCAACTTTCGCCGTTTCCGAACATGTCATTGTTGCCACTGGATCTAAAAGGAAAACACGTGTTCTTCAAATGTCGACTGATGATGGGCAAGAAATTCCCAGATCCCGGAATTCTGGCGGCATTTTAATTTTTAATTAGAGTAAATATTTCGTTAGTCGATACTTTTTCCATCGCTATAATCCATTTTCTAAAATCTTATAATCACTATCACAATTTGCCTTTGTTACAATTGCATTATTTTTATCGTAAACCTCCCGGTTTACGTGTCAGGCACAAGAGGTAATATATTGCTTCTGCATATGTTCGTATTGTGCACGCTTCATACATTTTATGACATTTCGACCATTATACTCGTAATTCCACATACTTTTATTCCAGACATTACTGTTATCATGATTGCTGTCATTATTTAGTCTATTTATGAAAACCAAATTCCTATTGTTACAATTTATTCGTGGTCCTTTTCATGAATTTCACTTTCATCAGTTTCGTGTAATATGGCGGTGACATCTTCTGTAAAATTAAGTATTAAGTAGAGTAACACACGTATTTTCTTCCAGAATTTGTCCAAAGAAATACATTACATCTTATGACAACGATTCTCGAGGTACATAAAAAATACATGTTGTAATTGTAGTAACAATGACGCAGATATGTATAAGAAACAAGTTTTTGAGATATTTCGATATTTATGCAACAGAGGCTTTTTTACTTAGGCAAATGAAAAATTTACTAACCTCTAATTAAGTAGAATATTGTTGAATATAATTGTACATCTTCATACTAACTTGTCTTTTTCATTGACTAATTATCAATCCTTTATTTATTATCTTAACGTGTGAAAGGAAGAATAATGTTTCACTATGTATGTCATGAGGTGTAAAGCGCCGTATTGAATGACGCACATTGTAAATGCTAATCGTGTTGTCTTCGTAATAGCCAGTATTTTATTATCTTAGCAGCAGGTTGGAGGTAAGCATTTCCACGAATTCTGTCCGAGTGAGAGCCGCTTTCACTGAATCAGAAACGTATTTCTAAATGTGCACAGGTTCTCTGTGTAAAAATATTATATTTATAGGCATGTGAACATGTTAAAGGAATACATACAGTATATTTTTGTTAAAAACACAGTAGTCAAAGTCAAAAGATCAATACATATAACGCAATGGTGCCACATTTTAATAAACATTTGACGACTTTCAAGATTACATCATCTATTTTTTCAGTGAATACCTACATCAAAAATGTGTACATTTGAAGCAAATATTAGTGCGTTATCATTGGATGAAATGTAGGTTAATTGTGGAGGGTAAACTCAGCCTATAAGCAAAAATCAGCGAAAGAATTTTCCAGGGCCACATATGCTTGCCATATGAGGCAGAACGTTCAAAGCACCCCACCACCATACCCCCGGCCGAAGAGCGACAGTAGGCGTAGGCCGCCCACATAGGTAAAATCCACGAGCGGTCAAAGCGCCGAGGCCCTTAGCTCCGAGTCTTTAGCCTCACCAGCGGCCCGTCACATACCTCGCACGTGGTCTATCGGGCCTAGGATGCTCTATCATCATCATTACTCAATCTCCTTTACAGGTTGTTGGCGATGGCGCATAGATTTGTTTTTCGGGTCTATCTCAATTTTTATTTTCTCGCTACGGAACAGAGAGAAAGTTATGTAATAACGCTTAAAGGTATGTAATAGCGCAAAAAAAACGGTAATTTTCTGCAGAAAGACTTTGGTAACGCAAAACAGGATAAATTCAGTTGCTAAATTTATAAAAACAATCCTCTAACACGTATTGTCAGAAAAAACGGCAAAACGTCTGCGTGACCGTCCGTCTGTCCGTGCGTGTGTGAACAGCGCTACTGGGCTAAACCATTAAACCGATTTTCTTCAAAATTGATATTCCTCAAATGATGAGGCTGATGTCGCGGTATCTTTAATTTGAAAAATTATTATTTTGGGGGTACTTTACATGAAGCACTTGGGACATTTTCAACATTTTTTAAAACAATGACTTCACAGTTTTTTTTATTAAATTTAGTTGTGTTAAGGACGTTTAACAGAATGATGCATCACTTATGTGCGTTAGTTGTTCGAAAATTGCAAATGTTCAAAATTTTTTGGAGTCTTTTTACAACTAAAATATTAAATATACAGATTTTTCTCTTAATGAAAACGGTTCTTTAAAGATTAATTTTGGAATAAGGTTAGATACAATTTTTCAAAAAATTGAGTACTTTTGCGTGAAAGTGCGTACTGTTTTAGCACCACTAGTTCTTATTTTGTCCCTCAGCGCGTTACTGATGTCCGGTCTTGATAAAAAGTTCTTTCATTCCCGGCGACGAGATATGCAATTGCATTTGCAAGCAGAGAGTATGAGAAATTTTCTTTCAAGTTTCATGCGCGCGCCTTTCCTAAAGTAGTACGCATTGCGACATTTTGAGCAAAATTGTATTAGGGTAGTTCACGAAAGGAGAGTATCCAAAAACTAGAACACGGTACGCTGTTTCAAATGTTGCAAACTGGCATTGATAAGCATAATTAGTTCTTGGTCAAGCGTGTAGGGAACTACCGTCTCTTCTTATATCGGCTGTTTCGGGGACCAGTCGAGCCGAACAATGAACTAATGACCATGGCAATAAGTCAGAATCTCGTACCGGAGTGGAGGATAGTTGATTTGCGAGACAAAAATCCGAAGATTGTATTTGTAGTTGCCTAGCAAGGTGTTCTATTTCTGTACGACAATGTTTTGCGACCGCTTTCAAATTCGAACCCCCTCTGAAACATTCTCTTCGAATGCACTGCTGAGTGAATCCAAATGCCCGCTCAGCCAGGGTACGCTGGCCGAGTACTACCCGTGAGCGTTTAGCCGCCACCACCATTCGCGAGCGAGGGGCCCTAAACGTGTGAGTTTGTGGGCGCGACGCGTAAACACGAGGGCCGGCGCGCGCGTTTTTCAGGGCTATCGCCGCCGCTACACACGAGGCCTTCACGCACGGGTGCGCATGCGGGCCAACCACTAACGCGGAGGCGCAAGAGCGCTGGGTGGAGGCGGGGAGCAGCGGCGAAAATGGAAGCGGCGCGCCAGCGTCAGCAGTTTTCCGCCAACTGTTCGGTAGAGATGTGACGTTGACAACACATGATCTGCGAAAATAAACTTCTGAAAAAATTAACTAAAGAGATGTTGTACATAAATAAAGACAAAAACAAAGCCTGCAACCACAAAACTGATATAGACAAACTCACTTCCATCTACAATTGTATTACCTATAGGGTTGCACAATAGAATGGAAAAAATTAAACAGTGTAATTAGTATAAATAATTATACTAAGTATAGTTTATTGCTTTATATATTTATAAAAATAAAATTAGGTAATATAGGTGTGATGTTGGTAAATGCATAATCATAGAGCAAGGATGTGTTAGGTTGGTATGACTGGCCACAAGAGACGTGGCTAGTGAACAGAACGTTTGGCATGAGGTTCTGTAAAGAGAGAGAGAGATGCTCAATAATAACACATGATCTGTGATTTTGATGAGAATACAGAACTGTGTGAAAGATTATATATTGTTATATATTAGATATATGGCGTTATTTTAGATTAAGGTTACGTATTGTGTATCGGAGAAGGCAACAAACTCGTGTAACTTATTAGTAACATAATTTCAGCCCTGATGAAGACCCAATAAAGGGACGAAGGAAAAACGTGTAGAATTTTTTTCTTTTTTTATACCAATTACCTCAAGGATATCAATACCCATCCTTTTTAAAATTAAGTTTATTTATCACCAATAGGAAGAATTAAGTCATACCAATTCGTGGAATTGCTGAAAGAGTGTAGTAATTCACAGCTTTTTACCAATGTGCTCGTAGTTGCATTGAAACCTGACTTTATAATAGTAGTTGACGTAAAAGGGCGCCGAACAGGTGATTCCCGCACGAGTCGAGCTTGTCGTCCGAACGTAGCGCGGAGATGAGTGCGGGAATCACCTCGCGCCCGTGTTGCGAATACTATTTTTCAACACGCCGTGCAGCGAAAAGCAATGCAGCAAGTAAATGTAAATATAAATTAAATACTCGTAACAAATAACTAGAAATACCTTACTTGTACACAAGTAAATGGATTCCAGTCAGTGTCGTAACACTGTTGTTGGTAAATAATAAATAAAGACGTCGTCAAGACAAAAGACAATTGCGAATCATTGCAGATGTTTCGATGTTTCGCACACACTTCCCAATGTTTCGCACACTGTGAAAAAACTGGCTGTTTTACACACGGAAAACCGGGTAACGCGCACGGCGTATTAAAAAAAATATTTATACTTATCTTGCTGATGATGTTTCTTGCTACTTTTGCAATCGATGAATTGCATTAATTGCCAATGAAAACATTATAAAATCATATTTATTATATTTACTGAAATGATACAATTTTACTTATTGTCTTCCCTTTAACATGTATCGTTTTCTTCATATCACAAATAACTCTCTCTAATATGTTTGTGTTCCCTGACAACATATTTTAACAGATTCTTCTATTCGACTATGCGGCTCACACAATTCTCCATGCAACAGAATCGTCAGAAATAGGTGTTATTCTAGAATTCTTTCAGAATATCCCACAGGAAATCTACTGAATTTGTCTTACCAAGATGAATCGAATGTGCCATTGAACACTTCTGTATGCGCCGTAAGTTACCCAAAATGCGCTTGAAAAACTGAATTTTTGAGAAATTTCTTAAAATCTTCCTCATAAATCCGCAATAATGACCAGTTCCCTCTCGAGAGACCAAGACATGTCGCATGACAACCCATTTGTCTCGATTCGTGGACCGCAAATCAAGGGCGACCCTGAAGAAACAAACAGAGGGACGGGCGGGCGAACAGACGGGCGCAGATTAGTCAATTACTGTATAAGGGTGTAATGTCGTCTAATGTAACATTGTATGGAAAATTACGACGTGATTTGGTAACGCCTTTACTAAAAATCATTAGATACACGAGAGGGAAAGGAAAGGAAATGTTTTAAACATTCGTTGTTGTGGCAATGAACAAAATGCGCCAAAACCTGTTATCGAAAATCAGTTAATTAAAGTGCCATATGTGAGACTTGAATCATGTAAATGTTTTATTTAAACTCGAAGAAAAATAGTTTGTCACCAGACGAAGTGATTTAAAATGACTACTAGTAAAGCATAAATACATGTTTTATTAAGATATTGTCTAATGGAAATGAATTCTTTCTTGAGTACGTGACTCTCCACGACTTCAATACGTACAGTTTGAGACTTTTTTTTTTGCGTTTCATTGAAAAACTAACGATAAATTTAAAATATTTGCATTACATCATAAGAGTGAATATAGCAGCAAAATTCCCGAGGGAAGGCTACGACAATGAGTAAACACTATACTCTTACAATTGTTTAATATTGTGTTTTCTGAATTATGAGAATTCACATGCAAGTTCTTGTGAATATAGAAACAACCTCTATTTGTCGTATCTGTCACATTGTATAATGAAGAAACGAGTATATCAAATGAAACGATTAATTTACTTCTTGAAGTAAATAACATCTAAACGATCTTAGAAGTGAAAATAAATGAGAGAAAAGTCGTAAAGTCGGTAGTAACCATAGAGACGACAGAATTCGGTCGATGAGAAACATTTGACTGACGTCGAGATGACTAAGACACTTAGGAGTCCGCTTCCTGTGCGTTTGAGAAGTCGCCCTAGATCGTCCAGTGGCACATATGACGTTCGTTCAAAGGCAGCTCTATTGTTCTGACAGGCTGATATGAACGTAGGAGCGGGAAGTTTGCATTGGGCGTTGTCGGAGAAAGGTATGAAATAATGAAGCATACAAGAAATACATGACGTTTAAGAAAGTTTGCTGCGTGTTATAAAGTAGCGTTGATTGGTGAGAGAGCCCTAGAAGTAGCTTAAAAGAAATAAGAATGAAAATGAATTATTCTTCAAAGTTGCAAAGTACAAACAAAGTTGTTTTCACAATGTTTGACTCATAAGTAATGTTGACGATGAAAAAGTGAAGGAGGAGAGATATAGGTGCAGTTTGTCTTTGCGATACAATCTTACGTTAGAAGGTGTGGTAGAAAAGGTAGGAGCTAATGTGAATGTTTATTCAAAAAAAATTCCAACTTTTACCGTTGTTTATCGTAAAATATTAAAATATATCCACTCCAAAACATTCTGCATGCAGTTTCAATAGTGCGCTTTTGTGTAAATGAACACATTGTGTTGAGTTATTCGCTTCTTAATAAACTTATTTCTTCAGCTAATAAAAATAATGCATCATGTCTAAGTGACTCATGTTCCTTCAGCGAGTCAAAGTACAATTCTTACAACAGAAAATAGCCTGATTATTTTCTGGTTCGTGGGAAGAGTTTCTGTATTTCCGATTATACAATTCCTACGAACAGATCGGCTACTAACTGGAGCGTCATTCCATATTACACGTCACATCATTCGTCATGTTCCCCGTATAATCCGTGATCATAACAGCAGTCCACTTATTAAAGCAAGAAGCGATGAACATCTTGTCAGAGATAGCATCCTTCGGGGAACTTTTATAAGGGATTGCCAATTGTCTTTCGAGCGATCTATGATGTCACCGTTTACTCTGCAATGAGAACAATCGTTGCATCATTGTAAAGTGCTGTTCATATTTTCTTCGAGTCAATAAAAAAATCGTATTAGACGAAGAAATAAAGATTGTAATAAAAATATGTATAATTCTGCCAAAATTAGATTAGTTATTAGCGCAATTTGCGAGAGTGGTAGATGGTTGAATCTACCCATGAGCATAAGTATTTGTTCTTAGTGTGTTTCAGTGTGTGATGTCTTAGCTTCACTCACATCTGATACGTAATCCTCAAGTGTTTGTACTTAATTAAAAACACACATTTTAAATGTGCTCAATTAACGACATGCTTCAGTTGTTTGTCAAGAAGTACTCTTATGAGAAATCTAGCAGCGGTGATAGACTGTGAGGGTAGACATCTATTCAATATTACTTTTTATAATTCTTATTTTAAATACTACCTATGGATAATCCGAAATTTGATGTAATCCTATTGACAATATGAGCATATTCAATACTTATTGTTGTTTGGTTTTATTTATAAACGGCTCATACGAAATGGTTAATATTGCGTATTGGCATTTTGCTATTTGTTCTACTCGTATTTCTCGAATCTTTCTACTCCGTATTAAAAGCCGCAAAAAATACCACTAGTAGTGCTTGAACAGGACATTTTTCTCCTTCAATTTCAACTTATTTGTAATAATGTAATGTAACAATTTATGTCTAACTTACACCTCAGCTATCACATGAAAAGTTCCTGAACAAACGAAATGCTTAAAGCGTGGCTTCTGAGAGGGGCGTGTGGCTCGACTCGAGTCCCTGGCTGGATGCGGAGTAGCGTGTTCTTTTGCGCCGACGCGGCGATCCTGCCATTTTATATTAGATTGCCAGGATAATTCAAACTGGGCGAAAATGTGTTAGGAAACGTCAATGTATCCAAGTCCATAACGCCTTTCAATGTTATTATTTCTTCCACGTTTCTCATTACTAAATAGTGGAAATTCCGGGTGAGAGGATATTAAATGACGTCGGCCATTCAGGTTGACTTACTTTTTGTTTCTAAGGAGTAAATAGTGATTCAGGAAACACTATTTACTTCTTAGAAACCAGGGTGCGTCAACTGCTATAGTCATTAGTCCCATGAGTGTAGTGAACGCTATAATGGAGAAGTGGCGGTGTTCTTGCCTAGCTGGAACGTGAGATCCGACCTACGACCTACGCGCCAGCTTGCTGGTGTTTTTTCTTTTCTTTCATTTATCTCCCGTTTTGCACCGTCTCAGCCTGGACAACCTATATGCTCCCGCACGGCCTCCCGCCATGAGTGGTTGTGAATATAAGCATGTGAGTGTAATGGTTAGTGTAAGAGACAAAGTTGAGGAAGGGAAGATCACGCGCGGTCCGTGGTCTGTTTGATAGGGTACTGAAGCCTAATCGCCTGTTACAGTAAAACCATAGAAAACCACCGATGAGAACGGCCAACCGCTAAAATTGTCCTCCGGTCAGCAACTGAATATAACAAGCTAATGTCAATAATCCGCACCCGTTGGAACACGAGAAGAAGAACCTTCCGGTTGGAAGAGCTGCAGCGGCAATCGCACTTGACACTGAACCATTCCAGGCCGTGTGTGTGTGTGTAGGGAGTGCACGGCCGGGCGCGCTGGTGCGTGAGCGGACCGGTCGGCCGGCGAGCGGCGCGTGATCGCGCACGCCCCGGCGCCGAAGGGGCGTGGCTCCTCGCGGCGCCGGCGCTCGCAAACGCTCACTTCAGCACTCAACGTCACGGCGCGGCGCTCAGCGTGCGATATGCGATAGGCAGACCATCAAGAATAGAGAGATTTACCTAGAAATTGTTCCGGTTGAATGTTCCTGCAATGCGACGCGTGAACCTGCAGCGGTGAGTGAAAAGGCAACCCATAAGTCCGGACAGAGCCGATGAGTGGGAGATTGCGACTATGGCCCCACCAGGTGACAGACTCTAGCTTGGCAGGTTGAAACGCCAGAGAGTTGTGGCCTTTGCAGAGTTTGTAATCATAGGCAAACTGCTCTGATTAATGGTGTTCGTGTTTTGTAAGGAAATTCTGGTAGATCTAACAAACGTCCGTGACCTGAGCTTTGCATTTATCTTCTTCAATTTGATCTGTGACGCCATGAAGAAGGAAGTATCACCCCCTTCTTCCCCCTCATAACCGACGAACGCCGTCGGAGAGAGACGAACATCACATAGTAGATTAAATATAGAAAATATTGATGTTGTTAACAATAATAATAATGATAATAATAATAATAATAATAATTACACTAATATATCTATAAATATAATCTAAATGCAGATTCTTAAATAAATAGCAAATAACTCACTTGACGAAAAGCCCATTGTTATTTGAGAAGTCTTCGTGTGAACCAGCAATGTGGCAATATGTAAATATAAAATAATAATAATAATAATAATAATAATAATAATTACAAAAGTGACTATGACAAGGAATAGCGAAAAATGAGATTGTAATTTTAATTCGACTTGCTATGAGACAATAATGTAATATATTTGCTCCCTGATTGACAGAAAACAAAATTTATGCGACACTCTTTTTGACAACAAAAGACGTCAATCAACATTGAATTGAAACCAATGGCAGTGTAAGCAGTGTTATTTGGATAGAAAAGCTAAACAGTGCGTAACCTGAAATATATGAGCTACTTTATTATATTTAATAAATAGTACATTGAAAATAAGCCCTGGCGGTTTAGTTCATTAGACAGCGTGCTCGCTTTCCATGACTACCCCGGGGTCGTTTCCCGGTCGGGCAAGATTATAGTCTGTGCTTTCCTTCCAATGTCCCAGTATATGTTGCTGAGTGACGATGAGAAAACTCACTTCTCTGGTTGAGAATACCAGAATACCGCGTGGAGAACTCTTCGTGTTAACGACACGTGCCCCCTTAACCCATGGCCGCGAGGTTGGGACGCTGCTGGTAAGCCCTGGCCCGTTCGTGGGCTGTCGCGCCCACTACAGACTGACAAACTTTGAAAATAATTCTTACAGTTTTCAAAAGTATTTTTCATCTGAAAATGTAAAATATACATTTCGATATTGTGATACGTGGCTTCCATATTGCTGGTAAAATCACATTACTTGAAGTAGTGTGTCCATTTTCTATTCAATTCAAGACATTTTGCCCTGGGAAGGTCGCTGTACTATGGTCGAAACATTGGCATCCGTGCTTAGGACGCGCCAACCAAGTATGTACATTTCATATAACCTTCTTTCTGGTAACTAACTATACATAACTCATGTTAGTTATGATTTTTGAGAAGCCCAAATATAATTTCAGTATTCATTGATACAATTGATTATGAACACCTGAATTATTATTTAAACACGTTGACAATGACTTTTCACCAGAACTGATTTTACAGAACATCTTGAAGTGGTTTGTTTTATTTCTGCGCGGTGATGGTGGGAATTTAAAACTCCTCCTGCCTCCAAGGCTTTTATTTCTACTGCGCTCCATGTAATGAATACAGGAGTATAGATGATGTTCAAACTAGGATGGGTATTCAGTTCGTCCGTATGCGTCATTTGAACTGCAGATTCATGCAGTTCACGTTAAGGAGAGTAATTTACATTATCCACTTCTGCGTCACTGAATTATCCACTTCTGCATACGATAGCCGACCGCCCCAAGTTACAGCACCAAAGATCATCACGCATGTTCAAATTGTGCGTAAATTTAAAAACAATGAATGAAATAAAGATGAATAATATTGAAATAAAGATACGTGATTTCATCACTTGCAATGTGGCCCCATGCTGCAGCACCGTAGCATATTGCAAACTGACCTCACTATTTAGTTCAGTTAACGCGTCTCGAGTTGGTGGCAAGGCCTTCGGCCTGCGGTGACAAGACCTTCGGCCTGCGTGATTTACATAAAACAATCTTGTTTGTGAAACGCGTTAATTCCAACACGTTTTATGCCAAATATATCAGGTACGTGACCAGACACCAGAGAAAACACCACATGCCTCAAACTCGGATAATAACATACTTTACAGAGTGCCCTGGAGCTAGTGCAAACATGCTGGATGAAGCCCAAAGTAATCCATTCATCGTCATTCATACAGTATTATCTAAACCGTTTGGCTAATGTGCAAATTAACCAACTTCTTATTACATTCGCTATATTTCCGATTTCAGACGCAATATTTCTGTACGTGACATGACTTCTTGTACCAAAATTGTCCATCAAATACTAAATTATTTATTGGTCTTTAATTCTTATTCTCTATGAATACCCTATCCTCTTTTAAGGAACGTCCTCGAAGTAGTAAATTGCAATTCTCTCAGGCACAAGAATCGTTGAGTCTCCAAAGAATCCGGGTAGCGTTGGCTTCCTGGGAGCTATTTCGCTGGCCAGCGAGCAGGTGGGCGATTGGCAGTGCCCTCGCGTGCGCTCCCGCCCGCTGACTCAGACGCCGCGCCGCGCCGCTCCGCACCGCGCCGCGCAGCCCCGATTCTAGCCAAGGAGCGGCACGGGCGTGCCGCCTCACTTCGCGCCGGAAAACCCACGCGCCGCCGGGGAATCACCGGAAGGGACCACGCCCAGTCGCGTGCCACTGCTTTGGGACGAATCCACCGCCAGCGCTTTTGCGTCCCCATCACCCCATCACCCTCACCCTCACCCCATCACCGTCATCACCCTCATCCCATCACACTTCACTCTATCACCCTTCATCCCATCACCCTGCACACCATCACCCTTCACCCCATCACCCTTCACCCCATCACCCTTAACTCCATCACCCTTAACTCCATCACCCTTAACTCCATCACCCTTAACTCCATCACCCTTAACTCCATCACCCTTAACTCCATCACCCTTAACTCCATCACCCTTAACTCCATCACTTTTAACTCCATCACCCTTAACTCCATCACCCTTAACTCCATCACCCTTAACTCCATCACCCTTAACTCCATCACCCTTTACTCCATCACCCTTTACTCCATCACCCTTTACTCCATCACCCTTTACTCCATCACCCTTAACTCCATCACCCTTCATCTCATCACCCTTCACTCCATCACCTTACGTCTCATGATCAAATCCCCATCATCCTATACTCATCACCCTACACCAAATCAAACCCAACAACCTCATCACCCTCAACAACCTTATCACTCTCAACAACCTTATACCCTCAAAAATCTCATTACCCTCAACCTCATCACCATCAACAACCTCATCACCCTCAGCAAGCTCATCAACCTCATCATCTTCATCGCTCTGTACCACTCTCTCCTCCTCCAAAGACTCTTCCCCTATTTACATCCTCTCCTCCTTCTACTCCTCCGTCGCATTTCCTTCCGTCATCCCCTCCGCCTCCTCCCCAGACAGCTTCGCCTGCCGTTTCATCCCCCTTCATCGCCTCCTTCTCCCACTCAGCTTTCTTCACGTCCTCCACTTCTTTCTCTTCCAATTCTACATCACATTCTCATCCCCAAATTAAATAATTAATCATCTAATTCACTTCCGTTGTCATCTTCATGAATTCTAATTCATACGTCAATCTTCTCTCTCTCTAAACACTTTTCATCAGGTCATTAGTAGTTTCTACTCGTTCGAAGAGGTTTGTAGAATCCTTGCCGAAACTTGCTCAACGCTGAAGCAGCCCTGCGCCCCTGCTTGGAGCGAATCGCAAAAGGCACAAGCCCTTGTCGCTACGTTATCTACAATATCTTCAATTCAAGGCTTAAATTTCCTTGCGACCAATTTAGCTTTTAAAATTTGAGAAAATGCTGATCACTTTCTCTGAATAAACCATAGTGGCTCTTTTTGATACTCTCTTGGACATCGTTGTCTCTTTCTCCCATGAAAGAGTCAACGCTCTTTATATCAAACCCAATATTGCTAAATTCTACTCTCCACCGTCCTATCGTTTTAACTACAGTCATTTACAAAGCTTTCATATCCTATTTTTATAGATTTAGTCTCAGATTATTATCTTCATTGATATCACTATATATTCAACAATATTGTTCTCCATGAATATCCTTCTATTAGAAAGAAACGTTATGAACCATACTTTCAAATACTTTCACACACATACAATTATATACATTTTTATTCACTCAATTCGTTTAATATTTTGGTATACATACAAGCTTGTCAACCGCTATTACTTTTTAACTAACTTAAATAATTTTCAAAGGCGATTATTTCACATTTCAAATAATTAATTTAAGGAATATAATTATTATATATTAATTATAGAATAATTTTTACAGAAAACTTTGCTAAATTACGCATTCACCTGTACAACTTAGATGAACCTTCGAACATTCTGTGATCACAACTACATCTGTTCAAACAAATAATCACCTTCTTATCCAGTCATTTACGGGCTCTAATTCATTGCATCAGTATTCTCTATACTTACCTTTTTTGTCGATCACAGCTGCACTCCTTTCCTATTAAGCCACCTGTACACTTGCTCATTTACCTTACTATTCCCTGAACCTGTATGTTCTGCATTCTTCAATCTGTCCTCGCTCATCATGCTCAATGTCTCATCCACTTTCTTGACAATTTGTTCCATCATTCTCCTCTTTGCCTCTACCGCCGCCGCAACCTGCAAGGAAGTGTCATGCCATTGCAAAGAATTCTGCGCTACGCGTTTGTGGTTCGGCGAAAAGTTTTATTGCGCAGATTGCAGATTCTCAATACTTTCTAAGACTTTTCTATCTCATCTCTATGCTATTCCTATTAAGACACCTGCACGTACCTACCACCACCCCAGCCTCCACGTTGTCCCATTCTCCTACCTGTCCGCACCCCTCCAACTCAGTGCCCCGCCCACTTTCCTGCCGATCTGTTCCGCCCCTCCCCCTTTCTCCTCCGCCGTCCCCGTGGCCCCACCGCCCACAAGCCGGCGCTACGCTGTTGTCCGGGACGCCGCGGCACGCTTTTGTGGTTCGACGAAACGTCCAGATCTCCCAAACGAGATAAAGACCGCGATAAACCCGCAAGTTGACTAACGCACACGTAATTATTGGCATTAGTCCAGCTTAAGCACGGTATCCGAGACGGAGAGGGACCCTGCAAGTTACCGGAAGGACCTCGAGTTGTCTTTCTTCACGTTCCACGAATGTAAGGAGAGAGAGAAAGAGAAGAAAAAGAGTAGGAACCTCTTGTGAGAACGTGACCTGGCGATCTCGTCGTCCACACAACGGTTGACTCTGGAACTAATATTTGACCCGTCCTCCATTGAAGACCGATCACTCGGCGGTCACATTAAAATTCCTAGCGTCATATATTTGCGCAGTCCGTGTCGGCCGGTCGCGACTCGGCGTTGCGCTCTCCGCGGGGCTGCGCGGGGCTGCGCGGCGACGGCGCCCGCTAATGAATCGACGGCGCGGGCGAGCGCCGCGCGCATTAAGATTCCTAACGGGATGAATCTGCCCTCTTCTGCGACACTGCCGAGGGGGGCTCCGGTTTCGTGAACTTGTCCCCTCTGTTCATCCTCCCCCCCCCCCGCCCGTGACGTTATACGGTAGTCGTGCAGTGGTGCACAGTTCCTAAAAACAGCGGAGAAATGTTTCAAATGTAATTGAATAGTTTCTCACAAGAACCTAAGAAGTCCAAATTCAAGATTTTTCAGACTTGAAAAACTTCATAGTGTAGACGTCCGAACTGATGAATGTAGGACTTTTCCCGCCTTGTATCTTTCAATTTATTTGGCACTTGTCGAAAAGAACCAGCATATAGGGCCAGTTATAGGGATTAACTCGGTAAAATTTATCAAAATATGGAATTTTGGATTCATGTAAGAATCTCCTCAAGTGTAATAAAAAATGTTTTAAAATCATATCTTAATGGTACAGTTCTTTCATTTGTCTGAAATAAATGGATATTAAAAAGTGGAAAATCGTTGTTCTTCGGAAAGTTGCAGTATTCCATCCCAGAATTTTAACAGCGCTATATTATTTTTCTACCTGCTACACAGAATTGCTTTTAAATGTTTATTACTGATTATGGGGCCTACTACTTTCTGGTTATGAATAAATTAAAATTTTAAAAATGGACTGTGACCGTAGATATCGTATTCTACTAAATTAGTCAGTTTTTTTATACTTTAATACGTACCGTTCAACTGTAATTCAATCTCGTGCTACTTAGCAACATTATTTCTCATGAGGAGTATGCTTCATTTTCCAAATAATGATTAAATTTCAATTAAATACATGTGTACGTCTTTAAGGTATTACTATAATAATTCTACCAACTTATTATCACAATAAATAAAATGAAATGATAATTATATTTATTTTCCTTCTATTATAATTCAAGCGATGAGGAAGCATTGTTCAATATAGAAACGAAAATTCAAAGCTCTTAGATTAATGTTTGCTCTCCTTATGTAAGTGTGACTTTGAAGGCGATCATCGTATTCAACTAAATCATTAATTAATATTGCTCATTTAATGATTTAAAGATATTTATGAATTATTGTTTTCTACCCCAATTGCTGTAGATCGCCTGCCCGTAAGTTCTGAATGTTCGTACCTGTTCATTTAATTACCTTAGCGTTTTTATGGTGGATTTTTCCCTTTTATTCCCTACATGCTACTCATAAATAAATGTGTGAATATATTTTTGTTATACTATCTATAGATTAAGTGTTCTCTTAATTTATGATCATGATATGTGCTGCTGTCTGGAAGAACGTTAAGCATTTCTTGAGTATGGAGAAGTAAGGTAAATAATTAAAAATAAATTTAAAAAAATATAATATTTCAGGTTTGTGAAGTACGCTTTCTCTGCGTTTCCACCAAGAAGCCGTGCCTTCTGCCCCCGTGCGCACTGAGAGCTTCGTTTGCCAGCCGCGCCTGGTCGTCGTCGTGCATTAACATTCCGGGCAACGGCGCGCGTGCGGGAGCGACCTAGGGCACGAACGCTGGCGCCCGGCCGCTGTTGTCCCCGGCGCTCCGACGACGTCCTTTATGAATCGCGGAGAACAATCGAGAGGCCCGCGCATTAAAATTCCTCGGCGCCAGGAATTTGGCACTCGGCTGGCGGGCGGCGCCACACGGCGCGGCGTGGCCCTGCGGGGGGCGCAGAGGGGGCGAGGAGGAGGAGGAGAAGGGGTGTGGGGAAGAATGAGACAGCGTGGGACGCGACGACTGACTGTTTGCGACCAACGGTTGAGGGGGCATGAAGAGCTGGGTAAGAACCGCAGACTTACTGACAAGTGTTAAAGAAGGAGATGAAAGTGTATGACACTGATAGACAGAAATAGCCCACACGGAAGAGTATACGATGATCTTAAGTTGACGAGGGAAGATGAAAAATGACAAAATATGAGAATTGCTGACATGGAGGGAAATACTCAATAATTGAAAAGCTTATAGACAAGAAGCCCTAATTTTGACAAAATAATGTAACGACCAACAATATGAGTTGAGGGAAGGACCAATGAAAGAAGACTAAGTTGTTCTCTCATCAAGGAAGTCATTTCCACAAACGAAAACTGAACATTCTGGCAGTACATGCGTTAAAAACTAACACCATAAAGGCACAGTAAAAATATGACTAAACTAAAATGAAATGAATAATCAATAGAGAAAATTCAGGAAATATGAAGAAGTTGAGTAAACACTACTTGAATGTCTAATATTAATGATAGGTACGACAAATGCATCGGGAATGACACTTATGTGGGTTTCGGTCAGCGTTAGCCATCGCATAATACCTACATTCCAAACTTTTCAGATGGAGCTGAATGCTAATGGTAGTGACACAAGACGTACGTGACACAAGACGTACGTGACAAAAGAAGTACGTGACAAAAGAATCATTATTATTAAAATATTCTCTTTCCAAAACTGTAGTTCATACCATAAATGACGGAAGATATTTCTACAATGCGGATGGGATGAATGGCAGCGATGAAATGTGATTTAGGGAAAATCTCCGGTGAAAACATTTTGTCTTCAGAACTCCTCTACAAAATGTTTTTCTTGTTCAAATCAGAGTTTAAATCCCCACAAAAAGAGTTATTAAATATTAAGGTTCGCTTTTCTTCGTTCATTCAAGAATCTACGTATTGAAGATTCTGGGACATCGTAAAGGAAGTGCCTACTAAGTTCAGGTGGCCTGCGAACCGGAAGATTTTTAATTTAAAAAAAAGTATAATTTTAAAATGATGAGAAAACTACGAAAACTATGAAAACATCGGGATAACATTTTCTTAGGAAAGATTGTTTTCCATTTTATATAGATTTTTTTTACTATTGACACATATTCGGAGACAGGAGTGATGCGTTTATAATTGACAAAATAATAGGACGGTTTTACTAATTACAATATATACTTTGAAAATCACTTTAATAGTATGTGTAATAATGAATTATTCTTGCTCTTAATTTTTATATGAAATTGAGAGTACACTGATGATAATGTGAATAACTGGAAAGTGAATGTTCTCAATCGTGAAAACCATGAAAAAGAAGCTGTATTCGTTGATATAACATTGCTAGCCAGCCTAAAGTGGAGTCCGGAGATCCTATGCAAGAGAACAATTACAGTGTAGAACGATGGCGTCTATATCGGCATGTGAGGGTGCGTAGAATAGTCTCGGTAGATTTTGCGACAGGACAGGTAGTTCAGGACATCAATGATGTAACTGCAGTGCCTCTAACCGGCAGGTTCTACGTCCGAGACCCGCCGGTGGCAGGATTTTCGACTAGATAGAGAGCTAGCTCGAGTTCAGCCGCTGTGTGAAGGAGAATTCTGGCGGCCGCCTGCTTTGATCGGTGGTTTTTCGTGTGTTTTTTTTCGATCAATACCAGACGAATGCCTGAGCCGTACTCTAACAAACGGGCTACAGAATTCGCGCGATCTTTCCTTGTTTTATCTTCACCCCTTACTTTCACACACTTACATGCCTACACTACCACACATACTGGGAGATCGGTCGGCAGCTTAGAGCTTGTTGCGGCTGAGGCGGTGCCCCGCTGGTGGGAGATACCTGGTTAGGAGAAGTCCCATTAGCGCACGGTAGACGGCGCTGGATCTCACCATCCGGCGAGGAAAGATCACCGCCACCTCCCGGGGAAAACCTATGCAATATACTTACGAGAGATATGACCTTATCTGTTGCCACGTCCGGAATCACTAATCAATGAATCAATCCATTTTAGGGGGTCTCCAATTTTCTTGCCTCACTTCTACCATTTCACTATCACCGCCCACCTCGTTATTATCACTATCACTATAAATTTATTTGAGATTGTCACTCGGAGACCTCAATGATCTCAATAACTGAAAGGCTCTTTGACCTTAGCAAATAAATAAACACAAGTGCATCGGCGAGTGCCGAGGCCGAGTGCCATTGCGGCGCGGGCGAGGGGCGTCGTGAACGGAGTGGCGGGTGGTGCGTTGCCGTGTGCGCGCCCATGCGTCCCGCGCGGGGGTCCTCGAGCGACCACATTAACATTCCGCGGGCGCCGGACGGGGTCCTCGACAGAAGAGGAATTTCCATTCAGAGGAGCTCCCGCCCCCGCCCCCGCCCCGCATCCGCAAACGTCCCCTGCCACTGCCCCCCGCCATCGTCTTTCCCGACCACCACCATCGCCACTGCCACCGCCGTTGCCCCACTCCTCCACTTCCACCCTCGCCTCCGCCTTCGCTCTCGCCCCCGATCCCCACACCGACATGGCCACTTCCTTCACCACCGCATGCCCTCGAAAGCGCGAACGCGCTGGCGCCGAGGGCGCTCCCGAGCACGCAAGCACCTGCTGCGGATGCTCGGTCACAATGTGGAGGGATGCAGCGGCGCCGCTGTCACCAACTACTCTCCTCTGCACTGTCTCATGCCAAGACGACTTCTGGTGGAGCAGTCACAACTTTCAGCGTAGGACCCGGGATTCAATTTGAGGTCGATGAAGTGTGATTTGCGGCGGACAGCGCCAGTTCCCGGCAGATTTTCTCGGGATACTCCTGCTTCACCATCAGAAATTTGCAGGTATGGGCATATGGCTTCGGGACAGGCATCTCAACGAAAAACGTCGTACTGCTGCTGTAGCTCATGCTGTCAACTTAAGAATAGTTTATATATGTTCACACCGTTATATATTTTACAATAAACAAAAACATAGAAAGGCCCTCTTCAAAAGAGGAACTTAAAATCAACTGGTTTATTACATAATCAATAAATCAGTTGGTATAATATAAAGACACTATAGTCAATAATTGAATGTAAAGAACATTTGCCATGGTGTAAGGTTACCGTAAAACGGCTCAGTGTCCGTCTGTATCGTCACCTTCCGTGAAGGCAAGGAGCAGTAACCAAAGAGGACTCTCAGAGGATGACACGACCCCATGCTCTGTCACATACTCTTTGCGACAGAATTTCGCGGAAAGGACCGGAAGAAGTTGAAAGATAAATGGCCAGTTAAGGTCAGCTTTTCTCGAAAGGTATTGACAAGCGTGGAAAATTATAAACATCTCAAAGTACAGTGGATCCCGAAACAAAGCAGGGGTGACTAAGTCTCCCCGCGTGTCCATTCCTGCGTTATGGATTTCCTTTTTTTTTAAATCACCATTGTTCTATTTTAATTGAAATGATGCAGTTATCAACTGCAATACTGTCGCCCATCCAGTGGAACACTTAATCTCAGAATGAGCCGAAAAGGTTAGTGTCTGAGGATCATAATGTTACATCTCATTGCAAACCATCAAATCGCGGATCTGGTCACGTAACATCATATCCATCAGCATGTTGCGTCCGTTGCAGTGTGACCTTGGACGTCAATATTACGGCAGATATTACCAATTTTTGACAGTTAGGCCAAATATCGCATTTGTGGTAGTGATCAGTTAATTTACAAAATCATGCAGTGGAATTTAGAATGTGATGGGTACTGTGAGTTTTCCAGAACTCACTCTATTAGGCATGACTTTTCTATTTTCTTACTACGTCCTTTCATCTTCTCATTTCATTCATTTTCTCACTAGTTCCTTTCATATTATCTATTCGTATTCGAAAAGAAAACACTAGAAACGGAATTATCTCGATTCAAAATGAAGTTAATATTATTGACCGCCACCTGCTTCAAAAAACTCGTGACGAGTATTTCCCTAAATGTTAAAGGACCTGATCGATAATAGAAAAATCGTAAATAATCGAGTGAAAAAATGATTTATCCGTTTTTGTTTCTTTTGCCTCTTGCTTCTAATGATTGGAGATGATTTCTCATGCGAGCACTGTACCCCCATTATATTTCACACTCAAAAAAACATAATTTCAGAAAATTGCCAACCTTTAATAGAGATTCAATTTGTTCTATGCGGTCATCGGTGGCGAAGGGTCTTGAACCAGTGTACCCAGAGGTATCAAAACCCATGGAAGGAACGAATGTTTTCAACATGTTTTATGGAATCCACAGTCTTGTTTCCGATTGAACCATCATCCCATGTATTCATTTATTCTTCATCATAAATCCCTCTTCATAATCCACCGTCGTTCCTCCAATGAAAGGCTACTGCTAACTACTAATGAGGCCATTTCCGTGAAAGAGAGAAGTCATAAGGGAGCCCACCTCTTATTTGTTCTACATTCTGACGCACCAACTGGTAAATCAAGTTATCCACTATGATATTTGCGGTTGATTGACTCCATTTACTTTCAGAAAAATGTTTGGGTCGCTTTCTTCAAGAGGAGGTGGAAAAAAGGAAAGGTATAAAATATTCTCTTTCAGATGTTAAATAACAGTATGTTTTACGTTGCCACCTTATTTTTAATAACTGGATAATACAGCGAAACTCCCAGGAATTGTGGCTCTGTATAGTCACACGTCCACATATAATAGTAAAATAAGAAAGTAAAGTATTATATGTCGAACCTAGGTTTATAAACTCAATGGAAATTTTTATGAAGTTTGAAATAAACATTATCAATATTATAATAAATGTAACATTAACAGGCAACAAAAATAATTAGATTATTAAAGAAAGGAAACCTTCACAGTTAGGTACGGCAAAATGGCAAAATTGAGCTAAACAGTTGAAAATTGCCAATATCTGAGGTACGACCTGTTCTTCCAAGTCATCTCGGTTAACACTAGCAACGGTAGCAGCCGCAAGAGGAATGGTAACGCCAGAGGCCGCAGGCGCGGTGTCGGCTGCAGCAGCGGCAGCGGCGGCTGGGGACACGCGCTCGCGGATGTTTACACGGGTCGCGAGAGGGCGCGCTCTCGCACCGAGAGCACTCGCGCGCTCACGCGGGCTCGTCAGGCTGACGCTGCGTCAACACGCTCGGGTCACGTTTCGACGGCCACGCCTCACTCGCTACCGTCGCCGCCGCCGCCCCCGCCGCCACCACCGCCGCCTCCGTCCCCGCCGGCACCTCGCGTCATCTACTCGCGCGATCGCGGCCGCTTCAGCCAGGAGAACAGCGGGAGGGGTTCGTTTCCCATGCGCGCGTCGAAGTCCCCAAGGTGCGACCCCGCGCCGATCAGCCTTCGACTGAGTGCGAGACGCTCCCGGATCTCTTGCGAAACCCTCTCATCCAAGCAGCTTTCCAATAGTTTTTCAAAAGAATAGAGAGGTGAAAGTGACCAAAAGTTCATATTTGGAGGTTATTTACAATGACTAAAATAACGGTAACATTGACGATTCACCAATAAGAAGATTCTATAAAGATAAATGTGTACCCATTCTCCAAAAAGAAATCAATACCATCTCCCCATTTTGATAGAACAATTTTTTTGTGAGTGGGAAGATATGTGATACAAGAATGCAGGCGTATTGATTAAGTATTGGATCTAAATTATTTATTACATCACAATAATTAATTTTACAATGGTGTTTATTAACTTATTAACTGCCCTTTTGGTATGTGTAACGCTATGCAGTACGTATTAATACCATAGTCACACATTAGATAATATTGATATGGAGTAAAGTGTTTTGTTTTGAAAGCTTTCAGTCACTTTGTCTTTATAACAGTCTGTATAAAATTCTGTAGTTTATTTGATGCATGAAAAATGTTATTAACATTTTTTATATCATTACTGACCGAGGATTCTCACTTTCACATACTCCCAGGTGTAAATATATTTTTCATAATGATTATTCGAATAAAACCTTATATAACAGGAAAATAATAAACTGATAAACTGATTAGTAAACGTCCCAAACATATAGGGGCTAAAGACAGTGACACTGTTTTACAACACATTGATTCAGTGCTAGTATACGTAATTAATAAACCTAGGTAATCCATAGCAATTTATTGTCTTTAATTAAAATAAAACCCAATTTACGGCGGCATTAGGTGGGTTTAATCCTAGGAATAAACACAACACGCGCGTGAGAAGACAAGCGCAGCTGAATAAACGTGCCGCACAGGATGGCCGACGTCGATTCAAAGACTTTAGAGCTCATAAAGTGCGCATCCACTAGTCGGTTCGACAGACACGCCGTTCCCAGAGCGTCTAGTGGCTTTTCTCTGGGTTAGGCCATCTCACCGGTTCTTGGGAAAGGAAGTTGCAAAAGATCCTACATTAGCATTAGAATGCCGGTTCACCTTCTTGGTCATCCGTAAATGCGTAAACTGATTTTCTATTCTAAACACCTGTGGAAATTACCTTGCTTTACGTATGTTTCACAAATAAGGATAATCTGCTATTTTACTTGCCTTCTGATTGCAGTATATACTTCATAGTATTTAATATTTCCTAATTCATTATTTATCTCAGTTGAAGAGGGAGCTTATTTTAGATCATGTTAATTAAGTTCATCAAATGCTAATTATCCCCTTATTTTTTCAAGATTTAAAGTAAATATTTATTTGACACAAACGCTTCAATGTCTAATTTTTATATAAATCACCTGATGTAGATTAATACTCACCTCTATCGTTAGAAAAATTTATGGTAATAAAAAAAGAGGGATCCAAGTGCCTTAATAGGAAATAGTGTAATCCTCTTGAAATGTATTTTTAAAATATACCAAATTAAGATTTTATGTTAATTCAAAACTATATAAAAACAAATTAAGAGTTGTAACATTAATTTCATTGAACTTATGAATGGGTGAAAATCAGAACGGCATAAGTGACATTTTATAAATTCTGAGAAAACTGTATATGTAATTCAATATTACTGTGAAGTCATGGTGCTTTGGGTCATCATTAAAACCACAGCATTTCAATTGTTCATTAAAAGCATGAAATTACATTGGCACTGAAATATAGCCTAATATAAACACATTTCCCTCAGAATTTATAAAATGTCACTTTTACCGTTCTGATTTTCACCCATTTATATAATGCAATACTTATACTTTTTTCATCCGTGCTTTAATAAACACATTAATGTTATTAGTTAATTAAATTATGAACATTTCCCTATGTAAATAGGTCACTTAATATACAGCAAGAATGTGCAAGCCCGCATATTGCCAGTTTTTCTACTTTGTTCTTGTTAATGATGGTTGCGTAAACATAATTTGTGGCCACTTATCTTAACGCGATGAAAATTACATTTCGCCTTTCATTCTTTGCTGGCCTTATGGAGCAACTCGTTTTCACTCTGCAACATTCACACACACACACACGCATAATACACACGCACAATACACACGCACATACCACGTACATGACAACATGACATATAACCAACACAAATACACACATTCTCTGTTGCGCAGCATGCATATATACATAAAAATAGTCTAATAATCAGTGTGTAAGTATTCAGAGTCTTGTGAGTTCGGTAAATTAGATTTCGTAAGGATAACGAATAACTAAAAATGGAAATAGGGGATTATATTATGGAAACGGTAGAAGTCAGGGAAAAAGTCATGATATTTTCCTAAATATCAGAAACTACTTTAGAAATGTATGATAGTTGTTTAGAAAAACTCATAACATCAATGAAAACAACATGAACTGTCATAAAGATAAATTCGAATTACGGCTGAGTAATTTCGTACACAAAATGGGATTTTCATTCTCTATTCTCTTCCTTCGTGATAATGTTCGGATTCGGTTTACATACACGCAACTGTTTAAAAACGCTACGCCAACAATCAATTTTCTACCTATTTCCACCACGTTAATATGCTGCCTACCTTCGGAAAAATATTTACTTCGTCATTTTTATTACTACATTGTGGTCATGATTAAGATGTGAAGATTAAAGAAAAGATAAGTGAAAAATAGAGAACGACAGTTCAATTAACCAGTGATAAAAACATATAAGGGTTAATAAATCAATATCAATATTTGCAAGAAAATCGTGTTAGAATTGCATTGTATAACGTTTGTTCTTTACTCCTTCCCTATTTATGCGAATTCTCAGAGGAAATTTCCCCGGATTTCCCCGGAATTCATATAGAGATTGTCCCTCGGTTGACAACGCTTTCACTGACTTCGCTATGTCCGCCATTACCACCATTAGTAACATCACCACATTTACCTCCTTCACCACCACCACTACCATCACCAGCCACCATCTCCACCTCCACCACCACCAATCATCCTCACCTGCATCATCAACTATTCCTTTATCACCTTTACAATCTCTACTACCATTACCACATCCATCATCTTTCGCCATTGACTTAACAAATTTCACCGCAACCATCATATTCAGTTTTCTGCAGCCACCGGGGTATTCGCTCTTCTCTCTCTTCCGCTCCCTCACAGCCCCTTAAATCAGCTATCGTCACCAACGCCATGATTATCATCGCTTCAACAACATTTTTCTTACACAAAATTGCTCATTCCGAAGCGCCCCCACCAGCTCGTCCGCTGTCACTATTAGAATCTGCCAGTACCAGCAAGCTCATAGGAAGCTACGGTACCGCGCAGACCGGCTGCTCTGATCGATAGGTATAAGTGTTTTTGTCGATCAACACCAGGTGAATGCCGGGGCAGTACTCTAACAAACAGTTCTCGAACCGAACGCTATCTTTCCTTCCTCTTCCTTGGGTTATCTTCACTCCTTGCTTATGCACACTTACACTTGTGTACACTACACTATCAAACATGTAGGGAAATCATTTGGAAGCTTAGAGCTTGTTCAGGGTGAGATGGTGCACCGCTGGTGAGAGATACCTGATTAGGGAAAACCCCACTAATCGGACGCGTAGTTCGGCATCGAATCTCCCCATTTAATCATTGGAGGAAGCTCATCACATCTACAGGAACGATCAACATTCCCGCACCCGGAAATTCGAAATTATCAATCGCACAACCATACCCCAAGTCACCAACGTCCACGATAGCATCATCGCCCCCGCCATAGCCAATACCATCGCCATCATTACTGCCTTTACCTTTCTCCCTGAAACCCCGACCGCCCCCGCCACCATCCCCGCCCCCGCCGCATAATCAACCAAAACTACGAATCCCTGGTTTCGCGTGAGAACCTTGCAGCAGCGCGCGCCGCCGCTGACTCGCTGGCGCGGTGAGAGGGCGTGAGTCAACTGCATCCGTGGAGCGGCGCGCGGCGACCGAGCAGAAAATACGCGCGCGACGCTTCAACGAATCGTGGAAGCGTGCCTCTAATGACCTTATAAGTTTCGATCTCACAAGCGAAATATTTCATGGGAGTGGTGGTGTAACGAACGTATTTTGCTGTGACGCAAGCGAGAGCTGGTCGGGTGCCGCATCCGCTGCACAGGTGGCAGCAGGGGGAGGGCGGGGCGCGCGGCGCAGACGAGGAAGACTCGGGTGCAGCTTGAGGATGCTGCACAGTGAGCGGAAGCGGAGCGATTGTGAGTGAGGGCTGCGAGGAATGACTTGTGCCTGAAATACGATAATCGACTTTTGACGAAAGTAGATGTATTTGAGAAAGAAAGATTAAAATCAGTTTTATTTTGTTTGAATGGCAATTTTTCGTGAGAAAAATTATGGGGACTTGATATCGAAATAGTGGATAAGACTGGTAAATTACTTCCTGTAACACGCTGTGTAGTCACCACGTTCTTTGGTCATTGATACCGAAAAATTGGTTTACGACAAAATGTATGTCTTTTAGACGATTTTCTTGTAAATGTATCTCTAATCGCTCTGTACTTTTGATATCTGGTGGTATTTTACAAGGAGTCTTATCAACATTTTCGTTTTGTTCAAAAATGGCTCCTAAATGTTTGTGTACTTTTTCTTCGGATAGAGCAAAGAGCGCTTACGTTTAGATGAATTTTCAAAAGTTACAACTAATGCGAGAACAGATGTGCTATTTTGACTCAGCTAGTTGATTCTTAAATAAACACTGCCGATGTGATTTGGCAAACGTTATCTTCTCTGAATGAAGGTCATTGAGCAGGCCTAGTAGAGGGAAAAAGCAGTTCTTTATTTCTTTACTGGTCGTGCACGACAGTTGGCACACTGTTGTGCAACAGAAGCAAACTATTCTTTTTAAACTGCCATACTTATGTTTTTTTCATAAATGCATGCCTTTTTCTAAGATGGTCATTTGAGTCATTATAGCTGTTACAAGAATCATTAATCATCGAACAAATAATTTTCTGAAGCTTCAAATAGTATTTTGTTTTTTTGTATTTTCAATCGAATTTTATGTTGATAACCACATGCCTTTAGAACTTCAGACCTCAAATACTCCTTTCTACCCACAGTACAGCGCAGGAACTGTGTGGGTGGCAGAGAAGGAAGACGTAGCTACGACGTTTGCCGTGACGACACCAAGAGGAGGTAATCCCAGCGCACAGACACTCTCCACACTGGGCCTAATTGCCGTGCTTGGCTTTTGCAGAAACGTCCCCTCTTTCATTATCGTTGATGAGGCAACTTCGGAACAAAAGCTTGTTGTATTAGGCAGTAATACAGCGTGCGATACCAATCTTGGGGAGAATCGAGAGACGTGGGCGAGGCGTCTCATGGCGATCTCGTAATTAGGATGCGAGGATGCGCCCGACGCGTGGGAGAGAGCCGCGGTGGAGATTCGGAATAACACATTGTGCGGCGGTTGCTCCTTGCGAGATAGGATGGTCGCGAGCGGGCGACCCCGTTGAACCGTACTGACCACGATGAATAGCTGGTTACGTGATTGCATGCGATGATGTAAACTCAGCCTCGTTAAATCTTGGCACCGGTGAAGGTTTGGATAGGCCACACAACGGAGTCAAATGCCTCGTGTTACGAAGACGGTTATCTTTCCTACGTGTTCTGTGTAAAAATTAGTCCTGTGTGGAGTTTTGTAACTCATTGGCTAAAGAAACGAAGAACGGGGTGTATTTAGAAATCGCATAGCGATTGACTTGTGACTTTAAAGTTGCCTTTATAATACGCTTCTATTCTCAAGTTAAGCAGGCGACATTAGCAGAGACTGTTAGACTTAGTGGATCAGTCTCAAATGTCGTGGGCTTCATTCATCTTCAGTCCGTTAGCTGTTACACGCTTTTATCATTTGTGCGTGTTACGTCCTCTACTGACGAAGTGTAGTAGTTACCAGTTCACGTTAGGAGGTATTGAAGATTATTTTCCTAAAGAAGGATTTTTTTAAAGTTGCAACTCCAATGTACAGATATGAGGTGTTTCTAGGTGTGAAATACTCATTAGGCTCTTCCTTGAATTTTTCTTAACAGATGTCAATACATTTTTTGTTCTCTAGGTATCTTCAAACATTTTAAATCAAACACAAAATGCATTGAATGTAATAAGATTCAGTTATAAATTATTAAATACAGCTAAATAAAATCATTATTTTCTCACTTGCAGGAGAATTGAGCGGGCGCCACTTCGAAAGGCAGGCAGAAGGAAAGGCATGAATGAAGGCAGACAGGCAGGCACACAGACAGCCATTCAGATATACAGCAGGAATCAGATGGGCAGGTCGACAGGAAGACAGGCAGGCAGAGAGGCAAGGAAACATACAAACACAGACTAGTCGATATGCAGGAAGACCGGCCAACAGACAGACAGGCAAATAGACTAACAAACATGCCAAAGACGTGCATAAATGGGTATAATGATCTTCATTTATTTGAACGTTTATATTTTTCGAAAATTGTAAATATATTCACCTGGCTTGGACACATAATACGTTTCCTTCTTATTTTACTATTATATGTGGACGTGCGACTCTTTGCAGAGCCGCGATTCCTGGAAGTTCTGTTGTGCTCTGAAGTTCTGTTATTAAAATTCTGATGGAAATTTCTACAAATTATCATTTTTTTTACTTTGATAACAAAAAGTTAACATTTATTCTTACTTATTTACATTTTTGTGTTTGAAATGATTAATGACTTGTATTATCTTTAATTTGTACATTCACAAATTCCATACGGTATTTCTTTCGCATGAAGGTTAGTAAGCTTACGGAAATATCTTCTACGCTGGTCTTTACTTTGTCTTTCGACCGGATGCCGTCCGCGGGACGTCCTCGCGGTACTCCTTCTATCGTCATAAATGTTTGCAGCGGGAGCATTTTCGTAATAGTCCCTGAACATACTGTTTATACTATGTTAATACTATTTTTATAATCCAATCTATTCAATGAACGTAATCCGTAAACGTGACTTTCCCTTCCTGTGCCTCCAATGAAGCGCCTACTCGCGATTGTTTGTCATTTTATTTAACTGGAAACAATTGATAATGTTCAGTTACGAATCTATTCTACACTAATTTCCCACGTACGAAGTCTATTTTACATCGCTCAATTAAAGTAAGTTTCCAGTTTCCTTATCAAACTGTAACCCAGTCTAAATCTGAAAAATATTCCTACCGTTCAACACGATCTCTGATCAGAGAGTGATTTCTTCTATCAAATTCTAACATTACCATTTCATCTGCCCACTCTACATTTGTTCAAAGTCATGTTCTCGGGGCCTTGCTTCGCGAAAGAATGTCACGACCAGACCTTCAAGCACGGAACAAAAAGTTTGTTGACACAACTAGACGATTGTTTCCTTGGTCTAGGCTATTTTAAATGCATCTAATTGTCACGATCATGTATTTTATGCACGTTTTCCTTTATTAAATGCCTTGGGGGAGGGGTTCTGGTATGTCACAATATATGTTCCAATCCCCGTCAAAGCGCGATTCCGTCACCGAACTCATCACCGTTTTCGTCATCTATCTCGTCACCGTTCTCGTCACCGTTCTCGTCACCGTTCTCGTCACCGTTCTCGTCACCGTTCTCGTCACCGTTCTCGTTACCATTCTCGTCACCGTTCTCGTCTCATTTGCCGTCTGTTCTTATCATCGTTGCATCGCGGTTCTCGCACAACCCTCGTCACCGTCATTCTCGTCCCCCTCGTGACCTCACCGTCACCCCCATCGCCACCGTCCCCACCCTAAAGGACGTGCGCATCCGCCTCTACCATCACGACCCCCCTCCTCCTCCTCCTCCGCCTCGCGCGGCGCTCTCCCGAGGCCGCCAGCACGCTGCCGCGCGCCGCGCCATAAATATTCCATGACCAATTTTCCACGATCGCGGAAGGAACTGGTCGGTGGGTGACGCGAGCGCCTGGCTGCAGCCGCATGCATTCGCGATGCGCGCGCCTCTGCATTGAATCGCGTCGCGTCGCGTCCCTCGGTGGCGAACGCGCTCGCGCCCGCGCCCGCGCCTCCCTTTCTCTCCGCGAGTCGATTTAACTCACGCTCGGGCCGCGTCGCCCGAGATCGATCGCTGGATCTCAGGGGGGGCTCCTCCGGCGCACCGATTGTTACTCGTTCTGCGCAGCACGAACCACGTGACCACAACACGGGCACTTCGTTTCAAAAGCCAGACCAGGCGTAGCCCGCCATGTTGAGTGAGAGGTGTTGAGAAACATTTCGAAAGTGGAATAAAGAGACATTTTCAACTGTGAAAAATACAAACATAACATGACGGTGTAGTTCAAATAAAAGAAGCAATATTTTTAAACATGAATGTTTCATATATCTATTTCAATGACTTGTAACAAGATGATAATTTTGGTATCCGTCTGTATTTAAAATTCCCCCAAATTTTGTGACGCAAACTGGTGCCTGAAGCTCTTTGACTGTAGTCGGTTATGATACGTAAGAACCTTCCCATCTCTTTCCACCATGTGGTGGATTTCTGCGGCCGACACTAGTTCGGGTCCCACGATACCAGCCGATGTCGGTTGCCGCATCTTTGACGGTAGGCTGCGATATTTTAATGTGCTGAGAAGTGGTAACTAACCAGATACCGAACTACAAATATAAGCATAGTGATTGTTGTAATTTGATCATGTATATATAAAAAAATAATACCATGGCAGTGCGAAGTGATCTGATAGAATATTAATCCCTTATCATGTAAAGGGAAGGGCTCACTACTAAGAACACATGGGAAACGATAACACAAATCTGCGGACGGAATGGCGTCGAATTACATATGTTGTTCTGTACTTGATGCTTTATTGGGCATGACTGAATTGGTGATATGGCCTACAGCTTTCGTGAGTGACATACAACACTCTTAAGTCTGCACAAGGCATAATTTCAGCGCATTTATGAGAAACTATTATCATTTTGTAAAAATAAATCTCACTAATCTTGCACATTGAACATCTTTACAATTTCTATCACAATCTAATTAAAATTCCATGGTTATTATTGGGCTTCATTTTTCCCTCCGAAATGTTCCCTCATAAACTTTCTTTTCACTAAAACTACTACTAAAACTAATGCAGTCACTAAAACACTAAGCCTAATACAAAATTATTCCAAAATTAAACCAATAAATTCAACATAGGAAATGCCAGTTTTTAAAATATTATGAATTGCCGTCTTTCGCTGGTTCCCGTTTGTTGTGTGAGTGTGAGTTTGTTGTGAGAGCGCTTTGATTCTCCGATTTCGTGGTGTCTGGAGCCTATTCATGCTCGGGAGCATGCTAAGATATAAGACACAAATTTTCAATAGCTGTTGAACAATTAAATGTACGTAATACGACAGATATATAGTATTGGAAAGACTCATGGCACAGAGTACCTTACAGTAATATTACATTGAATGAGTCTTGAAAATTAATGTAATTATATAGTTCATATTGTAAATTATATTGTATATGATCAAAACTGTTTCTATATACTATCAGCACTTTTTAGAATTATTTTTAATTATATGACCTTTTAATGATTCCACATCTGATTTATTAGAGGGACACTTTAAACTCGAATGATGATAACGAAAACCAGGTTTAAAAAGAAAAAAAGTTGGTATTATTCTATACCGAAGGTCAACATGTTATGTCTGAATGTACAAATATCTCATTTCCATTCAATTCGCTTATTTAAATATGCTTAAAGCACAATATTTTTGAAATATTTCAGGCACTCAATCAGTTTTTTCAAGCGGAACGTATTGAATAGCAAATAACTATGGGGTACCACATTTCTTTAATGTCATTGTGAACAACGGCTATTCCACAACATCGGCGCGGAACTTTCAAGAACGAAACGAGAAATATTGCAATCGTAAATACAACAAACAGTTCGTTACGCCCATGGCGAACCATTTCCGACGCCCAAAGGTCTGCCAAATAATAAGATACGTAGGCTGCACGCGAGGGTTGGTGCTCACAAAATAATGGTCCCGCGACCAATTTTTGAACTCCATAAACCAAGATGCGAGGTGTTAGCATTCACTTGCAATACTCTCAACGTGCTGGGCGCCGCAAGAGGCGCAGCATGCAGTGGTGTGGGGACCGCCACCGAAGTGCAGATCCACGCCCAAACGGTGATTTGGCGGGACAGCAACGCTGGCCTCGAAGGGACGTGAGTTAGGAAGAGGACGGGAAGATGTGATACGCGAGCTCAGTATTCACAACAGGGCGTCGGCGGAAAAACATCTGGTCGGAAAATGAAGGTCGTAAAGATTGAGGCGAAAGAGGTAAAGCGCGTGAATTCGAGGCTACGCCTTGCGTTGTTGAGATTCTGAGCTTAAACCGCGGGAAGCTAATTTATTTGAACGATTTCTGAGAAAAGACTTTCATGGGAGGAGGCATACGAACACAGATCGAATATGAAACAAAATGGATGTCTCCGAACAAATAACTTCTTTGGTCGGACACAAAATCTGTTTCTGTAAAGAAATACGTAAATTTTGAAAAATTGCGGAAATGTGACAACTCTCCTTCAGAATTCACGTCAGAGAGTAGTAGAATAACAACTAGCCATAAATGAAAAGGTAATATTTTTTGTGACGAGGTTACGCAGGTGAATTTTAGTATATTCCTTGGGTTGTGGCCAAGGATGGATCCAGAGGTGGGAAGAAAACGTTTCCAAATATCGTATATAAAAAAATCGTGAGATGTGTTGAAAAATTAGGAAGACCAATTATGAGGTGTGGAAGTCATTTTTTGAGGGAATAATGGTGACTGATCTCTCAATAATTGAAATAAGTAGCAGAAAATGTGATATCAAACGTTCACGGAACAAGTGACGTTTGGTATCACGAAAATGTGATATCAAACGTCCAAGAAAATAACTTGTAATCAACAATTTGTTGAAAAGACAGACATGCATTATTTTATACATAAGTAGAAGATGGTGAATCGAATTTTGAACATTGGTGTATTAATGTGAAAAATGTGTCAGGTTAGAAACACACGTCCTCATTTTTAATATGAGCTTTTATAGAAATACAGTTTCTACTACTACTACTACTACTACTACTACATCTTGAAAACGTGGTGTGTCAACATCTCAAAAATTAAATAAGCTTATTCATTCGAACTGCAATCATTAAAAATCCTTGTTCATTCATTTATAAGCGGAGTGATTTTTCGTAATGATCATTTTACACCAACAATCCATTTTTGCTTTGATTACTTATATTCAATTTCCTTCATCCCCGCGAATTATAATAATTTTCTACAATCCCAGAAATTATATGGATAAGTTTGAATAAGTGGAGTAACACTTTCTTCACATGTTATTACTTACATTTTAAGGAGACTGCCAAAAAAGATTTTTCATATAGATTTTCTCCATAATAAAAAAATTAAAAGTAGATCCATCTAAAATAGCAACTAACAGAATTTCATGCAATTAGGATGACATCTGACTTAACAATTCGATAGTTTAGAGTTAAGTAATGTAGTAGTTGAAGTGAGTTTATCAGTTTAGCTGATGGATGAATGACAGTGTATTGGAGGATTCGAGGATTTGCAAAATATAGCTACACTACGTGACACTACAAAGAGTGTGAGTATTTTTCTGTTATTGAACCATTTCTATTGCAGTTTATTGAGATTCCTCAGGATTGTTTTCAGCTCTTGTTTGTCGGTCTACCTGCGACATTTCCTCCGGCAGCAAAAGCCGCGGCAACTGTCGCGCCAGCGAACGTCCAAGGAATAAATCTTCTCCGAGACGCACGCGCGCGCGCCGAGAATTATGTCCAAGCGCTGACACGGGGACTCCAGCATTTTTCTGGAAATTTGTGGGATATATAAATGTAAACTACAGGCTCTAAAGGAGTTTGGATGTAGCTCTCGTTGTACATTCTGTGGAAGGTTCTCGGAAACGAATATTTTAGGGCCGGCGGCACGGGGCCGCGCGGGAACGGCGCGTGCGTGTGGTACGGAATATGCCCACGTGGAGCGCAAGCGTCGCAGCGACATCAGGGCGTTCCCGCGCATGCACACGTACACGCACACGCACACACACAAACACATTCACACGAGTATATTCTCAACACTCTCACACACTTTTACACACTCATTCTCACGCACACACTCACACTCATACTCAATTACAGATTTATACAAATCACACATTCCCTCACTTGCACACTCTGCACATTCACAAATATACAAACGTATACTCTGATTTAAACACAGGAGCACTTCAAGGTCACGTGCTGTCCGGAGCAAGGGACACTGTCACCCAATCGGGAGTTTCGTTGTGACTTAAATATTTGGTATTTGGCTCCCGATTGGATAACAAATGTCTCCCTCACCATCCACCTTGCGATCTTAAGGTGTCACTAAGTTTAAATCAGAGTGTGTATATTTTACATACACGCAAACCCTCGTACAGGCCCCTCACATACCTACACACAGACATGCACACACGTACACATACATTAAACAGCGAGAGCACTGCAATTTTGACACCGGACAGGAGAGATCGGGTTCAATTGTAGGGCCACGAGGGATACACAATTTACGGTTCCCGTAATTTGTATCGAAAAAAAGTTATTTTTTCGACAATATTTAGAAATATCTGAGCGTGTTAATTCGAATATGCTTAATATTTTGGACGTTTTAGAACAACAGACTGTTGTGCAGTAAGGAAAGGTATCTCAGCAAAATGTCATGGAAGCATTTGTTCATTTAATTAAGTATAAGACGGTGGTGTACTCTTTTCTCACAAAATGACTCATCGTGTGTTATAACACTGAAATTCTATTCTACTAACACTTCAGCCATCGCTTGAGAAACTCGTTATGCAAATCAGTGCTCCTAATGAAAGAAAGCTGGAACATTTTCAAATATATATTTATTTTCTTGAAAATTTAAAACTGTAATTGAAAATGGCTTTCAGTCATTAAATTCACTATATTGTGCCCTTTTCTTATAGTTTGAAGAGAAAAAAATACTTAGGCTCTGAAACACAAACGCAATATGTGCTAGAGCAAATAACCAAGAAAACAAAGAAGGCAAGTATATAGAAATGTTTGTGTAGTAAACACAGAGCAAACGTCTGTACAGTTTCTGATGATTAAAATAATACAAACGCTATCCGTTTGAGAAAAAAATTAAAAAACATTATGTTCTTCAGTAGATTAGGTAAGTAAAATTGTAGTAGATTATTTCATGAATAATACAGTGACATCGGTAAAATCTGTTCAGAATAAGAAAATATAACAATTTAGAATAGGGCAATGGCATTTAATAAATATAATTCATAGCAACATTTTTCAAAACCGCAATATTTTATTGAGGACGCGCAGACTTCAGTGTGTAGTTTGTGTAAAAATATAGGGATATACGACAGCACACACTTTTCTCGCATTATTTATAACCTTCGCAATTTTCAAAAATTCAGAAACATCAATGAAAATAAGACCTGCCCCTGTTCATTTTATTTGCTCTATTCCAGGGAAAAGGTTAGTCAAAACATTTGGAGTCATTTTAAGAAAGTTTTGAGGATGTCGTTGGGATGTCATGAAAATGTCATGATGATGTCATGAAAAGTACCTCCGATAATCAAAATGCAGTCGACGCCGGGTATAGTGAACTCAAATATAGTAAACCCTCGATTATAGTGAACTTATGTTACTGGTGCCGTTTCACTTACATTACAAATAAGCATAAATAGGTTCGTTTATAGTGAACATGAACACGGTTATAGTGAACTTCGATTATAGGAAATAAAACGAGCTGGAAATTAATTATTTCCTGGAAAAGAATATATCACCTCCGTGCCACAAATTCCAACATTGAGGGTCTTGAAAAAATATCGGCCAAAGATCATAATCGAAGAAGTCCCCTGAGGTGAAGTTAGCGGACCCGGATTGGGACCTTACTGATGACCTCATGCCATTCAGTTTCACTGCGGAAAAAGGTCGTGTCCTGCGTTGGCTGCAACTGGCGACGGCGTCAAGTAATTGCTTGCTTCAGTTTCAAGCTTGATTTTACTTGACTTACGGGGTAACATGCGTTGTGTTCTATGTAGGCAACAGGAAGCACGGGTCTACCACAGCCCCACATCCTGTCGATACCCGGCGTGCCGCGTGGAAAAGCAATCAGGTTCATTAGCCGTTTGCGCCATTGCGCTACCGAAAGGATCTCGTATGTCATTAGGCGAATAACAGGTCTTTCGTGGAGTTGAACGGTGTTCCATCAGTGGAAGAGCTATTGAATAGTGCCAAGACTGCATTATGACTCTTTGTCACAGGAGACAATGCAGAATCAAGTATGGAGGGTGCACGAACTCTGGAGCAGGACCTACAGAAATTAGTAATAAAAACTATACGAAACAAACAACTGAAAAAAATTGAGGATAAATAGAGTTTGAAAATTTCAACTAAAGATTGAAATTTCAGTTCGTGATGGTAATATATTTTGCTTTCCCCCTATAATAATAAAATGAATTATTGTGGAAGAATTCTACTTAATTTTGACGTTATCGGATCTAGTGAAGCTCTAATATAGTGAACCAAAAATGTTTTTCCTCAGAAGTTCGTTATAACCGGAGTCGAGTGTGTACGTTCCAAATCCGAACAGCCTGGAGATCGGCTCCATGGATCGGTGAATGTCAGTTTTGGTGAAAATCGTCTAAACAATTCAGGCGTTAATGTTGACCACAGACAGATCTGGACAGGCAGATAAACACAGACGTGTTTACGACCAATTAATTTTTCAGTATAAATAGCTCTCAGAACGCGGTCTGTCTACTCAGGGTGTTAGAGGTTCTACTTTACTACACATGGGAACACAGTGTATCCACTTTTTCTATACAGGGCGCTACAATACGAGTCTTACTGAAAATCACCGAATTTTGTCGAAGCATTATAATACTTCCTCTTTACTTTGTAATCTCATAGAATGGCGACACAATAAAAAGTATGTACTTGCAGTATTAACGACAGTTACGAAATGAAAATAGAACTTGATACGAGTCAATCAACTCGTAAGGGAACTTACAATCGAGTAATGTAATGGGTTGCTATGGACACAAATTTGTCTAGAGAGAGGCTGGCAAGAGTTCGAAAGCGATTGCCGCACGACGGTTATGTCGTGATAATTAAAGTAAAACTCTTGTTAATAAGCCCAATTAGTAGCATCGTCAAGTGAGTAGAAATTTGCCGAAACATTGGGGATGGTATTAGTTATAACTAATAGGTGATTCAAGAATACAAAACAAAATGTTCGCAGATAACACTTTGCTGTTCCAGAACTTTCGAACAATACATTTTTCTTTTTGTTGGAACAAAGTGTTTTATATGGCAATCCTCAAGAGTGAGGAGAACGAACAGCAACGTCGGGTAAAGAAAAGCAACAGCCACTAAAATTATATTGAAAATACACGCGACCGCGGGCGCCCACGGGAGCATAAACTGTTGCGGGACATAAGTCACTAGAGACGTCATAATGTCTGCACTTTTCTGGATCACTTTCAAGATTCCGAAAACCGCAGTGGCTCCCTCAATCGTGATCGGAGCCGCGCACGTGGCCGCTCAGAGTGGCCGGTGGCTCGCGAGGACGCGAGGGCGAGTGCCAAGGTCCGCGCGGTGACGTCACCGGCCGCCGCGGCGCCTCCCTTTCCGCGTGGTGATTCACCATCGCGCCTCTTTAATTGATCGGCCCCAAGACGCCACGGAGAAGGAGCAGGGGCGGCGGCGGCGAAAGAAAGGCGTTTGTCTGGGCGACGCCTCTGTTCCTGGTGAGGATCGGATTGGGGGAGTGACCGGAGTGAAGAGTTTTCCTTTGAAGAAACCGGAATGAAGTCTCATGGTGTGGAATCCCAATTAATTGAATGTTCTGTAGAAAAGACGGAATTTGTTAATGTTTAGATGTATTGGGATTTAGGTTTGAGGCGAGGCAAGCTACCTTATGGCATTTTTGGATCCGAAAAGCAAAACATTAACACCATAACAAGGGAAACATAAGGAATTGCGCAATGACGCAAATTGAAATGAGTCATTGAGAATGTAAGGTGTTAGAAATCCAAATATTACTTGGATTAAATAAATTTTGAACAATTTAAGATTTTTTTCGAAAATAGATCAGATAAATAAAATGAGATTTTGTTGATAGGAAACAAGTTGTGGTGCGACAAGAGCGCATCGATGCACGGGGATGAGAATGAAACAAGTGGATTTTGTAAAGGAAGGATCGATGACCGTCAGAGTGGTGAGTAAAAGTAATAGATTTCACTGGATTGCGTCATTTTTGATGTCTGTAATGTTTTATTTGTTTTTGTATCTGTTTTTCGCGCTGATTTGAAATTTGCAATGGGTATTTCCGTATCACATCCAGTTTTTTCTCTACTAGTTTTTGTTTGTGTTTTGCTATTTGTAGTCTTTATTAGATTTTAATGATATTACGAAATATTTTTTGTTTGTTTTCCAGGCAGATTTTGTTAATTACTAGAGTTTTATAGTAGATAATAAAAAATACTTCATCAATAATTGATATTAATATGAATAGAAAATGCAAAGAATGCAAGCATTGTACAGTACAAATTACTGATGAGGATGAAAAATCTTCTCGAAACTAATGTGCTTAACACTATTTTTATTTTTACAGTTTATCACTATAATATTGGGAATGTAAGGAGGTTACACTAAACATCCCTGCTTTCTTTGTTTGTGGGATAGTCAGGCAGTCACCAAACATTTTACACAACATGAATGGCCATCTCGAGAAAGTTTCACATCAGGTAGAAACAATATTATTGCCAACCCATTGATTGACTCACAAAAAATTTTGCTCCCAACTCTCCACATACAACCAAGGCTATTGAAAACCTCGTTGAAGCAATGAATAAAAGGAATCCAGCTTTTCTTTATGTAATGAAGACATTTCCACACATCAGTGAGGCAAAATGGAATGCAGGTGTTTTTGATGGGCCCCAAATAAGAAGATTAATGAATGATACTGAGTTTGAAAAAAATGAAATAGAAAGGAAAACTTGGCTTGATTTCACAGTCTCTGTAAAACAATTTCTTGCAAAGAAACGAAATCCCGAATATGAAACTATCTTTCGAAGTCTCCTAAACAGTTTCAAGAACATGGGAGCTCGCATGTCTCTAAAATTGCGTTTTCTGAGTTCACATCTAAATTATTTTCCAGACAAGTGTGCGGATTATAGTGAGGAACATGGAGAAAGGTTCCACCAGGACATGAGGCCGATGGAAGAGGTATCAGGGTCGTTGGGACATGATGGCTGACTTTTGTTGGTGTCTGAAAAGAGATGCGATTGAAGCAGCACCTAAACTTAAGTCATCATTTTTATAAAATGAATTGTCTAATATAAAAACTTTAAAATATGATAAAGGAAAAGTGAAATAGCTACATTTATTTTAATCATATACATTTATTACTAACGAGGGATGCTTACTAAAAGGAAGTATGAAAGAATTTATTTTTCCGCAATATTTATGGTTTTTAAAATATAATTTTCTGTTAACAAACATTGCGCTGAAACTATAATATGTTTTATTTACTTAATACTTAGCTACTGCTATTTTCACGTCTTTTATCTAGTTATTAGTTCAGTCTCTATAAACAGAAAATATTCTAATGGTAAAATCTGTATGCTTAATTGCCATAGGATCCATAGCTCAAAAATTAGACGTGAATGAGGAAAACTAATATTATTTTTGAGTTCAGAGTAGTCAATTCCCATAAAAACAGTTGAAAAATTTTATATATAAGAACGTTTTTTAGCGCAGACCAGTGTTATTACTTTGTGTTAGATAGAATATGGACATGTAGTCTGCGAGTATGAAAGAATAGGAAGAAAATGGTAGCAAAAAAAATAAATTCAATGTGGTAATGAGAAGAAATTATAGAACAGTTGGTGATTTCGTTTACAACGCCAATATTGCTGGGAAAATATTTAAAAGGAAAGTTTAGAAGAGGCAGAACGACATTAACGAAAATATTGTAGCAAGGTCAAGCTATGTTTAGTTATAAGGTAATATTAATATAGAAAAAGAATTGTTATGTTTTTATAGAGATTCGATGGCCAACTATTAGATAACAATTAAAAAAATATAATGAAATATTGTTATACTTTAAAACCAATAGAAATCAAGAGCAAATGTAATTGCTTGGCAAATCTGACAACATGAAACAAGGAAGCATTTGAATTAGTTTTGAAATCTCTCTCAGTGAATTAATTTTCCAGGAATTCCAAAAAAACAAAAATAATAGCTATCCAGAAAACGAAAAGTAGTTTTAGAAATTCAGAACTGCAACTTTCTGAATTGTCATTAGAAGAATTTATACTAAAAAATAATGTGTTTAGATGTTTAAAACTAATGTTCATTGAAGAATTGTGGTGTTTAAATATTTGTGTTTCTATTAAATCTAGATTCGGCGCAGAATTTCGCTTATTATTTGCCGGCTCTTTGCCAGAATACTCGGAAATCACACGAAGTCCAAAACACTGCTAGTCTCGAAAGGCAATGAAAGTTCTGTGAGAAAGAACATCTGGTTATATTATATAAAACGGAATACCCGAGCAAAGTTAGCAGTAAGTGGAAAATAAATTAGAACACCGATTTAGATTATTCGATTTACGTATTATGGCAGAATATAGCCTATTTTCTAGGAATATCATGGAACACACTCTTACTAGTGATCGAACATCTCGTAAAGTAACAGGTCTAGTGGTGCAACTTAAATTATACCCTCTTGTGCAAGGTTTCCTGATCTTGCTAGGAGCACAAGTGTGCTTTCGTGTATCGGAGAATGTACTTCTGCCTGAAAGGGAACGTGATCTAGATGGTCGTGCAGTTTTCATGTCAACGAGTCTCTCTCTTCTGTGAAGTTCGCTCAAGTACTCCTATCGCCTTCGTTCTAGGAGCAAACCGGTTTACATTTTTGCTTTTTCAGGAATTGCATGGAATGTGTAGAAGGTAAACAGACAACTTAAACAATTATAATTAAAAATCATTTTTTCAGGATACTTGCAATATTGCTTTTTGTCACCCCGAACTTATTGAAATATGCCTTTACATTTCTATTACTTACATTTTCCAAGAATTATTTTTTGACGACTCTAGTGTTCATTTTCAAAAGGTGAAACTAAGTCGGTCCTTAATTGTTTTATGGGATACTGCTTATTACTACTGTAAAAAGTCCAACTAACTAAATCAAGACAAAACAAACACGTGTACCTTGAATGTATTAATGAAAATGGTAGTTCAAAAGACAGACGGAATCATGAAACCATTAACCAAGCTAATTATTCACAAAGGCTTGTATAAACTATTAATTTAATATCAATTGTTCCACAATTTAATATAGAAAGACAAATAATCACAATGAATACTTATCAAAATGTCAAATGGAATTACTAAGTTATCATTTTGTTGTAATTTTATTATTTACATTCCATTTCCAACACGACTTATCATTGCTTCAGTTCCGCAAACAAATAACCAAAATCAGTTCCAATTTAATTGTATATGCAGCTGACTCAATCGCAGAAGAAGAAGAAAATTTCATCACATTTCAATTGAAACGTGTGCAAAAAAAATTGTTTTGAAAATTCTCATAGGAAAATACTGGTGAGAGTCAAATGTGACGCCGAGAAAGGTGAATACGTCTTCTTGTGCAATATCTGAATCAGATATTGTAACTCAGTATACTCTGAATTAAAATTATACCTATTAATTTCTTAATAATTTCATTGAAAGAAAATATTCTAAAAAATAAAATGTATCTTCAACTACACCGTTCTTTGGCGTGTTATTGTCAAGTAGATATGTCGCGGACGCGATGCGGACTCATAATTTGTTTGTCTATTTTTAATACGTGTATTTTTTATTAAATCAAAAACACACATTAAGTTTTATTAGCAAAAGCCTAGATGTTTTGAATTATTTTAAATTAATTGTTTTTTTAAATCTCGCTAAGGTAAACAGTTCAGAGATAAAAATAATTCAAATAATTACACTATCGCTTGTGTGACAATAGCAACGATCAATCAACAAAATATTTGCTTTAGATGACTTGTTTTATTTTGGGTATTATTAAAACAGACAGGTCAACCTCGCATTTATATCCCTACAATTTGGAGAAGCAACGACACGTCTTCTGAGACAGGTCGTACAGTTTCCCTCCATTCTGTAAAGAAACGAGTGGGCGCCATCCACGGGGCTATTTAGTAGGTACGAAGCAGACACGGTCGCAGCTGTGTCCGGCCTGCTCCTCGGCCGATGTGGGAGGCGGTGGGTGGTGTAGTGCGAGCGGCCGCGCCGGTCCACATTCCAGCTGGGAGGTCTCATCCGGGCCTTTTACAGGCAACTGCCTCTCGTAAAATACACATGCTTATGAACGCGCGTCGCGCCGCATCGCGGGGCCGTGCGGTGCGGCGCCGCGTCGCCCGCCCGCCCGCCCACCCACCCTGTAGCCGCACCTGCCCTCCCTCCCAACCGCCCACGACCAACGCAGACACTTGCGCGCACCGAGAATGAAATTCGGAGCGCTCTGTGAGGAGACAATATGAGTAAGTCGATTGCGGGTTGCGATTGCGGGTCGATTGTTGGTTGCGGGCCGTAAGCTAATAAGATCATTGCTCCCGTAGGTGTACTGCATGCTATACCTCGAAAGATTGTGGTGTTCATCCCCCTCGATTTATTTATTGATTGATTGTTTAGTGATTCCCAGCGTGAGGTCTGCAGAGGTCATTAGTCCCTCGTGTGAGGTGCATGTTTGTGCTCGGGAGGTGGCGGTGATCTTCCCCCTCCGACGCCGATCTAAAGTCAGTTAGTGGGGTTTTCCCCAACGAGGTATCCCCTATGAGCAGCGCACCACCCCTGCCGGGACAAGCTGTAAGCTCGCGACATGTGTGGTAGTGTAGTGTACGTTAGTAGGGTAAGCATGTGTAAGGCCTCAGGATTAACCAAGCAAGAGGAAGGAAATATCGCGCGCAGTCCGTGGGCCGTTTGTTAGGGTACTGTTCCGGCATTCGCCTGGTGTTGATCAGAGAAACCACGGAAAACTACCGATCAGAGTGACCGGCCGCTAGAATTCTCCTCCAGACAGCGACTGATCTCGTAGCTCTCTAGTAAATATCGAAAATCCTGCAACCGCCAAGATTTGAACCCTGGACCTCTCGGTCAGGCGCACTGCAGTGACATCACTTGATGTACTGAACCCAGTCTACGCATCGGGTTGCAGCGTTTCCTCTCTGGGCATCTCCGCCAACAGGCGCTTCAAGGGCAAGGCCAAGTCCGATGCTCGTTTCCCGAAATGTGTGGCGATCGAGTAAGTTAATGTGTGGATGAGTGTAATGGGAGAAGAGAGACAAAAATAAGAGATTGTATGTTTTCCGTGGTCCCTTTGAGTACTGCTCAGCCATTCACCTAGTATTCATCGAAGAAACCACGCAAAACCAGAGTAGCTGACCGTTGAAATTCTCCAAATGGCGGTTGAACCAGCTGGAAAGTTAGCGTCGAACATTCGCTACCGTCGGTACTAGAACACTACGACCAATGTTACAGACTTTGCCCTATTAGTTTTCTATTTCCTCGGCTAGCTACTCGAACTTGCCACATACTCTTGCCATCTGCCATTTATCGCCGCACGAAGTACATTTTTTTGACATTTTCTTAATTTTTCTGTTTTCTAATTGTAGAAACGAAATATTATTTCAAGATTATAAAGAACAGTCAAACCTCGCTCTAAATGGCAATTTTTTAAAAATATTTTTTAAAAAATATGTAGTGTAATATATACTGTGGTGCTGAGCAGTGCTATGTAGCATATTATCTGTGAAAGATAATTCAAAAGTTTTCGAACTGTGTTCTATGCGTATACAGGAGAGAGAAGAATAATAAAATATTGCTGCACAGGCAAGACTTTATCGATAATGAAGATGATAGTGAAGGACGATGCTGAGTCAAGCTTAGTAATGGGGCCACTCATTATTGTTTCCATTCCTGATATCACAGATTGCTGCTTCCTGCCGGAATACAGGGCTATGTTTCCTTCATTAGTCTCTGCTCAACCACTTCTAAATGGAGACAACATGCGTGTTTGACGAGACTGAAATAGAGATTCAGTGAACGTCCACATTGAGCAGGGCCGATCTCGATTTCTTTACTGTTGTACAATTTTTATGAACCTAAACAAATCTAAATATTTAGAAAAAATAATTTCCAATTTGTATTTTTCAAATATGTTTCCTTTTTTTACCGCAGAGAAAATAAAGCCTTTACTCGATTTTTGAATGCAAACTTTGAACCTCGTACGTAATACAATACATTGAAAGCATGTGTTCAAGAGAATGAAATAAGGGTCCGTTGTGTCGGAAGTCAACTTACATCTTCGTTCTTTGACCTTACCTGCCCTTATGGGCTTCTAGGTAGTAGACATACGTGTGTTGCAAGAATGATAACTATTAATCTCTACGTACATGTGAAGCATACTAATCCCGTTGAAAATTACGACTTTTCTCTGCCATATGTCCTGTCTGTGTCACGAGTTGAAAATTGCATCATATTTATCTGTTCTCGCTGCGTTATGGCTGCTTGCTGGGTATACAGAGAACATTGTAAGTTTGTGACGCCCGGGTTTTTTCTTCCTAAAGCTGTTGCTGGCTTTGTTGAAGGTTTTTGCAACCATTTTTTGCATTCATTAATTGTAATATTATTTCACTAATTACACTGAAAGAGTAATTATTTCGTGTTTTGGGGTGCATCAACGGCTACGTGCTTTTACTTTGAGAGGGAGCGGTTTGCTTTCCCTTCTGGGTTGAGAGATCCGACACTGTCCTACCTGTTGGTTGTGGGGATTGTACACCCCAATTTTTTCGAACAATGGCTTTCGTAGTTTTTTTCGTAAATTCTAGGAGTAGTATTTCGACATAAAATGAGCACTATAATTCCATTCCCATTCTAATTCTATCAATTTTCAATTATTTTCGATTATCTTCTCAAGCATAAATAAATAAATAAGTAAATATAAATAAATAAATAAATAAATAAATAAATAAATAAATAAATAAATAAATAAATAAATAAATAAATAAATAAATAAATAAATAAATAAATAAATAAATAAATAAATAAATAAATAAATAAATAAATAAATAAATAAATAAATAAATAAATAAATAAATAAATAAATAAATAAATAAATAAATAAATAAATAAATAAATAAATAAATCGACTGTCTTTGATACTTCAATTACAACTCACAATAAAACAGTATATGTATATATATATCTTTGGGAAACAAATTGTAGACTACATATTTCTTTCATTTTGCATGATTTATTTCACAACCTCCATTATTGGACACGTCGTTTTATTTCGCGGTATGTAAAGAATGGAGGAAATTAATATTACAATGATTATTGTCCGAAGACTATCATAATCATAAACGAGAACCACTTCGCATAAATATTAAACAGAAATGCACACACGTATTTTACATTATATCATACCTACACGTTTAGAAACACACTAGCGTACATAAACAATCGTTGCTCATTCTTACGAATACATATTGCAATTTCACTCACATACGAGCTCTTACGGACATATTCATAAGCGTCAGAAATAAGCACTTGCATTCACGAGTGCAAATGAACAAATTCATATGCGCAGACATTCTCAATCGCACACATACGCACACTCAAGGAGGTTCTGTTTGTCTGAGCATACAGTGAACTAAAAATGTCGCTTTGCAACCGATCTGTCGATGAATAGGTACTAGGCCAAATTGCAATATCCGTACGTTCGCTACAACCTTTGGTTTGTTGACCGTTGCACTATAGGCATTTTATCTTCTACAATCATGTTTGATGAAACATAGGTTTAGTTTCTCAAGGTTACTCGTTGAGATTGACGTTCGTGAGAATAATTATAATTATAATAAATAAATTATAAATGGGGATGATTGACCCGGGAGTGCTCGCAAACTATTTGTGAAATACAAACCACGGTAATTTTGCGTTTCTGAATTATTTCAATGTACTGGCCGTCTGGTATTTTATGTATTCCTTTACTGTACTTTTCTGAGATCAGATGGCCCTTTATTTTTATCCCTTCGCTGAATAATTTCCCGTGAGCATGTTGAAACCTCATCGCAGCGTTGCGCGATATCTGCCAGATACGTTGCGTTCACTGGTACCAGAGCATTGTGAACTCCTGACCTAAGCGGATCTTTACATGGCATTATTTGCAGCCGTGTCTATGACAAGCGGCTAATCAGAAAATATAATCATTTGTCTTGTCTAGGATCGACAGTGGAAATTTCTTTCCAAAGAGAAAGAAGATGTGCAGAAGTATTCTGTAGGGAAACGAAAAAAATGCGAACCCTGACAAATGGAAACTAGTGCTGGTACAGAATGGCACAGACTTTCCAATTTTAGTATTTTATTTCCTTTGGTCACTGTTAGCAATTCGAACTTGCCTGATACTCTGCCAGCTGCTATCTATCTCCACCCAAAGTACATTTTTTGAAATTTTCTTAATGTTTCGGTTTCCTAATAATAGAACATAAATATTATTTTATGAATTTTAAATAACAGCAACTCCTCGTCCTAAATTAAAATATCCTTTGAAAAATTTGAAGCTGCTCTTAACAAAATGGCGTTTAAGCGCCATTGTAAATTCAAAATTTGAAGCCCCTTTTCTCAGAAAATGTTTGAGTATTTGAAAAACTTCATTTGAAGTACTTTAACTCACAAATACTATAGTGTTTACAAATTACCGGAGACGTGCAAATTAAAATACCTTTCATAAAAATGACATTTGTGTAATTTTCGAAACATAAAAATAACTCAAAATTAATGTTTTGTCATATTAAAGTGTGGAATTAGCACTATCTGTTCCAAATGTTTGAAGAAAAACTTTGGTGCCGTTTTTGAGAAAATGGCATTTGAGCATTTCTGAAAATGCGGAAATATGAGCTAGTTTTCACAGAAAAAATCAATTGACGGCAAAACGTCCGTCTCTCCGTCTGCCTGGCGTCTGTGAACACTAATTGCGCATACACCATGCGCAGGATTTTTCCAAATTGAAAAAACCCTGACCATCTGGCTCGAGTCGAAGCTTCTAGATTTAAAAAAAAAATTCTTTAAAATTTGGGGGTTACATAAATGTAATTTTTGGAAAGGTCACGCCTTTAATATGTACATTTTCAGTGATTTGTAAACAGTATTGCATTTGTGATTGGAAGTGCTTCAAATGACTTCACATGTAGTTTTCGAAAACTCGAAAGTTTTCTGATAAAAGAGGTTCAAATTTCGAATTTACAGTATGCCATTTTCTTAAAAACCGCTTGAAGAAAAGTACATTGGGTGACGATATATGGCAGTTGGCCAGAGTATGTAGGAAGTCCCAATAGCTAGTCGAGACCAATGGAAATAGAAAACTAATACGGAAAAGTTGTGTAATTCTGTAGCACCACTAGTTACCTTTCTCCGCTTAAGTATTCAGACAAGGTTTCTGCAGTGTAGGATTCATTATCAATTACACTGGGGGACAAACAAACTAAATAAAATACGTATTTTAGTACATAGTGCTTTAGATCATTCGCATTTACAAAAACTTGCAGCAATATCGGAGAGGTACATTGCGAACACTGGCGCGAGTCTACTTATTGCGGGAACTCCCAGGTTAAGTAATTAAGTATGATCAGTCCTTAAGTTTAAGAAAAGCTTTAGTAATTTGGAGTTGTTCATGTTACTTATTTGTGTTTCACTAACCATTAATGTTTTAAAAGAAAGGTAAATTGTATTGAAAGTAAACAATAGCTTGAAAATATGTTACATGTAATATGTGAATTTCATTCGCAATTTGTTCCGTTATGCAACCAGTTTTATGATTGAGTGGATCATTTTTTGAAAAGAGTTTTCAAGTTTTGACATGTTACGTGGAGTGCTCGTAAAAATAAAAATAAATCGTAGATATTACTGTGTTTGCTTAAAAACAAACATAATTCAGAATTCTCTTCTTCTTGCCGGTTTCTTAACTGCTACTTGGGTCTTTTGGCACCTAATCCTCTTCTCCAGTCTTCTCTGTTCTTTCAGGAATCAGGATGTAATTTCCACTTCCCGATTATCTTTCTAATCTCGTCGTTCCATCCTGGTCTTGGTCTGCCTCGTTTTCTCCTTTCACTAGGTTGCCATTCTAAGGATCTTCTGGGGAGTCTTTCCTCGTCCATTCGCTGTACATTGTCTAAAGTTTGTACGATTTTAAATAAAAATGTATTATGTGAATGAATGTATGCCTAAAAAGGACATTCAAACCAATTCTAATAAAAGTAATGTTTCTCCATCATATAAGTGAAAACAGAAAGCAAAAGTAAAATTCCAATTTGCTATTATAAAATTGTGAAAAGGTGTGTGCAAAGGAGCGACAAATTCGGATAAAATATATAAACAGAATGAAAGCAACAATGGGGGACAGAGGAGAAACAATTGATCGAGTAATAGCTAATGAAAATACAATGGAATGGCGTCATAAAGAAAATAGAGAAAAATAAGGAATGTATAAGTAAATAAAATTGTGAATAGTCACGTGAGCAATTTTTGTGAATTAAGAAATAAATTACGAAAGTAATTAGGAATCGATAAGCAAAGAATAAATAACGTTCTAGAGTGACTTTGACCAATCAAAAATTAGAATATGTGTGAGAAGGGGGATAGCCTGCGCAGTGGGACGAAGGAGAAACGCATTTGGGTATGATCCCGCGCAGGTTGGAAGACAGAAGAAGAGCGGGTAAGACAAACCAACGGGGCAGACGATATTCCGAGGCAGTAAGGCAGAAGACGTTATGACTTGGTAGCGTTTCGATGGCAGGGACGCGTTTACGATTTGGTAGTGTTATGCAAATTAGTAATTTATAGGAAAAAGTTATAATTAGGAAGAAAAGATATAATTGCATGTGTAATAGAAAATGCCTTCGGATCGGATTTCAACCAAAATAGAACTTTGAGTGGTCGCGGAACGACGTTTAAGTGAGCTGAGGAATACCAAAAGAAAGTTACAAAAAATTGACATGTTAAATTCTATAATTGCAAATTAATGATTTCTAAATTAAGATTTAAAGATGGGAAATGGCCATGCATGCAAGAGGAGAGATTCAGGAAAATAATAGTAAATAACAATAATAATAGTTTTACTGCAATATTCTCTGAGTTGTCGTACTCATAAAAAGCTGTGTATGCATGTAATGTAATATTCTAGAAGCTTCCGTTTGTGTAGGGGGAGAGATGTTATTGTCTGCCAATTTGCCACAATCGGTACGAAGAGGAGGACGTGTCCTTTACATCTCGATAGTTATGCAGTATTGCCTTACGTATCAAGTTGATGACCATCAAGAAAACGTCAACAACTTAACGATACAGTCTTAATAAAATTGCTGCCCATCTTATAGAATCTTCTTGCCACTTGAGGCCACCTGCAGCTGACAAACACGTTTTGAATCTGTTTTGCCTTTGGCACCGGGAGCAGAAGTGACCCTTCTTCACCGAGTGGCGTAATGGTAACTAATTAAAAGGCAATTCAATTATGAGCACAAATTGCGTACTCGCTGGGAAAACGTTACGAAATGCCTATAATGAGAAACGGAGGCCGCCCGGACCGCGCATCTTCAGCAAGGCTCCTTGAGTATGCAGCCGACCCCGAGGTCAGCCCGGGGCCGTGCGTTGAAACTTGAAGACCCCTCTACTCCAGAATCGCCAGGTAAAGGCCTCTTGTCCGGAACAAGTCGCCCGTGGAGATACCGAGAACCTGCGAAAGTCGTCGGATTTTTTCCTCGCGTTCTTTTCCACGTCTTCTTGGAAGTAGGCGGCGCGCGAAGCGGGTAAGTCACATCGGTGCGATCCACCGACAGCTACAACCAGGGCACTGCAATTAGCATGTGGGAACGGGGAAGAAAGCAAATAGAGAAATGGCAAGAGTCGCAGACGTCCTTGACATTTGGAGAAGGATTCGAGCGGAGTAGGTAGGGATTGGGTCGCCCTGGCTGGCCGAGGTAGCTAAGAGCGCGTGCAGATTCAGTGCCTCTGAGCGAAGGATCGCGGGTTAGGATGCCGCCCAAGGCATGCAGGCTTCTCCCTTGACTTTCATGAATGTGTGTGTGTTATTGCGGATGATTTCGTATTCTTCTACCCCCGTATCTAAGGATCATGCAAGCGTCTATCTATATAGTTGTAGTACATTAATTAGGATATATAGGTGGCGACTTCGGGCGAAAAAAAGAAAAAATACAAAGTCGAAACTGAAAAGTAAATAAATTCCGTAACAGTACGCATCTCTCTCTCTCTAATAAAAATGCAAACAGTATTTAGATATAATAGTAAAGACCTATGTTGTTGACTCAAAGAAGAGTAGTATCATTTTTACTTCAAAAAATGAAAAAAGTGAAGCATTAGAGATGTATTGAATTTACAGTTAGTACATTAGTTACATACTCACAGAATCGTAAGGCAGACTTGAACAAAAAACAAAAAACAAAAAAAAATGAATTCTTGGCAATAAGGCTAAAAAATCCTGATAGCGAAGAGTATGAGAGGAGATGTATTATTTTCCGTAAATATTTTTTTAATTAAGCTTCCATTTATTCAATTTCTTCAAAATGTTTACTTAAAATATCTCATTTACATATCCCCAAAGTCCTTAATGATACCCAGGAAATGATTTAGAAATGAAATGCTGATAGTTGTCAGTTGCTGAACATTGTAACAAATATCAAGATTTATCAATATATTTGACCATTTTGTATCTATCTCTCGTCATCTAAATATAATGATAAATTATATAAGTAAGCTTTACAAAACATTGAGAGAAAGTATAGAAAATATCAAGAGAAAAATATAGCTAATATGTTGTTCTAAAATCGAAATATTTCGTTTTGAGTAAGTTCGAATCCAATTGTTGATTGCTTATTTAGTATTGTCGGGCGCGTAGTGTGTTTTGTTTTATCCTGGAAGGTTGTAGAATTCCTGAAATGCTGGAACCTGATGTCTTGCACCGACCTACAAGTCAACTTGCGGGAGTTTTCACCCTCTAGAAGTCTGTCACAGAAGGGCACGTTCCCAGCCCAAGATCTCGTCCGCCCTCGCGACATGTGTGGTTGTGTAGTGCATGGAAGATTCTGTATGTGTGTGTGTGTGTGTGTGTGTGTGTGTGTGAGAGAGAGAGAGAGAGAGAGAGAGAGAGAGAGAGAGAGAGAGAGAGAGAGAGAGGCAGAAAGGATAAAGAATATGAAGGAGTGATCGCGCGCGGTCCGTATGTGAGAATAACTCTCCGGCATTCATCCGATACTGATAGGAGAAACCGCGGAAAACTAACAATCAGAACAGTCAGCTCCTATAATACTCCTAGACAGTGGTTGATTGTGACCTAGCTCTGTAGCCATTGTCGAAAACACCCCATCGTCGAGCCTTGAATCCGAGGGCCTCTTGGTCAGCAACGCTGCAGAAGCATGAGCTATTGTATCTGATAATAGGCAAAAAGGAAAAATTCAAATCGAAGGAAACGGATTAGTACACGAGTAGCAAGGCGTCCTTTCTCAAGGCGAGGGACGTCGCGACGGTGCCGTGTCGCCGCCGGAGCCAATCAAGCACCTGGGCCCTGACCGCTCCTCGCACTTGCGCCGCCGCTGCCCGCCCCCGTGCCGTGGGATGCGTGAGCAATCGTGTCCTCTCTGCGCCCTCAATGTTTCAATTTTTCAGCGGTCGCCCTGCCCGTGTAGCGCTGATTTAGTGCATTACTCAGTCGCCCCTCCCAACGTGGACTTCCCCACCGTCGCCGCACAGTGCCGCCGAAACCATGAGCAACGGTCAAAATGCCTCGCCGCCCACGAAGACTATTTATTTACCTATGAATTTATTTAAATGTTTTTAAATTTAGTTTAAATATCTACCATGATGAGGACGGTTTCTTTCCTGTACGGGTATCTCAGATGTTTCCACTAATACCGAAGCACACCCGAAATTTTATATATCAAGGAGAGACTCGCAGTACAGATGGCTGGCTCGCAGACTCTCCATTGTTGGGTCCCGGGTTACATTCCCGAGTATCCCCGCGGAATTTGTGGTGGGCAAGGTGAACTAACTTTTAACGGGTTCCCCCTGTTTTCCTTGCTTCTCATTCTACTATTTCTTCATTTCTGTTCACCTTATCGTCGTCATCGCTTTCATCTAGACATTAGATCATTACTCGTTGACCTTCACGAGCTTAGTAGTTGAAAAGCTTCCTAAATCCTAAAAAGTAAATAAATACATTTGTATATCAAATGATATGGTCCAAGTAACAATGGAGTTCTGAAATATGTTGAGGAAGGAAAGAAGTTGTTTGATACTACTCCCTTAGTTTTAAGTTATAGCTCCTTTATCTGGGTAAACACATTTTCAAATACAAATGAACCTTCAAATTGAAGAAAAAAGCAATTTTTATAAAAATTTGAAATTACTGTATTTGTCTAATTGTTAACAAAGAATTGATAGTCAATTTTACGATGAAAATTAAGAAAAGGTAGCTTCATGAATTTTAAAGTTTCAAGAACATTGTTGAAAATGCAAAATTAGACACAAACCTTGACTTTTTTAAGAAAAGGAGTATTTGTATTTCTAGCTGAGAATATATTAAGATTTAATAAGACTTTACAAATCTGTGACAAACAAATAATGGAATAATTAACTAATAAGTTTAGTTCCGAACAATATTTATTTTCTCATAATCTACTAAGAGTTTTGTAAAGTATTTCTCAACTTACTTATTAATTTTTTGTGTCTTCAAATTTTAAATTTTAGATAGAAATGATTCCCCGGTTTTTAGGAGCTAAGTCCTTCAGGTTATGTCAAGTTTTCAAGGCTCTGGAACACTGTGATACTACCGCCCTTTTGCAGCCGGTGGGTCAACGTCAGGACCCGGGGGTACGAGGGGGTCCGACTACGGGGACACGTACCCCGTGACGGGTGAAACGCGCTCCGGACACGAATTTACGAGGTAAATTTTCTTCGAAAGAATCCGCTGTTGTGCCATACCGGGCTAGGCTGTGGTTCTGACGTCACACCTATAACTTGCGTTCGGTAAAGGTGTGGGCCGGCCGGTCCTTCTGGACGAGGAGGTGGGGATAGGGGCGTGTAGGTGTGTGTGTCTGAGGGGAGGGGCGACCGCCACTCGTATGCGTGTGACCGCGAGTGGGGATCTCCCACACCACTCATTCCCTCCCACGCATTCTCCCGCCACGCCCCTCCTGCGTTTGTAGTGCACATTTATGTTCAACTCACAGTCGTCTTTACATCGCCTGTTCTTATTATATCGTCCGTAAACTTGTTGAGGAATGGATTGAGTAATCGTTTCAGATGGACGCGTTGAACGGTGTTTAATGTTTCCAGTCCTTCTTATGCCCGGGCTTATAAAACGTCTATTTGAAATAATTTCATCGCTGCGGTGAGCTTGTAACGTACGTTTTTTGTGCCGTTTGACCAACCGGCCGGAGCACGAGGTGAAGTGGAGACGCTGCGCGCATCGGCATTCGATGTTGTTGGGAAAAGACCCAGCGCGACTGCACAGCTTTATAGCGACTTCTTGCGATTCCTTTCCTCATGGTTCCCCAAAACGGCTGAACGTATCCAAGGAGAGTCCATTGTGCACGAGTCCGTCCTTCGTTACTTGGTACGTGAAATGGACTTTTACCATTTAATGTCATTTGGGCAGTACTTGCGAGCGTTATAGTGAAGTGTCGAGGTCAAAAATAAAAAGTTGTACTGTCATTAAGCTGTCTTCGACAAAGGTCTTCATATTTTCAAGATGAGTCAATGATCGAAAGGAATGTGATAGGTTTGAACTGAACGTACGTAATATGTAACGTTGAACGTAACTACAAAGAGTGTTTTTTAGAATTTTCTCCGCAAATAATTTGTTGTCCGTCTACGACATCTGCTAAATTGTCCAGAAAACATTCCCTGCAATAAATTCTAATTTCTACAAGAGTTTCGTCTCCAAACCTATATTCATCACTTCCGTTAACTGCTAATACTCCAGGAAAAGTTTGTGATACACAAGATTAAATAGAACTTTGCTGATTAATTCAGTTTTAGCACTACTGTCAAAGACCTTGAACTCCAGAACAAGGAATATCCTGGTAGTTGAGCAACAAGACAACGAACAAATCAATTCAAAAATGGATTTTCCTCGTGGTCATTTAATGTAGCTACATTAATTATGGCTTTCATTGTAGGAAAGGTCTTTGCACAATCTCCACAAAGTAACACAAATTACAGAGGTCTGTAAGTTTTCACTTAAAATCCCGGAACATCCAGATCAGAAATTTCCTTGTTATTTAATGTGTTCTATTTATTCCAAACAGTCAGTCATCCTTTAGAGAGAAGCCAGTCAGTTTTTGATAGTAAGCTGAAAGTCTCTGAGCCATTCAAACTATTTTTCATTGCTTGTACTTTCCCGTAGACATACGGGGTAATATACGTAGAGTAGGGAAAGTTGTGTAATGCTGCGCCAAAAACGGCCGATTTTCGGGAAAAAATACATTGCAGGGCCCTGATAAGGAAAAAGTGGATAAATCCAGTTGCTAAATTAAGAAAAAAATCCTCTAACACGTGATTTAAATAGAATCCCTCTTTCGTGGGTCCTTGATATCAATGAAGAAAAACCAATTGATGGCAAAACGTCCGTCCGTCTGTCAGTCTGTGGTCACCACTAGCGCCTAAACCGTACGTACGATTTTTTTCCAAAATGGATATTCCCCAATCGATCTACACTCGAGGCGTTTCCTTCAAAATTTGGGGGTTACATGACAAAACTTTGCTTGAATATCCTCCCCCGACATTTTCAAAATTTTGTCAAAAACACCTCCAAACTTTTTCTTTAAATTTCTTGTACATACTTAAAATACACTTATAACGGTGGAATAGGCCTAATTTTCCTGGTTAACTCTGAATTTCTGAAAATTGCAAAAGTTTGAATTTTTGCGGCGGCTTCCTACCACTATAAATGGAAAGATTTAAAAATGAAACCTATTACACTTGGAATTAGATTAGCAGATGAACAGGCTGACACACTTAGGTTCAAAGGTTCTTTACAGTGCAGTTACAGGGAAGCGACGTTACTGGTCGTACAAAATGAATCTGCTACTAGTACGTGCTGGTCTGGGAGACGTTTCCTCCGAGGTGGTTGTGAATAGGGGAACACGTGAGATAGAGCGGCGATTTCCGGAGGACGTGCGGATATTAAAAGACAAGATATCCTTGCAGCAACGCCCGAAAAATGCTCGCTAGTGGCACGTTCACACACTTAAAAAGGATGCAAAAGGGGGATACGTTTAGTTCAGGGTCGATGCAACATAGATCAAGACTCGAATGGTAATGGAATCTTTGTGCTTTGCGGTGATAAGGAAGGTTAGATCGACATCCTTTTAAATGGCGGTGCGACCAAAACAGGGAGACTAAAATGGACGGGAGTGGGAAACTAGTACTTCTAACATCGAAACGTAACGCTCGTTCAAATCATATTAGGTTATAAAAGGTCTCACTTCGTGAAAGAATTAGGAACATTTCTAGAAAAAGTTCGGATCATTATGGAAACGAAAGTTAGGGAGTGGGAAAACAGCAACTGTATGATCGGAGTATCTCCAGTATGATCGGAGCCCAGACTGGAGAGGAAATAAATGCTTTCATAAAAAACAATGAACAGGTTAATTATAAATATAAGTTCAGTTAGGAAACAGTTAAATAATTAAGTCATAAGTCTTAGTCAACTGTTAAGTAATAAGTTAATAAATAAGTAAGTTTTGGGGTACTGTGAAGAACGTTTAAGAGAATGGTACAAGTTTCATGTTCGTTAAAACTCCTAATTTTTCAAAAACAGCAAAATTTTATTATTTTCTTCTTAGTTCTTGTTATAGACCCTTCATACGACTAAAATGTTAAAGATAGAGATTTTTTCCTTTAATGAAATCTGTTCCGTAAAAATAAATTTTGAATTAAGTTCGGGTATAATTTTTCAAAAATTTGAGTACTTTTTGGGTAATTTTGATTGAAAATAAGGGCGAGATAGTACGTGCTGGTGTAGCACTACTGGTTTTTGGAAGTCCAAATCCACATCAAAATACACAATTATCCATTATCATCTATCCAAATCCATTAAACACGACCCTCCTCACATCTGCCCAGCAGTCTCAGCGATTTGACCGAAACACATTTGTTCTAAAACATTCACAATTGTTCTAAAACATTTTCTTACATTTTATAAATGTATAGCAATTTTAAATAATGTATATATCATGGAGTACCAAGAAGGGCAAAAAAATCACTAGAAAAAGAAGACAAATACAGAGAACTAGCATACCGTGATACATCCTGCAGCGATTATTTCCATATTTACAATTTTTGTGTCACGCAAGTTCGGATGGTAATGGTATGAAAAAGAAATTTTAAAATAAAGTAATGTTGCTTGGGTCGTCTAAACCTGAGAAAAGGTTCCTGCAAAAATATCAGTTCAAGTACTTTTTTAAAATGGCGTGTTTCTTTATATCAGTAAGTTGAACTATCGTCAATATAAAGAAAAGCTATTGTGAATACAATGAATCATGATCTAAGGATACAATAAAGCCGTAACGACAGTAAGGTAATCAACAACGTTTCAGTTACTGTAAGTGCCTTAAAACTCCCCAAAACATTATTTCTAGAATTCTTCGTGAATATTCCAGAATATACACACTATAAATCAAGCCATTTGATTGCTCTTTTATAGAACAATACAATGCGATGACCTTCGGATTTAGAACAGTCTCAAAATGTTCGGTGCATTATCTTCTAACATGCTTTTTCGATTATTCATTACAAAATTGGATGCCTGAGATAGTTGTTCACACGCGATGTTCAAACCAGTGGTTGCACTAGGGAACAAGATTTTTATCTCCATAAAGAGTGCGCAACGTACTCAATTTTATACGCAGATCACGAATATCATAACAAAAATGTCATATCGAATTACAGTTTGTAAATACATCGTATCTTTATACCGTGTCATATCGTATTTTGCTATTAATTCAAATCCGTTTACATTGCACCTGTAAGACATGTAGAATCAGTACGCATAAAATATGTTTATAAATAAAATATTTGTTCAGTTCATCAAAGCCACTTTCATGAAATATCAACAAAATTAGGCTTTCGTGTTTTTTTACCTTCTGTACTCAAATATTGGGATCATTATTCTCGCGTCTGTAGTCACGTTCATTTATGAGTAGGGCTTAGTGATCCTAGTAGGCCGTAGTGATCGTAGTAGGACGTTTTGTAAGCAAGTCACGTGCATCCTCATATTTCCTGCTACACATCAGTAGAAAGGAATTATTTTGCCCCTTACCTTAATCGCAAGTAAACAAGTATCCAACTTTTGAGGTGGCAGATTCTGACTCGGTCGGTACCATGTGGAACTGACCACGCAGTGCGAATTCGTGTCTGATTTACACGTGCCTCAAATACATTGATACATACCTGTACGTTGATACCAAGGGCGTAAGCATCCTGCAATGATTGCTGGTTTTTTGTTAGAGAGAGTAAACAGGAATACAAGAGTAAGTAACACGGCGCAAAACATTTTTAAGCAATAACTGTCACCTTACGTCTCCAAAAGGCAATCCGGACCAATTAATTAGCAATGAACTGCCACTGCACAGCGAATCGTACAATCCTACTTGTAAAAATCGCAATAGCTGCGACAAACGCCGGGCCCGCAAATTCTAGTAAGCTAGTTATTGCTCTTGTGAGCTCTAGTAAGCTACTTGTAGATACCTTGCACAACCTTGAAAATGTTGCTTTCTTTAAAGATGTCTCTGCCTTTGAGGTCGAAATGATAAGGATATTTTTATTGTTAAAAATAACAAGAACAATTGTGTTGATTACGTTTTTTATTTAAAGCCACATCAATCAATTTTTTTCATCAATCAATCTATTTGTGCCTACATTACAATATTTAATTATTTGAGTTATATCATTATATATATGGTAACGTTAAATCATACATAAGTTCCATTAATTTTGTAAGATAACGATTTTAAGAATTTTTAAGTGAGTTAAGTGTTTTTCAAATCTTCAGTTATTATTAATTTCTTTTGGTTTGTTGTTAATAAATGAACATTCCAGAATCATATGATGAATGGTATATAAGGAATTGAAGAAGGTATAGATGTTAAGATTTGATTTGCTAAATAACTGTTCATTGATGGCAATTTCAGAACTTCAATAGATCATGTTGGTTGTAAAGGTATTATTTTTTATCTTAGTTAACTTGTATGTTTTTTATCCTAGTTAACTTGTATGTTTACTTTCTCCTTATTCTTTTATTATTTATATTCTTCTTCTTCTACCTTTTCTTCCTCTTCTTCTTTGCCGATCTTTCTTAATATAGGTATTGAGCTGATGATTTCCGTAATGTTCTATGACGTGTTTTTCTTTCATCTCTTCTTGCTTTTGAATTTCAGCTTCTTGAATTTCTCACACCATCAAGCATTCCAGTCTTTCTTCTCCCTCTTTCTCTTTTCCTTGTACTAATGTTCTCTTGCAAACAATTTTGACGCAAAATATGACTGACCTATCCTAACAACGCCTGCTTTAATTCTCCAAGACTGAGAAAAATCGTGTTCTGATACCAGTCAAATTATAAACACCAACCTCCCGAATACGTAGGGTCCGTGGGACATCCCAAGCAGAGTGTTGCTCCGAAGGGTCAACGCGATCACCGCGTCTCCCCAGGGGGACACTTCCTCCGAGAAAGAAAGTGGGTGAGGCCCATCTCTCGAGAATTATCGCCTCCCTGTCGTGTTCAAATTTCTAAACCCTCACGTGATTTTATGGCGCTCTTCACTTCACAAAACCGTTAAGCAAAATTTACAGGACGCCCCATGAATAATTCAAAGGCGGAGAGCCGCTCGAGAGCGCCATGTAGATCGCGAGGACCCGTGCGGCGGGGGGCTCTCCAATTTACGATTCTCGTGCGCGTTATACTTCGCGGCGACCTCCGGCTAGCTCATCGCCGCGTATTTACTAATGCGTTGCCGTGTTGGTTTAGGTAATGCCCGAGACTGGAGAGCGCCTCCTTACGTCACCGCTGACAGGTGAGCCCCGTTCGCCGCAGGCTGCGCGTGGTTGGTGTGTGATGCGCCCTCGGCTCCACCACTTCGGCCCCTCACTCCTGTCATCGCTGGCACAGGGTGGGCGGGGTCGAGACAGCGCGCGCTGGAGATGGAATGCCTATTCCAAAGGAGAAACAGTGCAACTGAAACAAAGCTGTAATGCCGTGTAAAAGTTTTTCGGTTGGATAATGTTACTGCATAATTGGAATCTCTTCTGAGGATCGAAAATAATATTTATTGTTTTCACGAAGATAAAGACGCTTCTTAATGCCATATTATATGCTTCTACAGAACCTCTTTATCACATATGATTGATAAAATAATTTTATGAACTTTTCTGTGCTCCTGGCGGCGGTGCAGCGAGCTATTTGTCCTGACGTGACCTAACTTCGTAGTTTGTATTTTACTTACAAATATTATTATTATTATTATTATTATTATTATTATAATTATTATCCAACTAAAATTCCATTAAAGGCAATCCCCCCTTCCTTTTTTCATGGAATGCTGAACGAAGTGATAGGGTGATGCTGAGTGGTGTATGTGGTGATGAGAGGTGAAGTGAAGTGAGGTGAGGTGGGAGATGAGAGGTGATTTTTTGTACCAGTTCAGCACTCGCCTTGTGACCGAGGGGTGGCTGGCCCGGGGACCGACCTCATCGATTGCGATGTCAGCGAGCTACGCACTGAGCCACTTCGCTCGGTTGCTAAAAGGTGTTCAAAATAGATAATATTTAAATAATATTATGTTTCGCTTTTCGTTAATGATTTCAATAGTTAGTGATTTAAATAGCGTAACGACAACGTGCTGGTTTTTCATTTCTAGGAAGTACTGAGCGATAATCGACATTATACACAAAGTGCGTTGATAAACATGCTGTTGATCTTCCACTGTCTTAAAGGAAATACATAATAGTAAAGCCAGATTCTTGCCTGTATTCTTGTCACGAATTACAGCCGAAATAAAGTATTTGGCTGTAATTCTTGACAAGAAGTTAAATTTTAAAGATTACACAGAGTGAATAGTTAAGAAAAAAGAGGAAAATGATTAATCTTTTAAATAGAATTGGATCATACAGTTGTATATAAATTGTCGGACACGGTATTTGATAAATAAATACATAATTGCACCCCATTTTGATTAATATGAAACAATATGAATGAACTCTTATCTGCTGCCATTTATTAATTACGTAATTTCCAAGACCAACTACATGTAGTTGGTTTTGATCCTTTCGTTTGTGTATTGTAATCGTTTTGAATAACAAAGTCAGGCGACGTTTCGTGGCGCGAGCAACAGTGTCGTAGTGAGCGAAGCAAAGACTGCGAATATTTTCTAAGTTCGAAGATTGGGTGTTTTTAAATGCAAAGACCAGTGAACCGCAATGTCTAGCAATAGTCTAGACATGTGTCCTTTTGACAAAAATGTTCAGTGATTATAATTATTTGTGATGCATTACGTTTTTGAGTTAAGGTGAAAAGTAGACGTTCCTGGTGTAGTCCTCTACAAACGTACTTGGAAAAGATAACACGTTTCAATTACATTTTACGAAACTTGATTAGCTCTGATTTCACATTGAATAGTGATTGTTTGTTCTAGAATTTGTAAGCCTTCCTTTTTTATTAGTCTTGGAAAATAAATACAGAACGACATTAAAAAAATATTTGTTGATTTTCCTTATAGTGCTCATGTTGTATGTTTCTGTTGTAACATTTCTAGTGATCCTTATGTGCGATGTAATTGCTTGGGCGTATTATATTTTTGAATTGTCACTAACATATTCAACTTGACGGGCTTTTCCCTTTTCTAGAAATTTCTGCAAAAACACACTCCCAGACTTTTTCCATTCTTTTTGGCCCATGTCAACTGCAATGTAATCCTGGTTTCTCAAAAAAATTCTAAAGTGAAAATTCGCTTACTTTCGTATTCACGACTTATTTACGTTCCAGACCATTGCTTCTGAAGTTCATAGTACTCAATTCTCTATTCCAAAAGCGTTTTATTTTGTTAGTGAAAGATAGTCCAAGTTAAATGAATATGCAGTTTCTATTTCTGTATTATAATTTAATGTTTGTTCCTTTAACTATTTTTACAATTGTTGGTTTAGAATTAGAACAATTTCAGTCCGTATTTTCATTAGACTAGTCTGTATTTCTTTTAAAGTTATAAACATGCAATTTATTGCATCTACTTTTTTTTGCATTTCTCGATTTCTTCGTTTATGACCACCATATCCAGTTCACCATAATGTTTCCGTGCCTGTTTTCTTTGCTTTCTTGCATTTTTAACTCTTTATAAAACTCATTTCTGCAGCTTTGATGCTGCTCATTCAAATGAACCTCCATCATCAAAACGTCTCCTGCGAGTAATTTGTAGGCAGTTAAATTTCGCATTCAGAACTTATTTACTTTCACTAGCACTCGTAAGATCTCAGCCCACCTACTTGTGCGGTCCGTGGAGAGCGGAGAGGGTGACGTGGCGGGGAGGAGGTGGTGAGCCCGAGCAGTTGTGGGCGGGGCGACGAGCCCGTGGCGATGTTCTGCTGTCACTGGGCACGCCGCTCGTTTTGGTTTGTTTTGGGTTCGGCTGCCCCAGCGGCGGGCTGCCTGTTCATACGCGTCGTATCGTAATTGCATTGGCCGCGGAAGAGGCGTCAAGTGAATGTGGAGGGGAAGACGCAAGAGGGGAGATGCAAAGAGGGGAGTGTCTACACCGAGCGAAGGATCGCGGGTTCAAATGAGCTTCAGGTCAGAGTGCCTTGCAGGTGAAAAAGATGGCCGATTCTTCTTCGTCCTCCTCCACAATAGGTCGCCATTTCCCGAAGGAGGGTTCTACCGTATATGTGCATGTGGTGGGATATCATCGCTATGTGTTGACCTGTGTCTGCGGAGGTAGATTCTTGTGGATTTTACTAAGCACATGTGATCTTGAGGTATTCGGTCGACACCTCGGGCAGATGTTAAGCGGAGGAGTTCGATAAGAGATAACGATCAACATTGTTGTTAGAAGACTTCGGTGCGCCAAATGCTTCTTAGCTGAATCGGATAACGATCAGAAATCTTTTTATGTATTTTTATGAGCGTCGAGACAAAATTTATGTTATATTTCTCCATTTATGTAATAATAACGATCCAATTATATCTTTATATTCCTATAAAACTTAGTCGAACCATATGTTTGATTTCCATTCCGGTCAAGAAAAACAATTCATGTTTGAAACTATAATAAAAATTAAACATGTGGTCCAAAATTGATGAAATTGCAGCAGTTGAAAGATAAATGTCACATTTAAATTATTGTAACTGAGAATGGTTTTCTGGGTGAGAAAAATATACATTGAAGGACGATGTTTTATGAGGAGATTATGCTACACAAGGAAAATGGTATTCCAAATAATTTAATTCCTTTTACTTTCTATCCTTACGAATTCTTTGTAAGAAGAGAAAGTTATGTAATCGTGTGCCAGAACACGCCGGAATTTCGCCAGAAAAAATCTTATTGCCTGGTTCTGGTAACGAAAAAGTGGATAAATCCTGTTGCTAAGTTTAGAAAAAAATCCTCTAACTCGCGGTGTTGCCAGAATCCATGGTGTGTTTTTTCTTCATACCAAAAAATCTATTGACGGCAAAGTGTCCGTCTGTCTGTCCGCTTGTCTGTCTGTCCGTCCGTCTGTGGCTAAACCGTTTAGCCGATTTTCTTCAAACTTCATATTCTCAAAAATTGATCTGGCTGATGTTGCGGCCCCTGGAACTTGAAATCGATATTTTAAGTTTGAAGGGTACTTTACATGAAGCACCTCAGACATTTTCAAAATTTTTTAAAATTTGGCTCCAAATTTTTGGATTATACTTTGTTGTTCAATAATGCGAAAGACGTTTAAGAGAATGGTGCAGGTCTCATATTCAGTGATATCTTTTTTCGAAAATCGCAAAATTATTTTTAAAAGTACAAAATTAAAGATAGAGATTTTTGGCTCAGAAAAAAAAAGTTGTACGAAATTACCTCTTTTGTACAAGTTTGAGAAAAAACGAGTAATTTGAGCGTAATGTAGCTTGAAATTTACAAAACAAATTCTTAAAAACTGCTCCAAAGTTTTTCTTTAAATTTTCTCATCGTATGGTATGAGGAATGGTAAGAAAAACGGTGCTAGTCCCATTTTCGGGTATTGCCGTTTTCTCGAAATATGCAAAAAAAGTTTAAAGTACAAAATTAAAGATAGATATTTTGGTCTCTGACAAAGACTGTTGTAAAAAATTGCCTCTTTAGAAAAGGTCATGTACAATTTTTTGAAGAAACGAGCAGTTTTGTCGTAATGTGGGATTGAAATTTACAAAAAAATTCGCTCCAAATTCTTGCATTCTCAATATATGTAATAAGGGACGGTAAGAAGGATGGTGCTAGTCCCATTTTCGAGTATTGCTCGTTATTTTTGAAAATAGTAAAAACATTCCAAAACTACAAATTTTAAGATAGAGATTTCTACATCAGACAAAGTTTGTTATACACAATTAGCTATTTAAATCAATAAACTAGTGGTGCTATAGAATGACGTATACTTTATCGCCCGAGTTAGTTCTTTTTAATTCTTTCTGCTGATGACCAGCTTTTCCGATAGGCGTCATTGTCTTCTGGACTGCTTTGTTTCGTCGCCCGAAAAACACTCATTTCTTAATTACTCGGCTCCGCAATGCAAGAACGGAAACCACCATTCACTTATTACTATTATAGAAGCATCCATTGCAACTCGTAACTGGATACCCGAGGTGGCTAATTGGAGAGGGGGTAGGGCCTGAGCTCTTCGGAGGCCAGGTTAGTTAGTTCGAATCTTAGGCGGGAACTATTTGTGACAATTCATGTGTTGCCGCAGGAAATAATTAACAATTACAGAAAAACTATTGAAAACCATTTGAAGCAATTCTAAACGCAAATACTATTAATTGAGATAAATAAACTGGAAATGTACGTGATTTTCAACTTTTAAACAATTTTTTACATCTGTAATCGGATTTGTAAAACGTACGAACGATACGCGCGACGATGAGTAAACGAACATTTCCATAGCCGTAGACCCACTTCGGGTCGATCGCGGGACAGTGGCGAACGCCAAGATCCATGCATCGTGGGGGCGGCGCGTTGGCAGACGCACGGCCACCCGCGCCGAGATGCAGCGACATGCGACCCCTAAAGTGTCTCCTCGCATCGTTGGGAACCTGTTACTTGCTGCAATCGCGCTACCTACCCCGTCTGCCACTCGCACCGAACCATCGTCGGGCACGCCTGGCGTAGTGTAATGTGCGGGTCACGCAGAAGATGGAATGTCGTGCAGTGATGAGATCCGCTCCTGCCTGAACGCCTGATGGTTGTATGTGTGGATGGCGTCGCGTAGGCGAGCGCGTGCGTGTGTCTTTGTCCACGTCATGTAGGGCCCACCCCGGGAGTGATGGTGTGGTGTGCCATCAGCTACAACGCGCGTTCGTCTTTGGTGTTCGTGGAGGGATTATTGACCAGCGCAGAATACATCCAGCACGTTGTGCGGCCTGTGCTGCATCTTTCTTGCAACGGGAGGGTAGTGCGCTGTTCCAGAAGGACATTGCCCACATTCACGCTGCCCGCGCTGCACAACACGCTCTCCTCGATGTTCGTCAATTGCCCTGGCCGCCACGCTCGTCGGATTCGCTCCCAATCTAGAATGGGTGGAATATGATGGCCTGACCCGTGCTGCGACTCCCTCAACGTAGCGTGGAACAGTGTACCGCAGAACAATATTCGCTTCCTGCACAAAGGGATGCTAGCCCGCATCAGGGTTTGCCGTACTGCCCGAGGCGGGCGCACGCGTCTCCGGTCCATGGTTCGCTCTGTTGGCGGACGTGCGAGTCACACATGGGTCTGCCCATGTAATCATGTGTAGTATTCTGTCGGTATGTGCTGTATCTGTACGGAGGAATAAATTGTTCAATGCCATCGGTGTGTTGCAATACGTTTTACCGCCAGTGTGTTAGAAATCTATAAGATGGACTCCGAAATCTCAAAGAACGACTATATATAGAAACGAAGCTCTTATTATCGAAGGTGTAAAGATAGATTATAATAAAGTTCGGTGAGACCGAGCGAAGTGGCTCAGTGCGTAGCGCACTGACTTCGTAATCGGGAGGTCCGGGTTCGATTCCCGGGCCGGCCATCCTGACCGGGGTTTTCGTGGTTTCCCTCGGTCATAAAGGCGAATGCTGGGATGGTTCCAAAAGTCCACGATCACCTATCGCCATTCCTATCATCTTTCATCTTCCATACCCCCGGGCTAACAACCATGGGGGATAAAAATCGGATCCAGCTAAATGCTGGTCCCCCCTAAGAATTGTTGCAAGCACCTGCTACCGCGATAATAAATAAAAACTGAGCCACGGTATATGCAGGATGCTTGCTTGCGTGGTCCTAGTCGGCCGATTAACGAAAAAAAAAAAAAGTTCGGTGAGAAAAAAGTCTGTTACCTTCAGAATACAACACCGAAATCTCCCTTGCGCTAAAATATCAGCATCACGCAGACATTTTATCAAAGTACAGCTGACCTTAGCAGCAATTTCAGTAAATTTCATTTTCGAAGCATTCTGTCCTTTATACTGATGAAATTCCCGGAATAACAAGAAATGCCTCTCTCTATTCCTCAATTGTGTCCATAAACGCGATGTGGGGGAATGCGCGTCGGGCGCTGGAACCAGATCACGTCTGAGCCCGCAACGTCGTCGCAGCCGCGTAATACGCCCACATTCCCTGCCTTCGCTCCTCGCGAGCGCGCGTCGTGATTCTGGAATCGCCAGAAATATGCGGAACGAGCCAGCGGGCGGGCGGGCGGGCGGGCGGGCGAGGGTCGGCCGGGGCACGCCGCCGCAGCAGCAGAATTCCCGAGGTGCCCAGAACCCTGTGAGCCACGAGGGGACTGCCTTGCTTTCTTTCTTTGTTGTCTTTTAGTGTGTTTCACGAAATATCGGCCGACGCAACCTGCGGTCTCGTTCGGCCTGAAGGTCGCTCTGTCACTTGCCGGCTAGAACGTCACGTCCTTATTGTTACTGTGCTTGCGTCCGGTAGATCCTTGGAAGTAGAGTTGCTGCCACCCATACTCATGTCTTTCGTCCATGACTACTGCCCACTACTTTTCCCCACTTCTCTTTCCCTTCTCTTAATACTCTTTAAGGGGGTGAGGCGAGTTAGCTCTTAGTTATCGTTCTATAATACATTTACGATAGGTATTGTAATGTTGCAAAAAAACAGTGTCGAGATTTTGATAGATGTCTCTGATACCGATAAATTGTTTTTTTCGAAATCGGCGGTCCGTTCGTCCTTATGAATGGAGATTTTGCTCTTGTTGGTATTCTGAAAGATTCATTTCAAGGAAGCTATTAGGAGATAGAAACGTTGAGAAAATATAAGTATTATAAACTGCAATATTTACGGTAAAATTTAATTTTTAGAAAAATGTTATTAATAAGTGCTTAATGCCAAAGAGCTTTGACAGTGGTCCTTTGGTGACGAATGGAGGTGAATGTCATTGAAAAAAACATATTCAGCGTTTGAAAGAACATTTCCGTAGCGAATGTTATACTTACTCAAAGAATTATAAAGCTTTAAAAACATGACACTTTCTACTACACTTCGAGATCAAAATATTACTGGGTGCTACGATGTATACAAATGTACATATATAAATCAAATAAATGGACGCAACTGTTGCAGTCATTTTCAATGTGTATTTAGACAAGATGATTTAAAGGCGGGAAATGGTAAAAATGTTTTTTTTATCTACGGCTCAGACATAAAATAAATCTAAAAAATCAAAACAATTTGTGTATTGAGAGGAACTTTTGATATATTTTTTCGAGACTCTTCTATGGTTCTATGGCATTATAATTTTGTGACAAAAATATTTTTTTCTTCTTCAAACATTAAATTCCTATTAACATGATATTTCCTATCAGTTAATTATAACATGTCAGTATTTTCCGTTCTTACCGTTCGCGAATGAAACAATCAACAGTCACCCTAGGGGCCGAAAATCTTCTAGGAACAAACACTTGCGCTTTCAGAAGAGTGTGTGTATAATTTTTAACATTAGGCTAATATAATTCAATTAACACACGTGGTTCAGGTTTGAAAATCGAGATTTTAATCAATCAAGGTTGTTTTTTGTGATATAGTGTGTGTGTAATTCTTCTTGCAAAACAGCTGTTCTAGAAGAAAAGAATTTGGTAAATAAAAAGTATCTTTTCTTTGAATGAAACTACTGTAAATATAAATTCAGTTTGTTTGTTTGTTTGTTTGTTTGTTTGTTGCGATTGCTGTTAACAGACGGCGATCGCCGGCCGTTAAGAGTAGCTTTTCGGTTCTCTACTTGGGTGGTCAGCCTGAACATCTGGACACGATACCACCGCGACCCGGATGGAGGCTTCATCACAGCGATTCGAAAAGGGAACATGTTGCCCCGCACTCGAATTATTTTCAGCCATCGCCTGCACCTAGCGCTCCGAATTCTTCTCTGACAAAACCGGCGTCTGAGTCTCCTTCGCCGCCTACACTTTTGCACCTGCAAATTCGTCCCATCTTAAACTCTTCCTTCAATTCCCGGCACCCTCCACTACTTTTCTCCTTTCTCTCGTGCATCTCTTGGCTTTTAATTTAGTGCATATATTTTATTTTATTTATTTATTTATTTATTTTTTGGAAGAACATTCTGAGGTCTCAGAGTTCTCACTTTTATCTTGCCCTGAATCGTTGTGTTTAGTAAACAAAACCTCAGAGTTTATATACAGATCCCTCAACTTCCAAGTTACCCTATTGTAGATCATAGTTGTTTCGTTTATCAAACAAGCCACAAGGAACACAAAACTTGGCATAATTTTCATAAAAGGTTTTTATTCCATTGCCTTGCGTACAAAGCACTTATCAGTTGTCTCATTATCCCATTATCATCACGAAAGTGTCTATAGTACAATAAATTTCATTTCCATTATTGTTACATTCTTCACAGCCCTGCTTTATACGTGCGCTCTCGTCTTCACCTGTACTTACCGCCTTCGTATTTGTGCCCAAAGCATCAGGTTTCCCGAACGACCGTTCGTTCGCTCTCTCTGCCGGCCTTGCTACTGGGCTGCGAGTCGCCAGCGGGATGCTAAACGAAATGCAATCATGACGCTTCATAAATAATACCCGCACTTTCACATTTTGGCTTTTTATTTATCCTCCGACGAGGTCGAGCAACGGCCATAGGCCAGTGACCAGATATCACCAGTAGCCGGACAACCAACTTACCTGTTACTGACCATGGCTACAAGCGTCTTGGACGGCACGCTGGGGAACAGCTTTTACCAGCAGTAGTGTTCTTGAACATTGTCTTATCTTTTTTCCTCCTAATGATCGCGCTGCAAACTTCTGCTGAGAGAAACTGATGCCAACTACACAGCAGAAGCGCCCAGAATGGGTGCCGAGGCAACCGATTTCTTTTCAAAACAAAATAAAAATGTTTTTATTCCTAATACATATTAAACGCTAACAGTTATTTTGTTAAGTACAGAAATGCATTCTGTTTATTTGTTGAGAGAGGGGGCGATACTTTTGTTCGAAGTCAGGGGCCTAAATTAATCTACATCTACTGTCTCTTGTTTATTCCAGGCGCCGCTGAATAACAACCTGAATTTATACGATTCAAATTTGCTATTATATCATTTAAGAATAAATTAAGTTTTAGCACTGTAAACTATGAAATTATATATTGAAAATAATATCATACTTATTTTTGAACTTATGAACGTATGTATAAAATATGAACTCCCAGTATTAAATATATTAAGTGTAAGGATTGGTCATAAACTTCCTCTACAACTCCTGACATTCTTTGTGCCTACTAATTTGTATTTATGGTAGGTCCAACAAAAGAAATACTGAAGTTATTTTTCACTTCCAAATGATATGTTAAAAAGCCTTATAGTGATGAGTTTAAAATGTTTTCATGTAACTCAAGAACCACTACATTTATTTCTCGTAATTTAATACTTTCATTGTTGTTACTTAACGCTAAAAGCTATGCAGCGATAATATGTTTACCACTGGGAACAGTATTATGACATTAATTAAATTAGATAAATGCTAATTATTTAGTCGCATCAGGAAAGTATCAATAAATAAACTAAGCATATTAGGCGCGTAAGAGTGTGCAACAATTTTCGCAAATTTTAACTTTCTCACCATACGAATTCTTCGTAAGAAGAGAATGTTATCATGCGCCAGAAAATATCGAAATTTCGCCAGAAAAACCTTATTGCCGGGTTCTGGTAACAAAAAAGTGGATAAATTATGTTGCTAAATTTAGGGGGCAAATCCTCTCATTAGTGGTGTAGCCGGAATCCATATATTGTTGATTCATAAAACCAAAAAAAATGATTTACGTCAAAATGTCTCTGTCCGACCGTCTGTTGTCAATGCGAGCGGGTAACCGCCCAGCTGATTTTCTCCAAACTTCATATTCCACAATCTGGCTGATGTCGCGGGCCCTGGAATTTGAAACCGATATTTTAATTTTGGAGGGTAATTTACATGAAATCCCTGGAATATTTTCAAAATTTTCAGAAACATGCCTCGAAATTTTTGCTAATCGCCGGATAAGGGCTCAGCTCTTCGGAGAGCAGGTTCGCTTGCTCGAGTCTTGGCCGGGAACTATTATTTGTGACAATGCTGGGTTGTCAAAGGAAATAATTGATAATTCCAGAAACTTTATTGAAAACCATTTAAAGCAATTCTAATCGGAAATACTATTAACCAAGACAAATACACTGTAAGTTTCGAAGTTTCAATTTTTAAACAATTTTCACATCTACTGGATTTGTAAAACGTATGAACCATTAAATCAATTGTTTTCTTTCCGTGGTAATTATTTGTCACAACTCTGTTGCTGCAGAAAACTATTGAGAATTTCAGAAACTTTATTGAAATTCATGTGAAGCAAATCTACACACGTATACAATGTATTAAGATTTTAAATAAACTGGAAGTATCTGTACGTTAGTTTCGTATTTTGAAATTTTAAACAAGTTTACAACTCCCTTGTTGTGTTTGTAAAACTTAAGTCACATCAAATCAATTGTCCAAAATAATATTCAAATCACTTTAATATTGCGGAGCGGTTTAGAAACAGTGCGAGAAAGTATTTGCTTTGGCAACGCCACTAGTTTTAAATGCACTTTTATGCGAAACATGAATTAATCACTTTCATCCTGTGATTGTACTATATGTTCTGACAATATGAATGATTATGTGTAACATGTTATAATCCAGTGACACGCAATTTATTCTATAGAAAATTACACATGCATTGCAGGTGTGTCGATATATTTGTGGCTTGAATTATGATTTAATCTACCTTATGAAACGTTGGTTTCGTATTTCAGGAGTGTTATTGCGACTTCACGTTGGTATTAAAACGTTTATCTATGTGGTACATACAAACAAGCATAAATAATTCAACCATAGCAAGGTGATTAGTCACGGTGTCATTATATTTACAATTGCTTTTCCTGAAAATATTCATTACGTATTAAGTACATTTTACATATACCTTTTTGAATGTACTTCTGAATTTTCTTTTTGGAAAAGAAATTTGTTAGCCATCGTTAGTATCACACGAACTTTTCTATAAGCAAATTTACTGTCTGAAACAGAATTTTCGTTGGAATTATCTTTCTAAAATCTGCAACCAAATCAAAAAATTCACGGTGATACATTATATTAATAGTAAACAAATGAGATAACCGGAAAGATCGCAGGTTGTTATGTCACATGAATTCCAACATTGATTACTTGCAGTACTCTGTAATTCGAAGAAGTTTCATCTGAGCAAGTTTTTATAAATATAAATAAACTACGTAACTGTTTACACATATTTTAGTTAATTTCTCTCTTACAGTTAGAGAAATGAATTAATAAAATATAACGGAATTTTTTAGCAAGGTTTAATTGAAAAACATTGCATTTGTGGCTACAGTATCACCAGATTTAAAACGAACAGTGATTAATGAAATAGGTAATCAGTAGTCCTGCAAATGTGAAGCTGAAGCACTCTAATTTGCTTTTGCAGTCGATTCAGGAATTCCTCAATGGTGTATTGTATGTACATTTTATTTCATTTTATAAATAAAATACCTAAATCAGGCATGTCAAACCGCGCTTGCATCAGCTACTTGCTCACCTTGGAAGCCCGGCCTCCTATGCGCTGGGGCAACTTCCCCTGACTCCACTCTCATTTCTCCTCCAGATACACAAAGGGTACACACGAAGGCTGAAGGGGTGCAAGGCGGGGAGTAGTGGCTTGACTCGAAAATATGTTGGCCAGATGTGCTCGACCAAACCAGGATGATTTGAGAGATAGTTACATTCTTTACTATTTATTACTATTTAATATTTATTTTCTTTTTAAATTCTGCCTTGTTTAAACATTTTTTGGCCAAGGTACAGGAATGGTAAATTCATACCTTCTTTTTGTTATGTTATATTACATTATTCAGTATTTTTTGAATTTATCAATAATATTAAATAAATTTACAAGAGTCTATAAATTAACAATTCTTATGGAGGGAAAGCTATTTAAGCAGACAAATATCTTTGATAACTTTCCTGAACCAAATGGCGAACGTTACCCAATTAGTGCACTCTCAAGTACATGCAATTAAAAAATTAATATATTTTCAATTTTAAAATGTTTAATTTTACCCTCTTTTACCAATTACTTTAAATCTGACTCATGTATTATTCATTATCTTCTAATGTATCACTTTTTTTGCTTTAGAAGAGGAAATGGAAGTTAACATAGCTAAATTTGGGGCAAAAGCTGTCAATCGGCTTCTCCAAAAGACTCCGCGAACTCCAGTAATCTCGTTACTCCGACCGGCAACCTTCACATTCCTGACCTAACACAATACGAGGTTCATTTCATTTTTAGTGGATTATCTCAAATATCTCTCTAATTCTACATTGCTAAATTTCGAGGAAACGCCATCTTTCTTCAATCTCAAATCAGTGCAGGTACTCGGCAGTATTTTCCCGCTCACGTTCATAGTTCGCGAAATTTGATTGTGCAAAGTAACTCAACAAGGAAGGAGGTTTACAATGGAAACCCCAATGCGTAGGCTGCTTTGAGTTGCGTCCTGCAGGTGGATGCTGTAATGGGAGAATCATTGGTTGAAAAACCCGGCTACGAAAGAAAACGTTGGAGGTATTTCCACACAGGTCATTTTTCCATCCGCACTGTTTGAAGAACTATAAAAAGAACATGGCGACCTGTCGTCGAGACGTTCTCGAAAAAAAAAGCATTATGTAATGTGCGTTGAGAATGACGTGAGCAAATGGATTCCCCTGAATGAAGGTTACCATGGATTAACTTGCAGTTAACTCTGCAAATGCGTTAACATCTATTCACGTTATTTATACGGCAAAGAAAATTACTTCTCCTTCACCAGATTTTTTTTCTTCGCATTATATCAATCCGCTCTATTTATATAGCTAGAGGTATGATATATTTGCTTCGAATTAAGTCCAAAATATGGCTATGATTAGGAGTGGACGGTTTATTCGCACATTAGCCAAAAGGTGTAATTGACAGTGAAAGAATTATTTCGTACTTCATCCGGCTAGTGTTGGTATTAGCAACGGGCGCTTGCTAAACTGAGGTGTCTTGGGCGTTCAATAGATGTATTTTGGCATAAAATGAGTTTGAAGTTAAATGTTGAACAGACTCAAGATTGTTTTATGAAAATCGGGAATTCCGAAAGCCAGAGCTTCATCGCTAACTCGAAAAGTCATAGAAAAGCGTCTACTGAAATATGCAGTGATATTTGGTTAGGTGGTGCAGTGTCTATAGACATTTCTGCGCCATTTTCATAAGTGTTCTTTTCTACATCCAAAGAAAAATGTAAAAAAACAAATTTTGAGTTCTTTTTGAGAACTGTTTTCATAATTAGCTTTACGTAACTTGCTTTGCCTTATCCTTTGTTATGCTCATCACCATTAGCTGTAATAACCTCCACATTCTGCTAGTTTGAAGCAAGTGGGAATCCTTCAAATCGTATTTCTTAAATGTTTGGGTTGAAAGTGGCCGTTATAGTGATCATTACCACTGTCTTAACCCTTTGCCGTATTGAATAATTTTATTTATTTGGGTTTTCATTTTAAACGTAGTTTGTTTTTTTAAGTCATAGATCATCAATATTCAGGCTATTACATTTCTGGGAACATGCATTCCGGAAATTACCGTAAAGTATGAGTTTTTTACTTTGTACTTTTTCTATTTTCTCTCTCACTGATAATGACTGATGTTTATGCTCACACCTGTGCAATTTGTGTGCACATTACTGCAGTAATGTCCAGACTCATTCATGAGCCTGAACGCATCTTTCCTTGTATCTCACTTGTTTCTTTGTTTTTCTTACTTTAGTTATAGATCTGGATTTTCCCTTCGTTAACCAGAGACAGGTTGTGTTATTCCAGGCTCTTCCATGTCCTTCAACACATCTCGATCCATTTTACTGTCTCCATTTTAATTTTAGTAAGTTATTAATGAAATTTTACAGCAATATTTCACATGTTTTCAGATGATTTTCAGATGCTTTTGAATCTTGTATAAACTACATTTAGAAATTTGTCTTCTTAATCTGGTTGGTTGAATTTTCTTCATACACCTATAAAAATATGTTTTTTGTAATCCAACCTTATAACAGAATATTTTCTGTTGCAAGAAATCGTTCATAATCGGGCATTTTACGGCAGAAATGATGACGTATTAGATTTTATGTCACGAATGATTGCGTCATCACACATTCAGACAATCGGACAATCGTTGCGAGAGAATCGGGGTGAGGTCGAGTTGAACGGAACATCCGACAACCGTTTACTCGCACGATGTCAAATACTCGAGTCGTCACAGGAAAGTTGTTTCGCAAAATTAATTTATAATTTTTAAAATTAAATTATTGATTCTCTTATATATGTATAATGCTGTTATACAAAAAATATAGTATGCAACTCGTTTATAATGTTGCTTTATTACATTCGAACAATTTTGAAAACTCGCTCCTAAAGTCGCTCGTTTTCAAAACATGTACTCATGCAATAAAGCTTAACATTATAAACTAATTGCATAAACTACTATTGGTGTCGGTCAAATGTAAACTCTACTTATGCAACCAACTTCCTAAAGGACAGTTCTAGTTCAAGTTGGTGCCTCCACATACGTTGGCACTTAATATAATAATAATAACGCGATGTCTTGCACGTATTATTATTATTATCATTATTATTATTATTATTATTATTATTATTATTATTATTATCATCATCATCATCATCATCATCATCATCATCATCATCTTTGTCATAGTTAACATTACAAAAGGCGGTGCTTTGTGGCCGGGGCGAGGATGCTCCGCTAGCGAAAGGCCCGTGTGCGCTACCGCCCGAGGCAGCTGCCAGGTTGCGCGGCGGTCGCCTCCAGCGACGGCTCCAGTGCCCTTTAGCGGACGCAATTTATCGGCGTTTTTTGCCCTGCGCGTCCACTCCTCTGCGCTCCGCGCGCGGAGAAAGTAGCCCCCGCGAACGGCGCCGGCCGCGGAGACGCCCAAAATACGCCGTGCGATGGGGACGGTGTGGAACGGCAGAGGATGAGCAGAAATTTGAAATTGAAAGTAGCTTTGAGTGGAAGTCGTAAAATAGTATTTGTAACTAATGTTTCAGAAAATTAGTGTATATTGTTTATCACAAACCGTGATATCCGTAAACATAGGCATTTATTACAAAAAAATTGCAGACTTACATTTTTAAACAAATCTCTAATATTTCTTCTTATTTCTAAACTTAACTTCGATAAGGATGGAAAATCATCATGGAATTTAATAAATTATAATTACTCTCTTATTAATTTTACATTATAATATCGAGTAAAGTCACGTGCATTTCAATTTTATTTACTTGTACATGCAGATGTACACTACTCGTTTGTAAAACTGTATTTAAATATTGTATATTTTAGTAAACGGAATACGTCAATGTGTGATTTCATAGTTTGGTCTCGTGTAGTACAATACACGATATACGTCTCTGAATTATTTTTATGGGAGGTGGATTAGATAGATTTATTTTTTCAGTCTTGTATGTCTTGAACATTTTCTCCGAGCAACGTGCGTCAATTTTAGTAATAGTTTTCTTGATTTATTGTTTAAATATTTAAAGATGCGGAGGCAGATTTTCAGCCTAACAAATTGAATTAATCTAATAATCTGTATCAATTTAAAAAATCCTTAAGAGTTTTGACTATAACTGACGCCGCTTGAAAAATTAAAAGCTATAAGAGACAAACGAAAGCAAATTTTTAACAAACGGACCACAAACTACCCTTATTGAAAACATTTTTAATTAAAATTTCGAACTGTTTTAAAAGCTATGATCTAGTCCTATAATAATAATGCAATAAATATAACAGACAACTAACAAATATACAATATATTATTAATTTGTGATATTCTCAATATATTAATACAATAATTAATAAGCAATATATTAATTTTATCTGCATAAGAAATTTATAATATGAATGAAAGCAATAGGGTGAATTTTTAGTTAAAATGGATCAACTGGAAAAATTTCAAACATAGTTTGCACGAACATTTTCATCGACCAAGAGAAACCATGAATGGAAGTGTGCAATTCAAAACTGTCACCTTCGAATTTGTTTGTTTTAAAAAATGTTAGTAATGTGTAATGTAATATCGGCGGGAGAACGGGAGGAAGATCACCACCACATTCCACGATGAAAGCATACGGTACACTTATGGAACACATGATCTTAGCAGTTGACGCGCCCGGAATCATTAATTAATCAATCAATTTGGATTAATGGTACCCGCAGACACTATCGGGTTGTCCAGGCATAATGATCGGGGCCGTGGCCGGCTAAGTAGGGGGAGGAGGGGCAGGACAGAACATGGAAAAGGGGCGAGGGGACCGGAGTAGGGCGACTGTCGGTCGGGGTGGAGGGGGGGAGAGGGGAGTAGAGAGGTGGTGAGCGTGGCAGGGATGGTAATTAAGTTACTACCAGTTAACTGTATAAGTAGAACTCATTATTTTTCCTGCCTAATTGCTGATTGCGTTAAGGAAATACTCTGTCAAAATCAGGATACCTTTGATATTACAGTGTAAATCTGATGTATACAATCAGGATTAGAAATGAGTAGTGTATGCATTTTCGTGTTTGATAATTATCGCTGAATCGCAGCCATGCTGTGCAGAATGACATTGCATTTTCTACAGTAACAATGTCACAGGCTTCGTTAAGAAATTTATCAGCAAATTCCTGCCGTTTGATTCACATTCTACCAATTAACAGTTTTTGTAAGGGAAAGAGTACTGTGTATAATGCAAATTAAATTTGAAATGGCACTATCTATTCATGCATAACCTACTATCTTAAGAATCATGTACACATGAAGCAGAACGCGCTGAAAAATATTCGGTATCTACAAAAAGACACTTGTGTAAGAAAGTTTTATTACAAATGGGAAAAACACATATTACACCATTCGGTGTAATTGACTCAAAAGTAAAATAGTAAGTATTTTGGAAATTCAGCCGGAGAGAAAAGTATTCAATTTTCTAAACAGTTTTGTGTTCTTTCTGAATATATTCTGAATACGTAATCTGTATACTTATTAACAAACATGGTCTTTGCATGTCTCATACAATGCACAGGGAACTTGTTTTAAAAGATAAGGTTTATATTGTAATAGCGGAATTACTTTGCTTTTTCTTCACAACAAACACGTTCATGTGCTTCTTTACCTCGTTCGCAACTAACGCATCTTCCTCAACGCGTGCAAACTATTGCACAATACTATAAACATCGCTCTGAGACTTAATAATTAGTTCCACATACTTGACAAGAATACATTAAAATACGTTCTTTGCATCATGATTTGCTTGTAAGAGAGTTTGAAATGTCTAATTGTCCTTACTTTGATTTGAGAATAGAGAGAGAAAAAACTATATAAATAATTACGTCTAGAAATATATCGAAAGAATTCTTGCTCATATTTCTTGGGGGAATTGGGATATGTTCTATCTTGCTTCTTGATTATAATTTAGCATTTATTTTTATATAATTAAAGTAAGTTACCTTGAGTTTTTATATTTTGTATTTAAAAATCATACGTTTTATTAATTGAATTTTTGTTGGCACAAAATAACTTACTGTCAGAATGTTGGAAGTCTGTACATTTATCGCTGTTCATATTAAGAATGAGCACTTGTTACCAACAATCTCATCTCTTCTGTTTGATAAGAATGGACGTAATTAGGGAAAGGATACATAATACAAAATAAATAAAACGACAAGAATAATATTCAACGAGTTTATTGTACAGGAAGTAAGTACTGGCCGTACCACTGGCGTAGCATAAGGTCTTTCAACCCCCGCGACCAGGTAGCTACAACGCACAGACCCAGAAGTCCGCGCAGGCCGCGTGTGCATAGGAAAATATCCACAAAAAACTGTGAGATAAGGCGAATGGCTTACACTAATATAGCAATTTAAACAAACTGGCAACGTAATAAGGTACCGCACACACGCGTGTACCGAGTATACAAGTTCACCGACTCCGCAGACAACTTCATAAGATATCGATCACATTCATCGTCCAGAAAAAAATGTGTAGCGATTGCGTGCAACTTTCCTGTCCGACGTTCTCGTCTGGTTAAACGTAATAATTCGTATTCGCCTGGTATATCTTCCTAATTACGGTTGTGAAGGCGCGAAAATTACTACTCGTTAATAAATTGCGGAAATTACACACGGATGATCGCGTTCCGATTTGTATGCGCAGAGTTTTCCGCCTCGGACACCCAGTGCCGCCCAAGGGCAGTAAATTCCCGTGGTGACCGCCCCCGGAGAAGCTTCGGGGCGCCGCCCGAGGCAAAATCTGCTTCCTGAAGCCCCCGCGCGCTGCCTTTCTCTGCCAGCCAATACTCCGGGCAGGCTTCCCTTTAATGTGGATAATTTATTCAGTGAGTCCCGGCGACCGGTGAACAGTAAATATCTCTTGAGTTCATTTCGAAACGACTTCTCTCTTGAGCTGTGCCACTGTGAAGACGGAGGTGGAAGTGATGGTGTTGGATGTGGTGATGGAGTTCTGTTTTTGTTGGTAGAAGTAGTTGCAACGTTGATGGGATCAGTGTTGGTGATTTCGGTGGTGACGGCGGTGATGGTGGAAGCGGTGGTGGTTGTGGTAGTGGCGGTGATTGCAAGGCGGTGGTGATGGTGGTGTGGCGGGGGTAGCGGAAATATTGGTGGTGATGAGGGTGGGTGATAACGTGGTCTTTAGTGGTGTTGGCAGTGTTGCGGGAGTTGGCAGCTGAGGAGCTGGCCGGCGGTGGGGGCGGTGGCGATGAAGACGACAGCAACTGCGTGTTCGGTCGAAACGATTTCAAAAGGCAAGGAAAACTGAAGTAGTCTTTGTGGAAGGTCAATCGACATACCAAAGGGGACGCAACGTTTGCTAAATGCTATTTGGCGGTGATGGCGGTTCTGGAGTACTAGTGGGTATGGCAGTCTGTGTGTGGTGGTGGCGGCGGGAATGTTGGAGACAGTGACAACGCTAGTGGCGGCAGGGCAGTAACTTTGCAAAACCATTCGGTTCATTTAAGAACTTAGAATTACTATTAAATATTTATGAAATTGGTTCCGTTTTTTTCTACGAATTGATTCCTCACCGTTATTACGAGTGTTTTTTTTTTCCATATATCGATAGTCTGCCGTCAATCTAAGCTGTTTGGTTTACGTATACGTGTTTACGTGAATCTCTCCCATCAGATAAAATTGTATTTTATCCTCTTTAGATTTTGAAAAAACTAGTACGAATTCATTTTAAAAGTATCCTTGTAGACACAGAAGCCCATAGTATTTTCCTTATATGTTATTCGTGGCAGCGCATTGTGAGTGGACAACTCATAAATACTGTAGCATGAGCTTCAGCGCTTTTGTGGCAGACTAAAGTTTTAACAAGTTGCTTACTTGCCGAGGACTCTGAATTATTCTACTGCTTCTTTCTCTCTAGTATTTGCATTCGTGCACACGTGTTTTCCTAAGGTGCATACGTGGCAAGTGACCTTGTTGCATGTGGTTCGTAGACTCAGCCGGCGGTAGTACATCTTTTCCTGCTCTTTGCTCTGGTGTCTTCCCGCAACTACGCCGTCACTTTAGCACTCCTTTGCTCGCGTACTGGCCGGTGTAGGAGGCCGCGGCGCGAACGGGGCCTCGCCACCTCGGCTGTCGCCTCTCGCGGGAGTGCCCGAGCAAACGGCGACGCCCCGCCGCCCCTCGCCCCTCGCCCCTCGCTTGTTTAACGCGACACCGCCGCCGGACGAGACCGCATCCTTCCACTGTGGTCTACACGGAAAAAACTGGGGCCAATAGATGTACGCGAAATAACTTGAGCACGTAAACCAAGAAGTTTCTGACATATTTACGTAGAGGCACACAACGTATCCACTTTCTATATAACACTCTGAGGATAGACGGCAGTTCTTTTACCGTTTATTTGAAGTCAGCGGTACATAATTCCGTAAGTGTGACTCTGATGAAAGGTCTCCTGTCTTGCATGATTTCGTAAGTGCGGAATGTACGCACGGTCTAGCTACTAGTAATTTCAATATATTTAACAATACCAATTCATGATGTAAGAGGCAAATACATTTAGCGTAATACAATTTTATGCACTTTAATAATAGTAATGAATATTTTTAATTAAAATCTTATTCAAAACTATTCGAACAAAGAATATTTTTAAATAATAATACTAAAGTGAAAACAACGTTTAACGAATCATTTTAGTATTGCTATTTGAACTTATTCTGTGCGTTATTCTAATTGTGCACTTATTTTGAGCTAATAAATTTAGCTAATAAAATAAACTAAGGAAAATTGAATAAATTGATTAAAATTATTACTGTGTTTGCATTATGGTGCAAAACTCAATAAACAATCCAATTCATTAGAATAATGTTGTTTAAATTATTATTAAAATACTTATCAAAATGTAACTTAACATTACGAATTTTAAAAATGTTAATTATTTTATTTTCATATTCAAACTAAACAATTCAGAAATAGTTTTGTTCCTCTCAAATAATTTCAACGCTTTTTTTAATTATTGGCCACTTTTTGCTGCGTCTCGACCACAGTGTGTCGCCGCGTCGTTGGTGTAACTGTAGGAATGTCCAAACACGGCGCCTTTGCCGGAACGCTCGTCCAGCCCATCGGCTGGCACATGCATTCGCTTTCGGTATCTTTTTACTGCTTTTTTTCTTTCGTCCCCTTCCAAAAAAAATCCGTATCCGCGTTCACCTCCCAAGGTGTGTGTATTCCACCTGACTCGATATAGTAACTCATCCCTCCCCCACCTTCTTGTCCCAATCCGGCCAATCGACCAGTAATATCCGCGTCGATAAAATCTAATCGAGATGTCTTCGCTCGTCTCGTATTCATGAGGCCTGCCCAATTTCGCGGTCCTCCGTCTGATGACTGACGGCAACGACGGGTCGACTAATTGGAGATCTCGTCACAGATCGCGTTGGCCGCTTTCGATGGCTAATGAAGCGGTGGCAGGAGCTGTGTAGTTCGTTGTCGCCTCTGCTCACTGCTGTTGGCAGGGTTTTTTATTCCGATTTTTGTTTGTTTCGTTCCCCGGACGCGTCCTTTCGCTGTCTGCGGAGTCGACTGGTCGCCACAGGAAGCGACGTATTCTCACACACTTTCAGGCCCTTTTCTCTTTCTTTCTTTCTTTTTCATTTTTTACTAATGCTAAACTGGCTTGAGTCCCTCTTGTGACTAAATTAACAAATGGAGTGTGACAGGAGTCATCCAACTCTAGACCACGATGCAAAGACCAGTTGCCAAAATAATACACAAAAATATTTTAAAAGGATTGAAACGTGTTTTCTTATAAGACATGTAAAATTACTCTGACAATTAACAATTGCAAACGATGCTTATTGTCTAGCTCATAATAAGTAAATATGTATTTAAAATTTTATGAGCAAGACAAAAGTAAATTAAAGATAAATGAACGGGTAATGGTTCCGTATTACTTAATTCAGAAAAACATTTTAGAAGCATACTAGATTCAGAAAAGTTATTTCTTGTAATAAATAAAGGAAATATTGGTTCAGTTTGCAACTTCGAGTGTGTACTCTTTTTACTCGCTTTGTGTGTGGTCTTTGGAGCAGAAAGTTGGGCGACTCGAGCCGCGTGACAAACTTAGAGAGGCGGCCGGAAAGACCGGGATGGAAGCCCCGTGCTGAGCCGCAGCTTGTCCCGTTGCTAGAGATTAGTGGTCGAACACAGAATAAACAGATGAAACACGTGATCAACGCCAATTAATTTAACTGCACTGTCTGTTACAACTTTTCATTTCACTTGCAGCGAAGATGAATGAATGCGTCACACTGCTCTCACACATAGCATTTGCTGAACGGTGACACAAAACATGACATAATTTCTGGCAGGCAATAGTTTAAAAAGTATATTACAAATTGTAATTTGCACATGAATACAACTTGGAAGACAAGGTACATATGTCTAATAATCAAATTAAAGCGAGTTTTCGTTGTGGTATTAATATTAATATTACATACTCTAGTAATATCATATTCGAAATGGTGTTGGGTCACGCATTATAAACCAAGTTATTTTCCCGACAAATTTTAAAATTCTAAGAACAAGAACATAATTCCAACAAACATGGTAGCATATTGCCACAAATATATTACATAAACAAATAACAACAAACAAATTACCGCTGACCAATTTACGATGATCGTAAACACTATATGAGAGAAAACTAAGGTCCTGTGTCACTTTCGTTCAATATACGATAATTAGGAGTAATTACAATAAACATTTTCTAAAACTATCATCGTAAATTGGTAAATATTAAAGCAGTGAACTGCACCATGCAGTTAACTGAGAATATCAGTGGCAAACATACTAACTGTCTACTTTTTATTTGCTTGAGTATCAGTAATACACTTATAATCATGAAATGAAATGCCACTAGAACACCGAGAAGCTGTCTGACTTCCTCCTGATAGCTTGCAAGATGGAGCATATCCAGAATGTATGGTAATAAAATGATCGCGCGGCGTTGTGGCAATGAATATTTCAATTATAGTGAAATCCAGACACTTTGACAGTGCGAAAAAATATACTTTCTGGAAAGGTAATGAGAACATATCCGTTTGGAAACCATTATTTTATTTTCAAGACCTCCATTTTATGATATTCTCAATTAAATGTAGCCATCTCGTGCGTATATGCAAACACACACACACACACATACACACACACACACACTCGGTCGCCGTTTGAAGCAAGAGTGCAACAGATGCGAAGGAGGACCTCCCACACTGGGGGAGGAGAAGGCGGCGGCGGTAGAATCGAGGATCCGCATCACTTACAGAAAGGCCGTCCAACGGGCCATGCTTATCTCTAGGCCGGGACCGGTCCGGTTCTGAGAGAATTTGATCTCGCCGCTTTGGGAGGCCCCCTGCCGCCGCCGCCGCGGCCGCCCCCTCCACCCCCTCCGCCCCCTTCGCACCCGCCGCTCATTTGTACCTCAGCGTTTCTCCCCTTCTTTCTTTTTTCCATACGTTTTTCATTCTCTTCCTCGCACAATTTACTGCGCGTGCCCTGCGGGAGAGAATTAAATTCCTCCTCAAAAAACAAGTCTTACACTAAGTCACTGCTCACACTAATACCGATGTATTTACAATGTATAAAAAATAAAAACTTTTTCATATCAACTTCAATAACAGGTTTTATTCTTTTTAAGCCTACGTAGCGCGTGGGAACTTGAAACAGTTTCGGCGCAAATAAATAAAAAAAATTAGCCGGCGTCTCTTATAGAGAAGCGTCACTTTCACAACAATACACAGAAAAAAATAAATAGCGTTGTTTGATTCAACTAGAGTTCATTTTTAGATGCGGAAGAAAGAGATATAAGGATGCGTGGGGAAAGCAACTCATGGCACAGAATACGCGACTTCTTCAGAATACTTTTGCTTCCACGTTTGCTGTTTTGTCTGTGTCCATCGGGTGAACCATGTCTTGTCCGCACAGGTAAACACTTTCCAAACTGGAGGACGATCGTGTGAGGAATGTCACGCCATCCGCATGGGAGAGTAAGGACGACCGGAGGCGGCCTTTGCATTCAGGCGGGGTTGCTTCCTGCGAGGAATTCACACGGCGTTATCCATATTTCTGCTCGTGTCGCCGGCTTCGCAACGCACACCGCCTTTGGTGATGCGCTGGGCGTCTCGGCGTTATTCGCGCGCGTGGAGCGAAGAGGCGCAACGGCGAGGGTGGGCCCGCGCGGCGCGGACGTCAGCCGGACTGCGGCACCTCGGCGCCCCGCTTGTTGGTGAGGTCCAGCGGGCAGGTGGCGGCCTTCACCGCGTCGCCGCACGGCCGGTCGTCGGGGCACAGCCCCGGGGGCGTGGCGCCGGGCGAGCGCGAGGGCGAGCCGGGGGACGAGGCGCAGCGCAGCGCGGTGATGGCGGACGGGGACTTGACGGAGAGGTCGATGGGCTGGTCCTGCTCCACAGCCACCCCCGCCAGCGCCGGGCTGCACAGCAGGAGATCGCCGCCGGCGCCGGCGCGGACGGGCACCGGGCTGTACAGCAGCCCGGGCTGGGCCGGCGCCACGCCCGGCCGCACCGCGGCCGCCGCGCCCGCCAGCCCCGGGTACAGGAAGCGGGCGGAGGCGGGGGCGTACGGCCCGAAGAGCGGGGAGGCGAACGGGGCGGCGGCGGCGGCCGCGGCGGCGGCCAGCGCGGGCGACGACGTCTGCCCGCCCACCGGCGACGCCGGCAGCGCCAGCGTCACCGTCGCCGACAGCCGGCGGTGGGTCTGGTAGTAGTCCTTGTCGGAGAAGGGCGACGGGGACTGCTGCGAGGACGGCGGGCGCAGGAAGCTGAGGGCGCTGGCCGGGCGCGAGCCGGAGTCGTCGTCGGCGGCGGGCGCGTCCCCGGCCGAGGAGCCGGCCGAGTCCTCGGCGGACGAGCGGCTGTGCCGGCCGCTGTCGTCCCCGCCCGCCGACGCCTTGCGCTTCTTCACCTGCCAGCTGAGCGTGGGCGACGCCAGCAGGCGCTCCGGGGACAGGAAGTGGCCTTGCAGCAGCGACGTCGGGTAGAGGCCGGCGCCGCCGCCGAAGAACGCCGCCGCCCCGGCGCCCGGCGTGGGCGTGGCCGCGCCCGCCCCGCCCGCCGCCGCCGCCGCCCCGCCCGACAGCCCGCTCAGCGCGCTCATGTTGTTCAGGTTGAGGTTGGTGATGTTGCTGATGTTGTTCAGGTTGTTCTGGTTGTTCATGTCGTCCATGAGGCAGTGGATCTTAAACCAGTTGGAGCGCCGGCCGTAGCGGGAGCTGCTCTTCGACATGCCGACCATGATGCATTTTTTGAGGCGGCAGGCCTTGCACGATGTGCGGTTCTTCTTGTTAATGACGCACTCGCCGTTGTTTTTGCACTCCGAGATGGCGCTTTGGTTGTTGTTCGTGCGGCCAAAGAAGGACTGCAACAAACAAATGAAAACACATTACGATTTCTTTTATATATATTAGAAAAATGCCCAAGTGTGTTGCTGTAAGGAAAACATAGATTGTCTAATGTGACATGAAATAATGTAAAAACTACTAGAGGACATATGAACCGCGAAGTCATAATTCTCTCGCAAGTCACAATCTCTCTGATTAATTTTGTTATTTAACAAAAAATATGTTCTTCTTATAGTAAGAAATGAGTAAGTTTTTTATATCTATCTTTTGTTGAACATAAAAGTTCCACATTATGTTAAAAAGAAAATTCAACTTTGTAAAACTATTTCTAGACTTTGAACTCGTGTTGTGATTCAGTTTGTGTAATTCAACTTAAATTACTTACAACTCTGTGCTAATACGGGTTTAAAGAAATTTCTTAAGGAAGAATATGAATATTGATTGTACTAACTATTATATCTGTATATTTCAAGAAACATTCAAATAAGTATTTATTTCAATAATAGAACATACAGAATTTGAGAATATTTACGAGTTTCATATTTTACAACTAGAATTTAACGAGCAGTTCTCCCGGATATCGCTCCAGAAATAACCAAACACATTTCCCGTCACTTCGTCTGAAACATCGTTTCAAATACAGTTCAGCGCAGTGCTCGGAGCCTATGGAGCAGGGTTCTGGGCAGAACATGATTTACGGCGCTGCAAGTCAGGACTTCGCCTCATTACTGGCGACCTTGCCCCAGTCGAGCAGGGCGGGGCGGAGCAGGGCGGAGCGGGGCGGAGCGGGGCGGAGCGGGGAGGAGCGGGGAGGAGCGGAGCGGAGCGGAGCGGGGCGGAGCGGGAACGGTGGTTGGAAACAAGCGAGCGCGGCCACAGGCCATCTGGGGTAGTGGGTGTGGCATGCGGTGGCGGGCGGTGCGTGGTTCTCGCTGTTCACGCCCGCTCAGGAGAACTGCGGATTTCAGGCTTATTTCACCTGCCATTCTTTCTCTCTCTTTTCTCCCGCTTTCTCATATTTCTATCCTCCCTTATCATCCCAGTCACTTTCTGAATGATCTCTTCACTTTAAACAATGGTATGTGTAAATCATTGAGCCATCTTCTTGAAATTGCCTCTCGCTGAACACTCTTGGCTTTCACTTCATTTCCCTGTTTCGCATCATTCTCAATTCAACTGCGCATCGACTTGCAGCGCGCCAGCCTCGTGGGCGGCGAAGTGTTCGAAGCCGGCGGCGGCAAAACCTGTTAAGCCCTCCACACCGCAACCGCCATGCCATCGCCACTACCACTACTTCCAACGCCAATCCACCACCACCGCCGCCACACCTACTGTCTCCGTCACACCCACCGATCTGCCACCGCCCTGCCACCACAGCTTCTGCTACCGACACCGTCGCCAAAACAGCCATCAACAACACGTTCACCAACACTTTCACCGTTGCCGCCAACGTTACCGTCGCCGCCACCGTCACCATCGCCGCAAACCCTCATCGGCACCGGCACCGACACCGTTAGCGACTCCGTTACCGTCTCCGACACCGACACCAACACCGACACCGACACCGACACCGACACCGACACCGACACCGACACCGACACCGACACCGACACCGACACCGACACCGACACCGACACCGACACCGACACCGACACCGACACCGACACCGACACCGACACCGACACCGACACCGACACCGACACCGACACCGACACCGACACCGACACCGACACCGACACCGACACCGACACCGACACCGACACCGACACCGACACCGACACCGACACCGACACCGACACCGACACCGACACCGACACCGACACCGACACCGACACCGACACCGACACCGACACCGACACCGACACCGACACCGACACCGACACCGACACCGACACCGACACCGACACCGACACCGACACCGACACCGACACCGACACCGACACCGACACCGACACCGACACCGACACCGACACCGACACCGACACCGACACCGACACCGACACCGACACCGACACCGACACCGACACCGACACCGACACCGACACCGACACCGACACCGACACCGACACCGACACCGACACCGACACCGACACCGACACCGACACCGACACCACCGCAGCAGCCGCCTCGGCGCGGGCCGCCCGCCGCCTTGGGCTCTCGCACGCTCCATTTCCCGTGGCCAGCGATGCACCTGCCCGCCGGCGCCTGTGCTGTCGGCCCATATGTCCGCATGCCCCCGCGACGCGCCCGCTGCCTACCGATGAGGGGAGAGCCTGGGAACGCGCCGCTCGCCGCTGCCCGCGCCGCACCGCGCCGCGCCGCGCCGCGCGGGGCGATAGAGCAGGCGCCCCGCCCCGCCCCGCCCCCGAGCTTTGTCGCGCGACGAGATTTCTCCGCGCAGCCTCCGGCGCAGGTAGCGGCGGTGTATATGGCAGAGGTAGAGGTGTATGTGTGGCAGATAGGTAGGTTATATGCGACGGTGGTGAATCATTGGTAGTGGTGGCGGCATCTCCAGCTCCACTATAGTCAGGAGGAACGTTTCAATAGATCCGGTGTAAATAACCGATATGTTCCTTCCAGTATACCCCATACGAAAATATGAGAGGTAAGGGACGCGACGTCATACCCCGTCGCTGGTCCATGGGCTTCGGTGTAACGGTAGTATGTGTGTCGAGATAGCGATTGTAGTGGCTGTGGAATGGTGGCGGTGGCGGTGTAGGGGTAGTAATGTAATTGGCTGCGATTGTGGAAGTTGTATATGGGAGTGAGTGGTGTGGCAGAGGCGATTTTGCGCCAGCGGCGAAGATGTTTTGAAAGAGGCGGTTATGGGGAGGCAACGACAACCAGGAGAGATTGGGACGGAATTTGCGACAGCGCACGTAGCTAGAATGGGGAAATGGCAGGGCGTGGTTGGGAATTTCTAAAAAATCGATTCCATTAGTACCACTTTGATTATGCAGACTTAAAACGCGTTCATTCTTGAGACTCAAAAAAGCCCTACTTGTTCAAAATATTTCTGTCGGAAAATGTTTTTCTACGCCTGGTCAACACAAAACAATATTTTGAACTGCGTTTCATTAAGAAAAAATGACACATGTCTTTAAAGAACAGTAGTACGTTGATTTCTATATTTATAAAACTGAGAATATAGACTTTAAAAATATTTAGGTTTGCTCTTTCATGTGCAAGTAATATTTATTGACGATTTTATAAAACACATCCTATAAGATCGTATGTAATAAGTTCATAACTTACAAGTTTCATTGAGGTGTGTTTCATTTTTGATTTATCAAACTTCATGGTTATTGTTCAGTACGGATTGAATATATTTCAGGAAGAATTATGATTTAAAAACCACATCGGACACAGTAAAATTATTTCCGAAGTGATAATTAACATCCACTTTCTAGGTCTGTTTCGGATCACAAATTGAAAGTATTTTATTTGACTTACGTGCCCACCAATGTTTTTAACACACACATTAAGTAAATACCAACCTCACATAATGATAATTCAGCATTTCGAAGTCTACGAAGTCATTATTGCAAAAAATACCAGGAAAAAATAGAAGATATTCTAAAATAAAGAAATCAGACATGTTACTAGTGATTTATAATGGGCAAGATTCAACGTAATAAAGTTGTTAGGACAATTTGTCACACTGAATTCTATTTATAAACACTGAAGGTCACATGGTTACATTCACGTTTCAGTAGGCAAATAACGTCGACTGCACACACGCTCTATAGCTATTGAATTCAAATAGTATATATTGTCAATTACATTGCAGGATACATTCACCTTTCTAGTGGAAGAAGTGCCTTAATCAGACCGACCATGTATAGAATTCTCTCCGCCTTGTTTTTATTCTTCTAAGAACGTTAACACTCCCGCCTTCAAACTGCGAACCCTCAAGTTTAAAAGAATCGAATTTCTGATACTTCTCTTTTTTTATTTTGAAAATTCTATGAATTTTTTCTTTCGAAATGCTCCATTGAGAAATATTATTTTTCGTTAACAAACAAATTAGGTATGACAGCAGCTGAAGAGGATGTCAAAACTTCATCAATATACGTTTGATAGACGACAATGATAACTTTTTAACTAATGTATATAAGTTGTTAAGAAATATATAGATGGATAACGGAAAATCGCAGAAAACTCATCAATCATCCTCGAAGAACTCCCCAAATACGTATATTCATATAATTTCAATCGATATATCTGTCGCTCAATATCTTGTAGCATCATTTTGAATCACATTCCGCCTTCATTTGTTCTATGTCTTACGCGTGTGAGAATTCCATCTTAAACTCAACAATCATCCTCGAAGAACTCCCCAAATACGTATATTCATATAATTTCAATCGATATATCTGTCGCTCAATATCTTGTAGCATCATTTTGAATCACATTCCGCCTTCATTTGTTCTATGTCTTACGCGTGTGAGAATTCCATCTTAAACTCAACAATCATCCTCGAAGAACTCCCCAAATACGTATATTCATATAATTTCAATCGATATATCTGTCGCTCAATATCTTGTAGCATCATTTTGAATCACATTCCGCCTTCATTTGTTCTATGTCTTACGCGTGTGAGAATTCCATCTTAAACTCAACAATCATCCTCGAAGAACTCCCCAAATACGTATATTCATATAATTTCAATCGATATATCTGTCGCTCAATAACTTGTAGCATCATTTTGATTCACATTCCGCCTTCATTTGTTCTATGTCTTACGCGTGTGAGAATTCCATCTTAAAATCAATCAAGGCTTTGCTTCAAACGTATTTTCTGAAGAAAGAAAAGATAAGAGAGTCGATGTACTACAAAGTCTGCATTGTGCGCTAAGATGCATGCAACCCCATGGCACTTTACTCATGTACTGATTTGGAAGTGGATTCAACGCATATTAATGTATGTACGTATACTTGTTTACTATAGTTTCATAATTGTTGTTCCTGTATCTGTGTTCTGTCACAGGCCTGCATTGGCTGAGGAAGAGCATCATCTGATTGTCTTCTTAACGACATAAGTTACCCTATATATCAATGACAATCGCAAATCGATATTTTCATCTATTATGCCAATAATCCGATAGAAGAAATCGATTAATTAAGATACCAATAGAGACTTAAAGCTCAGTGTAGGCTACAGCAATCGACAGGAATTTTGACCTTTTGTGGATCAAGCGTGATGCGCGACTTGAACTTCGTATGCACAGATCGATATTGCTGACGATTGCTTTTCGTTAAGCTCTAATTAAAATATAATGAATTGATATCATCATCATCAAGGCAAACATTGACTTGCCGCCGTAACTGTCCATCCTCCGCTGTCCTCGTCTCTGTCTAGATTCGTCGTACACGAACTAATATCGATATACTGATATACGAAAATGGGAGATGGGGGCCGGCGTGGGGGGCGGCAGTGTAGGAGGTGATGGGAGGAGAAGCCGATGGAGACGGAGTCGACGGCGTCGTCGCCGTCGGCGGCGGCGGCGGCGCAGGCGGTGGCGAGTGCGCGAGAGCGGCCGCGCAGCCAAGTGGAACGGCTCGCGTGCGACGCCCGCGTAAACTTGGATGTCGATCGGCTCGTCCCCTGCGCTGCCCAGCCCCCGGCTCGCCCGCTGGCGCGCTCGCGCGGCGCCGCGGCCACCCGACGAAAGTGTTCGGAGATATATAACGCGCTCGACTCGCCGCGTTCCCATTAAGTCGACGACGCGACGAAGCGGTCGTTGCCGCTACTAACTTGTCCTCGGCTATCGCATCTAATTACGTAAGATCTCGACCGTAGTAGTTGCCGGTGCCTCGTAAATCATTGTTATACTCACAAACGTAATTATGTGTAAATTAATAATTTAAAAGTGTGTCCTCCGCTTTAAATATTAATAATTAACTTTAACTTTAAATATTTAGATTTTTTTCTTTATTACTGCGCACGTCGGGAGATCAGCTGAGAGCTTGGAGATTGTTCTGGTTGCGGCAGCAGATACTTGGGGCGCGAGAATCGGCTGGAGGAGACACTTGAGGAGCAGGAGTTGGCACAGAATCTCACGATCCGTCAGGGGAGGAATGCCATAGCCTTTAGGTACCGTATATAACATGCACCACGCTTAAAGGATTATTGTCCTTAGAAGTGACGTTCCCGGAAACAATAAATTTTTCAGAGATGCTCCTAGGTTTCCACTCTTCTTAGTCAAAGACGTTTCGGTGCCATTCTCTTTCGCCCACTGATATGCCGGAGCCAACGCCCTCTCATAATCGATCTGCGAACTCATGTCCTCTTTTCATTCCGCTCTCATTCCGGCACTTTTACAATCGATTGCATCGATCGGCAACTCTCATGCGGAACTGCTTTCATTTACTACTCTTCAGATCGAGGTAGAGATCCCACGAGCCAAAAAGCCACAAGAGACGTTTTGTGTTCCTTCCTTGTAGCGTCAAAAAGAATCAACCGCAAACATCAAAGTTTCGTATTAATTTATACATTCTTCAGATGAATAGATATCAGCACAAAATATTTAAAGTTTGAAAATTTATTCATTACATTAACAAGGTTATATTAGCGATTGTGACATCTGTAGCATTCGGAGCATCCGTACAGCGATTTAGAGAGTTGAGTCATTTTTTCAATCTGCTATTTTTCCTTCAGTTCCCGAGCTCCTTTTTTTACGCCAATTGTTGAAAAAAATTGTTTTTCTCGATTATTTTTCGTTGTCTCCAAAGAATTACCTTGCTGTGTTTAGATCAGTCTTGTTATGTATGCGATTCAAGATCTAAGATTATTGTTCTTGAAATGTTTCTCGGTTAACATAGGCTTTCGCTTCAAGTCTCATCGCAGATAAGACTTAATTACCTATTTTGATCTTTATTGTACTGAGTAGTACGTCTGTCATTCTTGTTTTTTCAATATTTATTTATTTAATCCATTTTTAGTTTTTATATTTACCTTGGGCCATATTTTCACCAGTTTTTTCATTTATAGCATCAACTTTTCTAACTTGATATCTCTAGCTAGCTGACGCTGTTTTTCCAGCAGTAATTAAAATGGTGTTTACTCATTTCACCATAACTATTGTTGCGTCGCTCTATTTAATTGAGTCAACAGCGTATGTCACTCAGAGAGCTCATTGTCTTTCCCCGAGCTGTCTCTTTAAGGACCGCCCGCCCACGCGCCTTTGCGTAGCCGGCGCTCGCCCGCTCACTCCGTCGCCCACGCACCTACTTACCGGGCGACGCGGGGGGGGGGGGGGGGCACGTCGCCTCTCACTTTTATATGCGCGCGCGGGCGCGTCCACTGCGGAGCGCCTGTCGCCCGCGGCGCGCGGTTTCCTCTTCCGTCGCCCGCGGGCGGGCGGGCGGGCGTGGCGCGGCACTGAATCACCTGCACCGCCCACCCGCCCCCTCGCCCTCCGCACGGCGCGGCGCGGCGCTCGCGCAACTGTCAGCGCCCCGCCCGCCCGCCCGCCCGCCGACCCGGCGCACAGTGGGCGGCCGTCAGAAATCGGGAGAAGCAGGTAAACAAGGCAGAGCATTTTTTAATGTCATAAATTGATAAAAGATGTCATTTTGTGTTTCGAAATAAACGATAAGCGTCACTTCGTAATGAAAGAACTTCGGAATATAATAAACAATTTTTCAATAGGGTTTATAAAGTTAAACGAAGTCGCCGTTTACCCGACTTCCTCCTATATTTTTATTAACTTCTACACTTTGTAGTGGATATTCAGTAAGTGAAGAATAAAATAATTCTGATAATAAATTAATCGAATTTTCAGGGAAAATTAATTAAACAGAGAGCCTTAAAAATTCCATCTAATCGAGAACAATTTGATAAAGAGGAACGCATGTTGGAATAAGTCAAAAAGTAAACTGATAAATTCCCCAACATATATTTACAAGCTAGGGATTCTTCAGACAAAATTTTCTTTCGTGTCGTGAAATATATTTCAAATTTTCCGCAAATCTTGAATGCAAATTTTTAAGAAAATGTAACAACTGTGTCATGAAAACATTCAATTTTATTTTGTGAATAAGTGATAACTGTGAGAACATAGTAAATACGCGCTGAATACATTTCCATTTCATCTATTGTATCATGATCCACCATCGAATATAATACTAAATTGTTTTAAAAAAATGATAATATAATGTAATTGAAACATTCAGTTTACTAGAGAAGTAAATGATATTAACAACAAATGATGTTGATCTCTCTCCAAAGATGCGTCTGCTAATTTTTTTCATAATTTTAGACACGTGGTCCCTTACAATTTGTAGAGAAATATTTATAAAAATAGTTCACTGGCGCACACCGAGGAGAGCCGCTCACACGGAGAGGGAACACTCATAAATAGCGATTTATCAACATATAAAAATTAGTTTTCAATTCAGCATAAACAAAAACACCAAGTCGTTTGAAACTAGACCAATAGCCTGTTCCACGAAAAATCCGAGTTGCGCTACAGTAATATATTTTCTGATTAGTAGCCGCATTTCGACGCTATCCGCCCCACTGTGCCGGGCCGCCGCCGCCGCCGCCGCCGCCGCTGTGAACTGGGTCGCACAACCGGCCACCTCCTCCTCCTCCTCCTCCTCCTCCTCCTCCGTCCCCGTCCCCGCTTGCACTCGGAATGAAAGTCCATCCCGCGCGTGTGTGTCTCTGCCGCCGCCGCCGTCCGCACTCGCCCGCGCCCGCGCGCGCGCACACACACAGCGGGTCCGCGCGCGGGTCGTGGGAACGCCTGACGGCGGGTCGCCAGCGAACCCCGGAGTGGGGGCGTCGGACGCGGTGAAAGAGGTGGAGGCGGAGGCCCCGAGAATGGTTGGGCGATGGAGGTGGTCCAGGTCGAGGAGGATGTGGGGGAAATGAGGTCCGGCGAGGCTGATCAGAAGAAACAATACAGGCGACGGAGAAGTTGGCGATGCAGTCGATTCGCATGCCCACCGTGACGGGACGAGCGTCAGCAGAGAGTTGTCGACAGTGAATATCGAAAGGTTTCAGGAATTGGTGAGATTGTAGCAATTTAGAACGTTTCTGGAATTGAGGGCATCGTTTCAAAGAGTATGACACAGTCCTAACAAATTGCTAATCCTTGTGCCACTTACTTCTAAAGTTGAAAAAGGTGACTGATTTGCAATGGATGAAAACATGCACTGCTGTAAAAATGGAAAGAAAAGTATAGAAATATTTACAAAGCTGAAGTTATGCAGGCTATGAGAATTGGGTATAATTAGAGAGCTCAAAGAGAAATAAAAGACAATGGCACACAGAGGATAGGACATGGGGAGGAAGTACTACGAGAATTGACAGTCGAAACTATGCATCGATATGTGGTGTGTGTGTGTGTGTGTGTGTTTGGTAAGAGCGGCGTTACAGAACGCCACAGAACCTTTCGCCGATCGCCGCCCCACTCAGCGCCCTCCCCCATCTGGAGTACGCACTCTCTTGGGCAGGTGTGGCGCCCACCCGCGGGCTGGCGGCTGACCCGCGCGAATCACCACTCCCCACTCCTCGCTCTCCTACCCTGCCCCCCCCCTCACCTTTCCACGCCGGTTATTTTTGGCCTTTGGTGAGTTATCTCAACAATACGATCAGAGTCTTCGGTTGTAAAACCCAAGTTCACGGTTCTTTTAACCTGCAACTTCGCACACACGTCCAGATTAAGGTATATTAATGTGGTTCCAAAGATGGTTAAGATTGGTGCAGATCTCCTGGAGAAACGTACTTTCGAACCCCAAACTAGGGAAGAATGTCTGCATGCATGTGTGTATCGATGTACCATGCGGAACTCTGTCAGCTTCGAAGCTTTTTAGCTGAAACATGGTATGTACGTCAGGAGAGAAATATATGGTGTTTCGATAAAGACTTTACAATTTTGAAGTCTCGTATTGATTTATTCTTTTAACTTACTGACTTTGTTTTGCTGTCAATATTTAGCACAATACATCAAGTTTTACTTAACAAATTCAAATTTTACATAAAGAGATTCAATGTGCCTTTGCATTTGGCCCATGCAATTTCCACACCTCGGCCCAATCACAATGTAGCATTCACAAACAAAATTCCTTACGAGAAATCTTATCAGTTTACTTTCGTTGTTGCATCTTTGTGAACTTGAATGGTTGGAGATGCTACTGCTTCCTCTAGACACGCCAAATATGTGCGACTCCTAGCTGTCGAGAAGCATACCAGGTTGATGTTGTTGGACTGTTAACAAAGCTTTGCCCCACCTGCTCTAAGTCGTCAGACGCATGGCGTCGACCCGAGGATTTATTGTCTCACCGTACATCCAGTTTCATTAAAACACTTATGCCACTGATAAACAATAGGCTTCTCCCTTTCCTGCCTCTCCACGCCATACACCAAGCCGCGCCCTTGTTTTTTTGCCTTACTACGGCCAACTTCTCATACTATCTTATTCCATCTTGTGCCACGCGTCGGAAGTAATCCGTATCAGCTCCGTATCAGCCCGATATACGAGGGATTCGTAAGCCCCACGCCTCAGGCCACGCCCGCTTCGTTTCTACTTTGTTGCTCTCAATCCCGATATTCTCCTCCGTTCTGTCTTGCCCCGTCTCACTCACCTAATCCGTCCCATCCTGCCCCGTGCTACTCCCACCCCTCAAGTGTATCCCTCCGGTCCGACTTCCAATGGCTTGCCCCACTCATTCCCATCGTTTTGTCCGGTGTTGCTTCCCGTCTCAATCTGGTCAGGTGTGCTATATTCCTCATCACTCCTAGGCGACTCCCAATCCCACTCTCTTCAGCTCAGCTCACCCTCCTCTACCCGCAGCCCGCCCTTCCTCACCCCTCTCCGCTTCTGCAGCGGCCAACGAGATCGTTTCGCTGTCGCAGATACTAGTGAAATTATTTTATCGTGGCCGTTGAAGGTCGAGGGCTGAGAGCTGCCGGAGGAGTCCATTCCTCGAACTTTTCCGTTCAGAAGTTAGCGCGTCCCATCCCAGGAAGTATTGACAACCCTATTCCAGTTGGGCAAACAGGGTACTTGCTGCTTCGTGCGTTTCGAAAAGATCTATTCGCAAAATTAATAAGGAAATTAATTATATTGCATCGGGAGAAAGGGAGAAATCATTCACAACTCCTAATAAAGAGAGGAAGAGAAAGGACGTGGAATCTGCTCTCGACGATTTCAATGCGAGTATGATTCGCCACACAATAATTTAATGCACCTTATCAAGAAATCGTTATTTTTACCGGAAACGACGCAAACGATAAGGACAGTGATAGTGATACTAGTTATGATAATGTTGAAATGAGTATTAGTGACAGTGGAAAAGATATGGATGGCGAGAGCAGAACCAGGCCATCATGCATATATTATGAGAGTAGAACCGTGAATTTGGTGTTTCTCCACTACCGACTGTAGACACGACAGCAAAATTAATTTCCAAGGCAATTCGCTAGCACTTGCGGTGCGATAGGCTAATGTTTTTGGTATGGACAGACGTGTTGCGAGCGCCCCTCCTGGCTCTCTCCCCACCACTTTGAGCTTCCCCCTCTCCTCGCGAATCCCAGCGGCCACCCTAGAAAAATGTAGCTGTAGCCATGCGCCGTCGCGAGCGCGCACGGGCTGGACTTGCGCGATATTCGGGCGATGGAGCCGCTTTCCTGACCTCGATCCGACCCCGCCCGGTGCGGCCCCTCCCCTCCCCCTCACCACTGCCGCCGGCCGACAACCGGCTTATCGCGAGGAATTATTTCCATCGGACCTGCCTTCCGCAAGCGCGTTTCTCCGCACGGGCGGGCGCTGCGATGGGCGCGGCTTCGTTCGCACGCCTACGTCACGCGGCGGTCAGCTGGCGCACGTGCACTGGGGATTTCGCCCTCTCGCTCTCGAAGGCTGACACATTACTGCTACTGACGAATTCTTACATTTGAGAGAGTGAATGAATATGTGAATTAATTTTTAATCGATTGTACATCAATAACTATATTCAGTGATGCATTGCTTGCCTATTAATTGGCTCTATGATTTCATATTATATGAATAACGGTCTATGGGTTGATAAATTACTTAACAACTATTATTATTATTATTATTATTATTATTATTATTATTATTATCATCATCATTATTATTACCAGTGCTAAGATAGTTATGTAATACCTTTTTTCTATTACATTTAAATATTGTAAAACGTCCGCTGAACAATGTTTCTTCGGTGAGAAATGCAATATTTTTAGTGCATGTTTTTTACATATTTTGTGAGATTTTATAATTGCATAATATATAGAACATATCGTTACAATCATACATATCTTGAAATTTTCACAGGAAAATGTTAAAAAGATGCAATTATTATTAATTACCTTATTGATGAAGAGACTATTTTTACTAGTAATAACAATAATAATAATAACAATAAATAAGAAGTTAATCACAATAGTTAATTTTCATTAGGAACTGATAGTAATGTTTGTAAGATATAAACATTTTCCGAGGATGGAAAGTCTCTCCAAACAGACTGATCGGCGAGACCTTGATGGCCTGGAGACCTTGGTGGGAAACTCCCTCGTGCGCCGCTAGGTGGGCGAGCATTAGGGGCGGACGGAAAGAGAATACTATTTGAAACCAACCCTAGCATCTACAGTTCAGTTTTGACTGTGGACGCGGAGTGCTCGGGTGTTACTTTTCGGTCTCGATACGTAGACGACGTATTTTGATTCGTGTATAGTACTGTGGTTAAACAAAGGCGCTCGCTTTCTCGCAAAAATGCCACCAATGAAAAGAATATTATCTACTCAACTCAGTTTGTACGTGGGTTAAACTGAAGGTGTGCTAACTGCTGATGGGATCGTGTTATTTTGTGTTGCGTGTGAAAAAATTGTAAGTGCGGATACTCGTTTCCAAGTGACACAACATTTGAAAACAGCACAACACGTAAAAATATTTCACTAACAGAAATTGTGACAGTTTATTCTATAAGAAAATACTCCAAATTAAACAACTAACTCAACGTTGGACCCCCAGTTGCCAACCTTTTTATACGAACCTACGTCTGTGAGGCTTTTTTACTTGTGCGGACATTCCACTGTTTAACCTAAATTACGTGCGTTCTTACCAACATACGAAATAAACTATTTCTCATGAAACGACTCTTCTCAAACATAATGTTCCATTAATTTATGAAAAAACTGTACAAGAAATTCGTGATTGTATTAAAGATAATCTAATGTGGGTAAGTGTGGACTTCAACTACATTTCCATAGCCTTCGCAGCTCTCGAACAAAATGACGTGCCACTTATCACAATAATAATTTAATAGAAAGTCCCTTACTAGAGCTTAAATCTGCGCAAGGAAATATTGCAAAGGTTGTAGTAAAAAAAATATTTTTGTACTAGAAAAAAATACGGTTACCGTACATTACAACACATTACCAATATCATTACCGGTAAAACGGAGAGCAAATTGTCCGATATTGAAGGCACATGATTCCTGGAAGAAATAGTTTTATTTATGCGCCAATATCATTTGTGGTAGCGAAACGTTGTTTTTCCCTATACAAATCAATTTTGGGAAGCAACAGAGAATCGTTGCTGTTTTCAAATCTTAAAGTAATAACTGTTATACACTTACTGAAAAAAATTATGTGACCTTCAGCAACAGTTCCAGTCCATAATTCAGGTGAGTTTCATCATAATTTGCATTGTTTTGGGAGACAATATGTTAGTTTGATCTCTAGTTATAATTTTAAAAGATGAAAAGAACAAATTATGATAATTTCATGATTTTTTGTATAGTGCATATTTTGTGCGTTACTGCATATACGATAATGCATATATAATTCGTATACCTGTTTTAAGTCTCATAATTACATACATAGTTTACCTAATTTTAATGCATAACTGTCCGAGCCTTAATCATCTTCTTTATTTCTGTATACTTCTTATATAAGCCCAACATTTCCCATTAATAGTGACAAAATTAACTAATGATACTGTCTATAATTGATTGCACTGTTTTTGAAATCACGTTTACAGCACCACAAAAATCTGAACACGAATTTTTATTTTAGTATTTCACTCCATTTTTAAGGTAAATTAAATTACGTAAAATGAGTTTAAGCTTTCTAACTCCTGACAATGCATTATATTGGAATGATCTATTATAAATTTTGAATCAGAGTAATATATGTATATATATATATATATATATATATATATATATATATATATATATATACCTTATATATATATAAATATATATATATATATATATATATATATATATAGTGTTATTTTGACGTTTAAGAGATATTTTGGTTTTATTGTCTAAAGAGTTACAATTATTATCAACCAAATCCAATGTTCTTCTGATCTACGAATTGCACAAATCCACTATTAACACACATCCTCCGGGAAGTCAGGAGTCATTTTTATGCTGCACCTTTGCTGAATAGAATTTCATTTTCCTTATGACTCATTCATTAAGATACAGATTACCAGAGCGTTTCAATAAATCACGAGGATCCCTGGCACGATCGTATGTACTGCGATACATTAATCTTTTGCTTCTTCCCACGAGAAAATCGAGTCTGGAGCAATACCTGTCATCCTCTGAGACGAATACTCCGTCTGGAGGATGAATGCATGAATTCATTTGCAAACTGCAGGTTCGTTACCCATCATGCATAAATGCCTTTCAACAGCTTGGTTGGCTCATAGCGTACCGCAGAGCCGCTCCACAAATTTGCTCCTTATACGAGAACATGTGACGAGAATGAACGCTGAGTGTATTATTCTGTAAATGACGAATGAGTTCGATTAGTTGATTGGTTGTTAGAGATTCCGTGCGCGGCAAATACTGAGGCCATTAGTCCCGTAAATGTATTGCATGTTTTACCTCGGCTGGATGGCGATATCCGGCGCCGACCTACCCTTGGCTAGCGGAACCAGATTCGTCCACCACCAGGCACCGCCTCAGCTAGGATAAGCTTTAAGCTCCCGGCCGGTCTCCCAGCACGTGTGGTAGAGTACTGCTTGTATGTGAACGTTAAAGTTAGGAATGAGAACGTTAACGTTAGGAATGAGAAGGAAGAACAAGGGAAGATGGTGCGCAGTCCTTGGCGCGCTTGTTAGGGTAGTGCTCCGGCATTCGGCTGTTGTTGATGGGAGAAACCACGGAAAACTGACGACCAGAGCAGCCTGCGTCTAGAATTCTCCTCCAGACAGCGGCTGAATTCGACCTAGCTGACAAGCTAGTGTCAAAAATCGTGCCATCGTCGGGACTCAAACCATGGACCTCCCGGGGTGAGCCAGCTCTCCCGGTGGGTCAGTTCGAGCTTACATTTAATACGAATTGGGATTTCATCACTTGTTTGTTGTTAAAGAAGTGTAAAATAAGGTAAAATTAAGTTTTTTGAAGGACTTGTTCCTTGGACTCATTTTTACAATGGGTTCGGTTCATCAATAATGATTGATTTTAACAAGTATATCGATTCGTTAGCAAATCATTTTCGATTCGCCAATATTACTTGAATTAAGAAAGATAATTAATAATTCAAATGTACTTTGATTCAGAGACGGAAATGGCATGTTATAAAACTTTTTCGTAACAAAAGATCATAATGTCTGAAAATAAAGAAGAAATCGTGGTCAAACCCTACCTCATAAGTGATCTACACATATTATCACTTCAAACCTTTTTGCATCTTTTTGAAGCCAACAGGGAGAATTCGCATACGAGCAAAGGTCTAGAAAAGTATAGCTGATCTTACAGAAAATTCGTCTCGCTTTACTCATTATTCACAAAGCATGTTTTGATGAGCTCCAAGTAGATTCTGATGTTATTTTCTTTGAAATGCTGTTGGTTGTACGGATTTCTCTCGGAAAGAGAAGAGGACTTGAAGAAATAATTTCAAACTCGGTGCTCATGCGACATAAGAAAATGTCAAGGAAGACGTTTTACAAAAAGATCCTTAATTTTTTGTTTACCAGCCGCTACAGGTCACCACACTGTTCCTTTCGAAAGACAGATACTCTGTAAGGGGAGAAACATCTAACTCTGTGATTCATCAAAGTGCTTCTATCATGTTAGCAAGAACTGCTTAAGTACTCCTAAGAATTTTGCGGGCCCTCATTTTTAAGAAATTGTCTATAGACAGGCACTATGCTAAAACCTGCTTGGAAGTAAAGAAAATAAACGTCTTCTATGCCACCATTCTTGGATGTTTGTTGAATAGTTAAGAAAAAAAAGTATTCATTGAATATTATTTTTCAATTTGTGGGTTGTATTTTTTTAACTGAGCAACGTAAATCTATATTTCATTCCTGCTGAAAGCGATTTCTCTAAATTCATACATTAACCTCAATCGTGTTGGATATATTTAGTGAAAATTCAACGTAAGCAAAGAAACGCTTTGATTGACATTGTACCATGCGAATATACGTTGAAAAAGTTATTCCAAGCGAAAGCTGTGACGGAGTTTCAATGTGTTTTAGTCTACAAGTGTGTAATTTCACAGTGATAATTGCAATACAAATATGCCCTGAGCCTCCGATTCGTGGTTCCGCCCAAGTGCCCTGTTTTCTTTTTCTTCGTCTCCCTGCGACACTCTTTGAAATACGGATATCAAGACGCATATTCTCAAACGTATGCCACTTTTCATATACCTTACAAGTCCTTTTAGAATCCATTACTGTGCTTATCACTTCGTCATCTTTGAATTTTGGTTAGTCATTGAGCTGATTTCCAAACTTTACCGGTTATATATTGCCATATTCTTCAGAAGATTTCAATCTCTGGTAAAGTTACAAGTGGTCCATAGACGCTATTGACATCTTTAAGTTTATCGAAAGAGTTCCAGACGTTTTCTCAAGTGAAAGCTGAGATATGACACGTCATTGCAAAACTATAGTATACTGACTGATTTTGACACGAAATCTGAGCGGTACCATGATATTTATTTAGTTCTTTTTCTGACATGTAAAATATTCGATAACTTTAATTTTTACGGTTCGAATTCACTTTTGTTAATATATTTTATTTATTTTATTGCTTGAAAATGATTATTTCAAAATTATTCCGAATGCCAGATTTTCTTCAAGTTCAAAGTAGTCAGAATTGTATTATAATAATTATGATTGCTGTAAATAATACTAATACTAATAATAATAATAATAATAATAATAATAATAATAATAATAATAATAATAATTAGTGAAGAATAGTACGATTACAGATATTGAGAGCAGTCTAGAGAGCCTTTGCAGATTAGAATTGCAAGGAATATTCCATTTATCCCGTCCGTGTCTAATATTGATCCTAGTCTTGGCAACCCGGAACCGCACTGTCGCTTCTTTCAGCGAGAGCTCGTCCTCGCATACTTGAAGACACTCCCCCGATCGGCAACCACCCTTTCGACACCACCTCACACGGGTGATTGATTCGTGATCCTGCCCTTGATATTTTCCTTCCTGTCGGCAGCCTTTCGCCGCGATTTGGATTGTAAATGCCTTTCTAAGAGGCATTCTTAGCATCGCATGATTGGTTCATCAGCTCTCGCGTACCCATCTCAGTCGGCCGAAGACTGCCGGGAGCGGGCCGTGCTGAGCGGAGGAGACTGTCGCGAGACGCTCGCCGAGCGAGCAAGCGTGTGTCGACAGACAGGTGGGCTGCCAAGAGCGCTCGTCACATATTCTGTGCAAATCGCGAATGCTCCGTGACTCACCGAATCCCCGCATTTGAAATTGTAACTACGCAGCGCAAGGTCGGGCGCCCGTCCCGCGTACGGCGTATGTGAAGCCAAAGACGGTCGCGGTGTGCAGGATTTGCAAACCAATGAGATTTCTTAATCCTCATCTTTTGAGATCTATGCATACGGTGCGCCGCTGGCTACCAAAAGAGCGTTTTTTTTGTCTCGCTGGCAACTCACAACCAAGGCGTGATCTTGGTGTTGCTTGAGAAGCAGATGCATTAACTTTTGTTTATTTCTTGGAGTCTTCCGCCCTTGTGCAAGTACTGCATGCAGCCTTGAGTTTTTCTCTTTGGTTTATTTATGTTGTTGAAGTAATTACTGCAATTTAGTTTTAGAATGTTTAGAAACTCTTCATCCAATATCTAGTTTTTAATAATTAGGTTGTGCACCTGTGGGTATTTGGACGCGGCTGCTTGTGTCTCTTACTAATTATTCCTTTTTCTATTGCGATATTTCGAGAGGAGGGCGTTTTCTCATCTACGAGACTCAACGAGGCAGTGAAAATAAAGAAGAGAGAAATTAAAATAAATGAAAAGGGAGAATTATTCACAAAAAGCGTATTGATTCATAGAAGTATAATTATATGAAATATAAAATCAAAAGTGCTAATCAATCGAGTTTTTAATGAAGATGTTTTATAAGTAACCATTTCCCCAACGCCATGGTGGTCAAGCAACCACTTTTCCACTTGTCCAGGAAGTTCTTCCGCCATCTACAAAGAAAGTACCATCGCGCATAACATCACCTACACTAAATAACACCGCGCCACTGCGCATAACATCACGCCACCGTCGGGACTCGAACCCTAGTTCCTCTCGGTCAGAGACACTGCAGTCACATACGTTGATGCCCTAAGCCACGTTTGCCGGTCCACCGCCTCGTCACCGCCACAGCCACCGCCACCACCGCTTTATCATCGCCACCGCCGTCTCAGCCAGCCGCAAATGTCGTGTCGTGTCGCACGCGCCGCTTTCGCACGCAGAGCCCAGCCCGGCCCGGCCCGGCGCGGCGCGGCGCGGCGCGGCGCGGGGCGGGGCGGGGCGGGGCGGGGCGGGGCGGGGCGGGGCGGCGTCCCGGCGGGCGGTCGCGAGCCCCTGATGGATTGCGGGGCGGCGAGCTAATAAGTCAAGACGCGTCTATCGCTTTCCCGCGCTAATGTCCCACAGACGGCGCTGCAAACGGGGACGCTTTTTATTGTTTTTTCTTTGTGGATGAGCGCGAACGAAGCGAAGCGCGTTGTCGTGTGTCGAGCAGATGTCGTTCGCGTCGTAGGACTACCTTGATACGGAAGAAATGTAAGATGTTATAATTCGAATCAATTATGCCTTATTTTACGTGGGGAGTTTCAGCCTTCAGATCTGCTTTTCTGACCACAAAAATGACGCCAAGCTCCTTTCACCCACTAGCGGAGAAAGGAGGTATCACTCGGGCGGCGAAACAGGCGATTTGAATTTAGCTCAGAGGCTTCTTTTAGGCTTGAGTATCTTTTAAGTGCAGTAAATATACAACATGGGACAGCCGGTTGTACTTCCTTAAAAATCCACTGTTTTGATAGGGTTTTAACGGGCGAACGTGAGTACAACAGTCCGGTACAGTAACCGTTACACCACCTAAGCCACCGATCCAGAAAAGCACGTACTTGTTTTTTTCCCTCTCTCTCTTCATTTTCAATATATCTTTGAATCTCATTCGAGGTATTTACTTCAATATTACGTCTAAAAAAGCATTTAAATATTCAAATGAAGTGTATAAAAATAATCCCTCTTTCTAACGTGTGAGAATTCAACTAAGTAAGAAAGATGACGTCTCTTGCTTCAGTTGTCATGCTAATATGATTGTTCTAGAAGTAACGTTTAATGTTATGAATTCCCGATAAATTCCTTAATAAGATATACATTTCTGTTTCTCACATACCCGCATAATTCAATTATTTTATAGACAGTTTAAATGATTTCGAACATGAAATTGCTGAAAGGGCTGAATTCTTAGAGATTAGCAGACTTACAGGAGACAAAATTTGAAAACCATAATATTCGAATCTGAAATAAGAAAAGAACTATCTACTATAATACCATAAAATGGATAAAATAATAATAATAATAATAATAATAATAATAATAATAATAATAATAATAATAATAATAATAATAATAATAACAATATATTTTTTGTGACGAGGTTCAGGCCATCAGGTCTGCCTTTCGGCATAATTTTCAGAATATTAAAGTGTTCCAGGCAATGTTGTTACAGTAATGTAGAGGATACGTAGTACATGTGAATTTTTCGCCCGTAGAAATTAAACAGTTAATCGAGTTTCTGTGGAAAGTAAAGAGTTGCCGAATATTCACCCACAAGGCAATTTAGTGTTAAAAGGAATTTCTACTAATTACTTCCACGATGAAGATAATTTTTAAAAAGTAGACAGTTTCTCTAATAAAAAAAATTGAAAGAAATCGTGTTCGGTACCTCGTCGGTAGATTGTTTCTTTCAAAGGCATTATTTTTCCCCAGCTTTTAAAATTCTCCATGTTCGACATTCTCTTTGTTTTTTACGGTTGAAGTTTACGTTAGTACTCTCACACGAAAACGCTATAAAAAGCATTTTGAACGCTCAGAGCAAGGGCACTCAAGGCAGAGTGCCAAATGGGGAGTCTGAATGGTTCTGGCTAAGCACTCGTCTGGTATTTCAAGAATTTACGATCGCCTCCTAAACCATTATGCGAAGTACCGCGAGTTACTGAGCAACCACACGAATGGCTACAAGAGATTAGCGGAATTCATTGTGTGATGTCCAGCTTTTGCAGTGCGACTTTCAGCTCCGGAACACATGTTCCTAATTTGTTTACGGATGCTAACAGTAAACATTGGTTTGTAAAAGAAATACTAAAACGTTTCCAAATTGTCGGAGGTTGCTCGTGGTTTTTGCCAAATTACATTTGTATAATGGAAAAGCGCATAAAAATCGTGTAAACGTAATGTGGTGAGAAATCAATAATCCGATATTATTTTTCAATCATCTTCTAAATTATTTTTGTTTCTGTTTTGATTTCACACTTGCAGTTTAGTTTGAGAATGAAATCCCATCGCATTATGTAGAAACGATACAGAGAAATAAATTCTTTTCTGGAGCATACATTCACGTAATATTATATTAATAATAGTTGTACAATTAGTAATAGTAATGAGATAGTGAAATGATATTAATGTGAAATTATAAAATCCAGATAGTGAGATAAATACGACTACTGCTTTTGTTTCCTAAAATGTAGTATATTGTAGTTCACAATATTTAACTTAGTTGTTAAAATATTAGGTAACACTCTGCTTTGCTTGCGCAATAGCCACCAATGAGAAAATAGCTATACAAATTTGAAACTCACTTTATTCAATTCAGGCGTGTGTATTGGTTGTATATATACATATATATTCGTTTTGAATAGTAGCCATTAGGTTCAAGTAACGAAATATAGAACTGTAGGCTGAATTACAACGTGCATTTGTTTGTTTTCAATGCTATAATGCTGCGTAACTTAAGCAAACAATGTAAATGGCTCCGCCACAGCCACCGCAGAAAGTCTTCCGCTATTCGTAGATGGTAACATATCGATTTGAGGTCGAGGTGTGTTTATTTCTATCCTGTTCATAAGTATGAATAGGACATATTAGTAAATAATAAGCTACACTTTTCCCCAAATTGGAATATTAATATCTACGCATACCGGGAGCCTTGCTGTGCCTGGTGTGGCGTCCCTTGTGACTGCTTCAAGCGCTTCAAATGTAAAGATTATGAAAAATGTGATGAAAATGCCGAAGAACAATGGCTATTAGTGAAAGTTATTATCTACCTACAATTAATATTACAAAGTTAGTTTTGAAACATTTATTACTGTTTGTATACACGTAGTTTTTTCTGATTTTCATTACCTTACATATCACGTTTTCTTGATGAACAGTGTGATTTAACAATGAGTGTTTTCTTCTAGGATTGTTCGTATATACACGGTTCGTTCTAACGCACTCCTCTTTATTTGGATTATCATTTCTCCACACCATCTACAGAAGGCTGTGGAATAAAACGAAATGCAAATTACAAGAAAGCTATGTAACTAAGAAGAGAACATATGTTCGTACAAAATCGTGCACGTGCAAGAGTTGTTCGCCAGAGACTAGATACTAAAATCGTTTAGGTAATAAAAGGAACAATTAGGCCTTTTCTGAAAGAAAGCACACAGTTTCGGAGAATGAAAATCCTTGTTTACGATATAAGCTGGAAAACTCTTGAGTAAGTTAAACGATTTTGGAATGCTGTCCGGCCACTTCAGCCAATCACCAGAAAAGAAGAACAATTAATCCACCAGAAAAGAAACACAATTAATCCATTGCATTTCTTACTTACATTCTTGTACTTTCAGTGTCTGTTAAGTGAGCGAGTGGGATAAACACACTGCGTATAGAAATATGAGAGGTCTTGATGAATATCTTGATAAGTCTATAAAAACGATCATAAAATATTAAATTGTGCATTTTTTTAAAATTTAGGAACCAATGTCAAGTATGTTTATATTTAAGAAAGTGACTACATTCACTTTATGTTGACTTGCAGAGCTTCTTATGTTTGGTGTGTTGGGTGAGAGAATTCGGTGCGAAGTAGATTGCGTATTTGGTCAGGGAATATTCGCGTTCTCGGAAATTCGGGGAATTATTTGCATATTAGTTAACTTGGGCAGTTTTAAACAAAAAAACAAACTTTTAAAATAGGCACCAACGCATCTTTAAGGATATTTTAGATGCTCACAGTAGATCTATGTTTTCATGATTAACATCTGCAATTATTTTTTGCAACGTCCTGAAGGAACTAAATAGGCAGTTGTCCTACAATCTGAGGAATACTATTGATTCATCGGCAATATATCGAGTTGTCTCGTTTCGGTGTTAGAGTTAGCGATTCAACGTGTAGCCGACGCACGGTCGCGACTGCCATTGCCGCCGCCGGCGCCGTCACCTCGGCGACCTGAGGCGTCCGTGACAATTGGGGCCGGTGTCCAAGGCGTGAGGCAACACGATGGAGCTGCGGGGGGCCGTCGGGCGTGCGGTTGCATCACAGGCCACCGTCCCACATTCAGCGCGCGCCTCTGCGCCGGCCCTCGCGCCCTCCCGGCATTCACCCACTCCGTATTCCGTTTCGCTCTTACTCCATTTTCCCATCATTTTCCCGTGTTAACTGCAGCCATTTACAGGTATAAGATAGGAAAAATTTATTTTATTTTGACTTTCATCAACTAGCACAAACTTACGGTGTTTAGCATTATTTTCCATTCTGAATTTCTGTAAAACATAATTTATTTTGCCATCCCTGCTTTCTTCATTTGCGTTTCCATTCTAGGCTTCTTCTTAATAAACATTAGAAATTTTTAAATATTAAATTATGAATAATTTTCTAAAATTCATAGCTGACGTTTTACTAAACTTCATTTTAATTTTTTTTTGAAAATGACCTCCATAATCTTCGAAAATTTTCGAATTTTTGTACAGACGCTCCGCTAGCATCATTACGTGCCCCTGTGGGGCCACGAGGGTGCATGCGAACAAGTGAGGAAGTGTTCAGACGAGCGTCCTCCAGACGAGCGTGTTGGAGGCGAGCGTGCCGGAGAGCGAGCGAGCTGCGGGGGAGCGTGCGTACAGCCGAGCGTACCGCATTCCGAGCGTGGTGGCGGCGACCCGCCTCTCCAAATACGCACGGCCTCGCTGCGGCAGAGCTGCTCGGAGTTAGCCGTTGCGACGGCGGCAGCGGCGCCACCTGCAATGGCCATGCGAGCCCCTCCCCCTCGCGCACACGAGCAGGAATGACGGCAGGCGGGCAGCCGGGGCGGGGATGGGGCCAGAGGTTGGAAGGCGCAGGAATGACGTCGGAAGAAAGACGACGAGAAAGGAAGTTGCGTCTGCGCGGAGGACGAAGGTTAAATGCAGTTCTCGCGACACCACAAGTGTCTTTCTGCCTTCAACGGTTCTCGTGACTACCCTTCTTTGGACGGTTTGGGTGGCCAGTAAGAACACAGCGCGGACTAAAATATCTGTACAAATGTGTCTTAAGTTGTTAATGTTACTTCAACTAGTCTCCATATTTTGTGTCGATTACTGCAAATAACCTGTCGTACTGAATGAAGCATTTATCAATCAATTGAAAAATGTTGATGTAGTTGATATGTAATACTAATTTGTAGTTCTTAAAATATATTTACACGGTTTCTTGAGCTGTAAACCAGATAGACGCGGCGGAGATAATGTATGCACTCTAAATTACTACAACGAATACGTATATTTTTATATAGACCTCCCTCTGAAGATAATATTATCCAATATTAATCTCAAGACATAACTGTTTGATAAAATTTTAGACTACGAGAAAATCATGTCATTTTTCGAGCGTTATTTCGTGACAATAAACGTGCTAATTAATGCATTTAAATAATTCGTGATCATGTCACATGTTTAGGACAAAAATCCTATTGTCAGCACAATATCCCACATGCCTTTTGTAACATCACAATTTATTTTGCTCGTGTGTCAATCAACGATCTTCCAAGAAAAATTACATAATCCAAATAGAGCCACTTGAAATGAATTTCGCCGTGGATTATAATCGCCGCAACCCAAACAATACGGCTCACATGCAACGTTCCCACATTTGATCGCCCGTCGCATGCGAAGTTCCGAGCCATGTGTGCTCCGCGCGCGTGTCGAATAGGCGATGTAGCGTGTGCAGTGTCTCGCGCGGGCGGTCGCTAGGCCCCGCCCCCTCTCGCCCCTCTCGTCCCGCCCACCCTGTCGCAACGTTTGCCCAACAACGCGCGTCGCCCGCCCCGCCCACCGCCCCACCCACCGCCTGCTCCACTTGCCGCCCAGCGTTCGCTGTTAACAGTTCGCTCTTCGTCGTTCCCTACATGCCGTTTGCAATTCGCGATTCGCCATTCGCGACTCAGATCCCGTTGTTATCCTTGCTCCCCACCTCCACTCACACTCACTAGCACCAAAACCTCTCTGCGATTATTATATTACAATTGTAGCATTTGTGATACTTACTCCTATCCCACATCAATCAATTGCTTGGCTAGTTTCATTCGGCATTGAACTCAGTTTCGCATGTAACTTATTCTTGCAGCATCAGCTTTGTCACCTTTTTGCCTTGGAAATGCCGTTTCTCATAATGTTATGTACTTTCTCATAAGAACATTTACCATCACTTTTTTACTTGACGGTTATCCTCATTAAGTGATTAAGAGTACATACTAATTTCTCTCACGTAATCTGCAAATTGTTTTTCCATTCAGAAGTGTTGGCCGTTTTAACTTTCGCTCATTCTGCTTATTGTTGGCTTCAAAGCGTATTGTTGAGAGTATTGTGAGGTGCACTCCGTGCCCACTTCTCCCAGTTCCACTGCCTTTGTCAGCGCCTTCCCCCTCCGCTGCCACCATTTCCATCGCCATGTCGCCGCCGCCTGGTGCGGCGCGGCGGTGGCGCTGGCGGCGGCGCCCAAGCGGAACAAGCGGGTCAATGGGATTCATATCGGGCGAGTCACTCACACACGGCTGGGCGCCCGCGCGCGGGAGCGCCCGTCCCTGTCGCCGACGCCGCGCGCCGCCCCACGTGCCTCGGCGGCGCTTCGCTTTTCCTCCCGGAGCCTCACGTCGCCTCGCACGTCGAGCACGGGGGGTTGCCTCATCACACCTCACCTCAACTCAACTCTCGCACCTGTCACCTCCCCCCCCCCGATCACTCACCTCACATCAGTCCACGTCTAATCATCTCGCCACTGACGTGACCTCACGTCACGTCACATCGCCACACGTTTCCTTACTTCACCCCACCTAACGCGGCCTCACCTCTTCTCACGTCATCTTACGTCATCATCTCACATCACCTTCACGTCACATCGCACGTCTTCTCACCTAACTTCACTTATCACCTCACGTGACCTTACGACGCCCCCTGTCATGTCTTTCACATCTCACCTCGCTCCGCCTCGCCCGATATCACGTCCTCACGTTCACATCACCTGGTCACTTCTCATCACTTCGTTGCTTCTTGCCCACTCACGTTTCCTCAGGTCGCATCACTTGGCTTCACGTCACGTTTCTTGCCATTCGGCCACAGCGTCTGAGTCTGTTTCACATCCTATCCCCGCATTACCCCACTGTGCATCGTGCATTCAAAATTGCGTCACTTGCGTAATATACGACCTTGAGTTACGACCTATCCACTTGACTTGAACGCATCTCGTTCTTTGGAATTCTAGGAACACAGTCCGAATTGTTCTCCGCACCGGCGCCGATGTTGTCCTCGATTTGTTTCGAGTTAAAGCACACCAGTGCGTAATTGAAATTGTTACTCCCGGTAACAAAATAGCGTTTCTATGACAATCAATCCGAGGAAGTGTGTGGTATTATTAATCTAGGTCAGGCGTCCTAACACCATCGAGCCAGCTGTGGGAAATGGCATGCGGCGGAAACGACGATGCCCAGTGTGGACTGTGACGGTGGTAGAAAAGAGAGCTGTAATATTTATTACTCGTGACAACTGCAGAAGTAGCAGAGAGCTGAATATGCGACTTGGTCTGACAACGCTGGAGATGGAAGTAGAGATAACAATGGACATCGATCAAGATTCTAATTCTACTATTGTGAAGGTCCAGACGACGCGATGAAAGTAGTGGTGACGGGGTGATGGTGAAATTGACTTAATGGTGTTGGTAATGGCAATGTCGCTGATGTGATGGTGATAATAACGGTTGTGATAGTGGATTGATGACAGTGGGGATGGTTCCGGCTTTAGTGATTGGTGGTGCTTGTAGTAGCTGTCGTGGTGGTGGATGTGTAGACGTGATGGTGCCGGAGGTAGTGGTGTTGGTGGCGGTGGAGGAGGCAGTGGTGATAGCAGTGATAGTGGAGGTGGTGGTGGTGGTGGTGGCATGTTGGAAGTGCGACGGCAGCGCACCGAGTCAGCGACGGTGGCGGTGGCGGTGGCGTGCTGCCGGGCGGGTTTTTTGAGGCGCCGGCCAACAATGGCGCGTGAGTGAGCGCTAGCTCTGGCGCGCCGCTGACCTCTCGCCGCCGCATTCGTACGCACGCGGCGCGATGCTCGTTTGTCAGGCCGGGCGTGCATCAGGGCGCGCACAATGGGTGGGGCGGCGGCGGCGGCGACAGCGGGTGGGGAGGGGGTGGAGAGGAAAAGACGAGCGACACTGTGGTGTTGCTGCCGGCGTCACAGGCGATGTGGAGACCCGCAGTAGTGATGGTGAGGTTGAAGTAAATTAGGGGACAAGTGAGGTAGTGGTAGCACACGCCACCATCTACCTCCCCTTGATGTTTTTTTCATTTTGCTGGTGCATCAGAAAACACACATTTCATAATTTATTTCTGACTTAAGTGAATATATGTTTAGAACTTACTATTTTTTACTGGTACACATTTCATAAAGATAGTTCCCAACAGGGTCGGTATATACTACAGAAAAAAATTGGCCTATGACCGCGGAATAAACTGATCTCTTTAGAAGTGAACTGTTTTCCTACAATTTTTGAGAAGTGTCATTTTTCTGTTAACCGACGAGTTGTCAATTACTTTGATATTTTCTGTAATCCTTGTTAAAACACATTATCATTAACATCACCATTACTATTTTTATCATCGGTTCCCCACCAGTATTTAGTAACATCCCAAATGCCACAAGTTTAACTTTGTATAATTTATTTGTGACTTTCATGTTCAGTAACTCAGAAAGTGTCTGTTCAATACGAAAATGTTAACGATTTTAAAATAGGTAGCTTTGAACGAATTATGACGTTAATAATTTCATTTGAATCAAAAAGAAGTATTTTTAATTCATTTTTGTGGTGAATGTTTTTCATTGACAATTTTGGTTACCAGATGAAAATTACTTTCACCAATACCACTACCACCACCGTACCAAAATCCATTACATTTCATTCATGTGAAACTATTCTCATTTGCCGTTGAAATCTCCTCTTAGTTACAGCCGACTTGGGCTTTGAAGTTGATTGTACCGAATTTGGATGAAATTTAAGTCTTGCTAGCGTCCATTGTAACACAAACTTGTTCCATTGTTGTTTTCTCAAAGTAAATGATTATTCTCCGTAACGGAACACGAAAAACTAAATCGTGGATTATGAGCAACATGAAAATAGAATGCAGCTAACTGAATAGACTGGTTCTGAATTGCCTTAAAACATGCATTTCGATCTCGTAAATTTACAAGTTTGATTGGCTAGGGACAACTCATGAGCTTGTCCTAGTTGACAATACCGTGCAGCCGAATTCTGGTATTCTACTCGCGTTGAATCATCTTACCATAAGCTTCGGAACAACAAAAACGTCCATGATTCCGTGAAAGAAAACAGACTCGTTTTCATTTCCTTCCATTCACATGGCTCCCACAACCCAGGCATACGAATTCACATTTTACAATAGTGAACTGGAACCTGAAAGTGGATTTGTCCGTATGAGGTAGCTGCCCTGTCGCCACCACGGCGCTAGACTGTTCAATGCCCGTTTACGCTATGCAAATGGCTTCGTCGATTGTTCCGTGGGATGGACTTGGAGATAGGCACCCCCAACGAAGGTCAGGGTTGCTCTTGCGCCGACAAAGCAGGCTCCGGGAGGACTGCGTAATGTGGACCGGTAACAGAATGGAAGTTGGCCCAAATGATGGCGTTGTGAAGGGAAAGTTTTTGTGTGGTGGGACACAGGTGCTCTTTACGCAACGAATGTTCCCCGACAATTCATCTTGCGTTCAACTTGACGAAATTGACTGCGCTTTTAGTGAGGATGTTAAGTCACCAGAGGGTGACGGTGGAGAATCTGGTCGTCTTTTGTGCCTTGATTCGATTTGTCAATGACTATTCCCGAGGTAACGAGACTGAACTGCTGGGAGGAAAGTATAGAAACAACGATAATCAGTTGTCCGATGTTCATTGCATGTGGTAAGAGTTAACAATACAATGGAATATACTTTGCCTGTCACTGTTGAATGTACTTTGATATTTGTTTTCTTAACAAATTTGTATTATTACGTCCGAATAATATTATATGAAGCTTGAATAACTTTATGTGAAGGTTATTTATTCGACAGCGACTCTACTGCACGCGAAAGGTATTTATAAGGTCAAAAGTACAATTTAATGTGCGAAAACCCAAAGATAGCTGCGTACTGGAAATTACACATCATTGGGGTTCAAAAACTGACACGGCTGATATATATTTTCGCAGGAGAAAGGTTTTATTGTGAGCGGAGACAGTTTTTTTCCAAAACCAATTGTTTTACTCTATTTAGCAACTGTCTTGTGAACTAACTTTATGAAATTTTTACAACAAACACATGTCTTCACGTTACTAAAAAAATATGATTTTTCAGATGGCACATTTGTCTGCGTTGACAATGTATGAATAAGTAATGATAAATTGCATTTACATGTCTCTGTATCGAATATTTTCTTTATAAGACACAAAACATCTGCAGCCTTCACTTAACGATCTTTGATCTACAGAATATTTTTGTGTACCAAAGTTTGCTGTTATTCGGAAACAGTTCAAATGTAATGAAATGTACAAGTAACTATTACGTCGATATTTTGATTCTTGTGTCTGTACTATATGAAATATAAAAAGTCTATAATTTTTTTTTATCTGTAAAAGGCAGTACTTACTTCTATTTCGAAGAAATACCAGACCCAAAAATATTTATACAAATTATACCCCTCCCAAGAAGGAACGCGTAAAAAATATGCGTAGGCTTGCAATTTCATCACTAAACTTCCTGCTGCGATTTTTCTGGATGGAAGGCTAGCATGGCCGTTCTGGCTCCGGAGCACCAAAGGGGTCGAGATCCTACGCCCACCTGCCCTCGCTCAGCAGCCCAGATCGGCGCGAACGATATGCCGCTGCGGTGACAAATCGGGGCGACCCAACGCCCCACGCGCGGGCATGCTTACGACGAGGTTCAGAAATTCGAGAAAGAGGTTCAGAAATTCTCTGTAAGACGCCAAAAATGGGACTCTGCATTCCATATTGTTCTCTTAAAGTACAAAACTATTGCTTTTAACTTTTTATTCAGAATATTTTGTAATGGAAGCTGCTGTTGAGTACGTAAAACATGCAATAAAAATATAGTTATGTAATAATTGACAGAAATTAGTGTAAAATTTAATAGTTATTTTTATTACTTTTCATTTCGAACTTTGTAGATATTCTTATTATTATTATTCTTAATAAATAATTTTCTCATACTTAGAGAAAACAGTACTTACTGCTATCGAATTACTCTGAGTTAATGGATTAATTAGATGAAAGAACAATTGATATTGTGTGACAAATTATCGCACGATAGTTTAAACTAGGGATTCGATAACATCACAAACACCAGTAACATCATAAAAACTAAATATTTAACATTTCCACCAACTTTATTCGAAATAAAGTAGTTTTAGATGGGGATATTAATATTGTTTCCTCAAAAAGTTATCAATAATATCAAAATCATTATATCTTACTTTCTTTTAAATTCATCTTCAGTATGCGGTCTCCGTTTTTTCTAAGGGAACATGAAAAGAACATTCGTCAACCACCGTGGTTCTGCGGCGAAGGAGAATTCAATGCATGTGTGCCCTCGACTCGAAATCCAAGAGCTGCAGGCTTCACCCGCACAGCAATAAACCCTCACTCAGCACCGGTGTGATTCAGCGGCCGCTAAGGAGGGAAGTGGGGCGACGGGGGTGGCCACACACAAGGAAAACGCCGACGAAGCGCCGGGCGGCGCCTGGGCGCGGACAATGCTCGCGGTCACAGTAGCCGCGCCGCGCCGCGGCGGGGCCGGACAATGCGACAGCGGTGAGCCAACGCGCCCGGTGGGTGTGCGGGCGGGCGGGGAAGCGACGCACGCAGACACCGCGCCGCCCCGCCCCGCGCCGGTTGCGTCGAGTTACATAAGCGGAGCGCTGGCGTAAGGCAGGGGCAACGGCGACTTTGCTCTGGCGATGGTGGTGTTACTGGGGGTTGTGAGTAGAGATGCATCGTTATTGTCGGATGTTTTTAACCTTTTAGCTACGGAGTTTTTTTTTCCTTCTGCACTTCGTGCGGTAAGGACTTTTTTAGATAGACGAATTTGCTTGACCCCAGTGGAGTACCCGAATTTTGGAAGTTGAGACTAATTTGCGAAGGAAACGGTAGTGATAGGAGGACGGAATACGGGAGGATGATCCCAAGAAAACGGTCAATAGTGGCGACAACAGCAACTGCAGGGATGTCGCTATCGGAGGCGGCGGATGTATTCGTAATAGTTGCAATGGTATCGACTGACTCGTGGACCGTAGCGCCTGTGGAACAGGCATTAGCAAGAGACACGGGTGCGAGTGGCAGCGGCAAGGGCATGGAGTCGGTGGTGGCGGCGGAGGCGGCGATAGCGGGGCCGAGACGTGCGGAGGCGGTGTCGGCGATGAAAGCGAAGATGGGGCGGAGATAGAGATGAAGACGAAGGCGGTGGTGGAGGAGGAAGTGGCGTTGGCGGGTGGCGGTGGTGGTGGTGGCGGAGGGCAGTGGAAATGAAGGTGGTGGCGGCGCCGGTTGCGGCCGAATCTGTCGCAGCGCCGCGGCCGCGCGTGGCAACAATGGCCTCCGTGACGCAACGCGTCGCAGCGCCGTGACTCGCGGTTTAAACCAATTTGCGGAATCGGCTGGAGGAAACGCGGGCGAGGGGCGCCTCGAGAACCGCGCGTCCTCGGCCCACTGAAGAACGCTGTCGCCTCGCGCCAGCTCGCAGCGCAGTTCTACGTTAGCAAACTAAGCTCACGATTAGGACTGGGGCCCTAATGTTTTTTAAAAACGTTTTTATTCTGTGTCAGTAATACGTAAAAATAATGTTATCTTTTTATAAACTGTCTGAAAATTTAAAGAAACATTTATTTTGGTTTTAAGTAAAAATAAAGCAATTTAACGCAAAAAAATGAAAGACAGAAAATATTTTAATAGACCGAGGAAAGTAAATAAAATGTATTAGACCTCTTAACATTTCGGCCAATGGACTCATTCCCAAACGCAGGGCAAATCTTAGAAATTCTCCCTCTCCCCCCCAAAAAAAGCAGAAATCAATAATATTGAAAACCTACCTTATATTAACGTTCTTTGGAAAATAACTTCATTGAACTTTACATACTGTCTGTCTAGCCCGCTAGCCAGTTACACCGTGATTCTTATAATACACTAAGTAGAACACAATAAACCGCGTGACGATTATGTGTGTGTATGTGCGAGCTAAATTTTTCCGTGGACCATTTTGTGCGAAGGGCCTCCTGCTTCAAGTATTCAGTGATGTCTTAATTTCACAAATCATGTTACACGTGCCAAGTCGATAGATGAATCTCTCAAATCATCTTATTTGTGTTTTTACTCTGCCTTAGTCCCCAAAATAGATCTCTGCATCGCAGGAAATTTGAATGGATATTTATTGATTTTGTTTTTATTGATTAGTCAAAACAAAGCTGACCCCAAAAATGGCCCATCTTTTCTTCACCAAATATTATTTAAGAAAAGGAGCAGTACAGGTCCGTCCACCCATAGCTGTCCAGTGAAGACAAATCTTGAACTATCCCAATGACAAAATGGTAAGATGAAGAAAAGGAATCCCGTTAATACATGTGTCTTAGCCTCCGCTGTGTAACTGTGCAGTGAATACCAACTAATAGAACTATATTTTGATTTCTGCGTGAGCTAATGCATAAAACATACGCGAAACCGAGCAGTGAACTCCGAGTAGCAATGCTCTGTAACGAAGTTCGTTGCGAAATAAGTTGGGGAGCGTCCGTGATAGCAATTATGGAAGGCTTGAAACCATTTCACCAATAACGTTCTCATTTCTGTTTCTTTTGAATACATTTTTTTGAGTTAGGCTCCCGTTTCTGTTTTTTATTATTATTTTAGATCCATTTATGAAACGAATTTTATGTTGAAACTGATTTTCCAGCGTGGCATCATGGTTTCTGTCGTAGCATCGGGAGCTTCGTTCCGATCGGATTTTAGAACAAATTGGAATCCCTAATTAGTTTACTAGTGAACCTCGGCGGCCATCATTAATGACTTGTGATCTCAGTCAATCCGTTCCCATCCGTTGCTGTCAACTCCTTCCCGCGATTTAAATATCTCGAGTAGCGCAGTCGGATGTTTTTTCAGAGCGAGGGCGTCGAAACGCGTCATCACGTGGGTCATGTTGTCAGAACCCAATGCAGGATTGTGTAAAAAATATGTTAAGTTAAAAAACGGGTTTTTCAAATTCCATCAAATTTTTTTCACGCGAAAAATTTGAAGAAAATGGCAGAAGAAAAAGTGTCTGTACAAATATTAGCAAAATATGTAAATATTGTTATAGTGTACAAAATATATAAAATATGTAACGGAAACTGTGTATATTACGTTAACAATGTAACAGTTCACCTACATTATAATTTTGAAAGCTGTACGTACAATCACAAAAGTATGTAATTACACAGGAATTCGCGCTCTACAGATAACCAATAAAATCTGGAAATAAAAATTTAACGGCTACTATTAGTAAAGATAACATGTATGGTCATTTTTATCAACAAAAAAATCTGATCCCGGATTCGATTCCCGGTCAGGGCAAAAATAGTTTCAGCTTTCCATTACAATCGTGTCGGATTCTATAGCTATGTGACGAAAGACAAAAGAAAAGCTCAAGTAGGCCAAGTACGCTAGAGACGGTGAAGGGATTTCTTCATCCTCACCACACGTCTCCTTTGCCTTCAGGCATGGATAATACATAAGAAAAGGGTCCAGTCCTCAGAACATTGCTAGCTGGCAAAAATGCTTTGAGCTTAAAATGCCTAATACACACAGTTTTATGAAGAGAACCGCAAAGCCGAAAACGTCGGTAGGTTGGAGTGGGGTCTGCGTGCGGTGCGGGGCGAAGATGGCAGGAAGAAGGCGTGCCGGCGGCGATGGCCGCGAAGCACCGGCCAGCCGGCTGCCACCCCGCGACGCGGCGCGGATGAAACGGAACTAGTCGCGAACGCCCATTCCGCCGCCGCTGCCTCTGCCCCGCCGCACACTTGGCTCCGGCCATCGACGCGCGCTCCTTTGCCGGACGCACGAAAGCTGCCCGCCAACGCGGCATCTTTGTCACTCCCATCTGCATCATGCCAGGCCTAGTCATCGGTCGTCATTGATAACGACATCCATTCCCATCGTCGTCCTCACTGACATTACCATCAGTATTGGCGTTGCCATCGGCTTTACCACCACATTCTTTTCATGTCTTTCTCAATGCTATCATCCTCTTCAATGTTACTACCACCCGAAACGTCCTTGTTATCATTGTCATTGCCAACGCCATCATCGGCGCCATCAACGATTAAGAAAAAAATGCGAAAATGTGTGTTGAAAGCGGCATTTCTAAAGTTGAAAGAATTACCTTTTTAAATCGTTTAGGTTTGCTTTTCTCTTCAGTTTAATCTGCATTCGAGAATATATTTTATACAAATGGTCTTTGGACTAGAGTAATTTAAACCTACACGTTTACTTTATAATGTGTGGAACACGAGAGGATTTAGAAAGTCTTTCCTTGCATGATTTTTAACTTGAAAATATATTTTGTCCTTCATTATTTTTCTTGAACAACACTATTTCTTTGTAACCAATTAAGCCGCTATATATGTTGCGCGATTGTAATTTTGAATTTACCTTGAATTAATGGATCACAAACTATTTCTAATTTATGAATAATTAGTTCTAAAATCTGGCAATTCGTTTATCTGGAAGTTCTAAAATCTGGTAGTTTTAATGTTTTTGCAAAAATAATGTTTTTGTTAATCTTTTGCTTGCTTAAAAATGCATGTATTACAACATTACGATTTTAATTTTAATTACATTTAAACTGTTTTTCACTTTTCCAATGTCTTGCGTTTAATGGAAGAGAGAATAAAAATCCAACGCGAATAGCGTTTCTCCAATTGAAATATCTTCTCGTACGCTTACGTAAACTCTGGAAGAAGGTACATTTGTCCAGACAGGGCAGTAATTTAAAACTTCCATACATTTTATTTTACGTTTGTCTTCCTTCATTCACGGTGCATAATTTTCGCATTATGTATTTGCAGAAACGACGTTCTCCCTCCTGTGCGCCAAAGAAGTGCAGTTCCTTTCCCAAAAGATCCGTGAGAACCCTGGCAAGTCTTCATCGCACCGGGACGCGGCCATTTTCTACGCTGTCAAAGCGGCAATCTTTTCATTTCCTAGAACGGCGCTGCACCTTTCGTAGCAGGAGATCGCGTGGCCTCTTCGCTGAAGTTCGCGCCTTGCATCTCATTTGATGCGTTCCAGATCGTTTTCGCGTCGTCCTGTTCCGTCACGCTGAGACAAGGGGAAATAAAGGGGCTCTTTTTCTGGCAGGAGAGGCGTACCGTTCTTAATTTTCATCTAGCATCTGTGATGCGGTAGTTTAATATTTGTGTTACATGCTTATGTAAGAACTTTCTTTTTATCCTGGAAGTTAATTTTCGTTACTTTTGCTGGTTATTGCTTAAGAGAATTGAGAGTTAAAGAATGTAATAATTTGTAGAATTCAAAAAACCTGAAGAGTACGTGTGTATTTCAGTTTTGTTAACGCAGGTTTTGTGTTTGTAATTGGAAATAAAAGTTAATGATGTAATTGTAATGCTTACGTATTGTAATTCACAACAACACATCAAAGGTCAGAAGAAAAAAAACAATTGTTTTCCTTACTTTGAAAATATTAGTAATTATTTTAAAGAAATTACGAAAAGAAACCAAATTATATTCCGTAAAAAGTTAGACGAGAAGTTAGTGTTGTAAAAAAACAAACAAATTAATGCTTTATCATTATTTTTCTTTTACAACTACATCTTTTTGTACGATATTAATTCGCAGGGACGACCATTTTTTCAAGATATTTTAAGCAGTCACTTATAACGTGCGTATGATTTCAAAAACAAGTTATATAACTTAAGGAATATATTTTCAAAAGTTTTAATTCCTAAATATCCATACAATTATTTTAGAAAGGTCACATATACTTCAGCATTGTAACATGGATTATAATTGTGACACGGTATTGACCAAAGGCGTTTAACTTTATTGATAATAGTAATATTTGTTAATAATAGTGGTTGCATTAGTCGTAAATTTTGAACAAAAATATTACTTAGAACTTTATTGTGACAAATCAATTGCTTAATTGACAATAGTTTTTCTTTCAGAGCCAGAGGATAGGCATCCCTTGCGTTTCCAAGAAAACGTGCCTTCTGTGAAGCAAAGCCTCTGAAATGTTTGAATTCCAGTAGATCACTCGAAATTCTCCTCAGACCCCACTCGTACGTTCTCGTTTCAAAGAAGCATTCCGCGAAAAAGAAGGAATACTCTCCGTCTTTGCGCATTCTCGACACAGCGGTCTCCTATCCCTGGGGCCTTGAATAATGCCTCCTATTCGAATAGTGACGCGTCTCTCTTCCACTTGGACGTTCTCACAACGCACAGTAGGACATTGCGGGTCTAAAAACACAAATATTTGGGTATGAAAAAAATATTTTTTTAATGTTCAACCTAAAATAACATTTCTTCGAAACGGGAGTATAAAGCTGGATTTAACTGTCCATACATGGCATGAAAATTCTTATAAAAATTTAAGATATTTGTTTCATTACCTTATAACCATTTTAAACGTTTTCAACATAATCTCAGTGGAATACGTGAATAAAAACGAGAAATATTGGATCGAGGGAACATGATCAGGATTAGTGCCTAAATAAGAGAGGAGTAAAAATAAAATAGAAAACAACGTAAAATATTTGTAACAATTTAAAATATTTGTTCTCATCTGTCATCATTTATCTAGCAGTCTAATGAACCATTATCATATTTTGAACCGTACTCATATTTGAAGCGTTATTTGATCAGGTAACTGTCCATCTCAGCACTACATTAAGTAAGAAACAAGCAAATAAAATATTGAAAATTAATATAACGTCCCATAAAAATTACTCAACACCATGTAAAAATTCACCATTAACAATAGCAATCTTGAATTAGTTATATAAATTATCAGGATACGAATTCAGAATATGAAAATAAATTTTCAGAAACAATAAAAATGTCTGTAAGATATTCCTTATTGTATTGTGCAGTACTTAGTTTTTAGTACCTTGTTTTTAGTCATTAAATTTTCTAGCGGAAGTACTACTCAAGATTCTTATATTTTAATTTTTTTAAGTTAATTTAACGCTTATTTTGTTATGATGCGTTTGATTGTTTAGAGATGAGAAAACGTCAACAAATAAAAATAAAACTTGGGGGACAAATTTGAAATTTTTTCTCTTGCAACATAGCTCTATGAGGGAAATGCCAGCGCGTTGGCTCCGTCGCGCGGCGCGCCCCACTGCGCGTTCCGTCGCCCTCTTTCGCCACCTCTCGCAGCGCTCTGCCCGGCCGATCGCTTTCTGGTCACGTGGCACGCGTGCGCCTAGGCCTTTGAGCCGCCGCCGCCGCTGCCGCCGCCGCCGCCGCTGCCCTCGGCCAGCTGCGCGCCTGGGCCGCGCTCCGCTCCGCTCGGCTCGGCGCTTGCCGCGTGTGCTCCGCGCTAGGACTAATCGAGCGCTCCCGTAAGGTATTGGTGCCGTGTTTCGCGGCTTTCTCGTTGCGGTTCTCGCGTTGATTTATTGAAGACTCAATACTGTGATCAGGGGATTGTGTTAGTCATGACGTTTTCAATCGAATTGTGTTTAGACATTACTTTCGAAATTACATGATTCTTATATCAATGGCACTAATTACTTGAAATTATTCGCAACAATTTGAATAGTGTACGTTTTAGAAAAAAAATGTTTCTGTAAGACGGAAATAATTATACTCATTTTTTGCATGGACTGAAAACTTTCAATATTGAAAAGAAGGAAATTTTTTGTAGGTATTTGAATAACGATAAAAGCAGGCGTGTTTTAGAAAAATAATGCTGAAAGACGAGAATAATTACAATATTTTTTGCATGAATTGAAAATTTCAATAATGAAAAGAGAGAAATTCTTTGAAAGTAAGTTAAAAATAGGTTTTTCCTCTTTAGTTGAATCAGTATTAAATATATATTTAGGAAGCCATAGAACATCTATATTTTATCTATTGACGTTCGAATTTCGGAAGTGGGTTTTTGCAGATATTCATTCTCTTATTCCACGCTGTAGCTTTTCTCTTCTTGACCACATTGCGTTTTTCTCTTCCATCGAAATCTCGAATGCGTTCTTTGATTTTGTCACCTCAAAAATACTTTATCCAATCAACCTTTCCTTTCTGCTCCGTCACATCCATTACACCCTTCACCTCACCTTAAGTGAGTTTTGATCCCTTACTCTTCCAATTTCCACATTCAAACCCCGTTTGTCAAGTAATTTCTTCAATCACCACGTCCGTCCCCCGTCCATTCAGCCACCAATTATCTCTCCATCGAGCCTGTTAACAGATCTCTCTTAACTGCGTCCCTCACCCCCACCAACAATCTCTGTGCAACCCCTTCATTAACACCTCCCACGACCCCATCCAATGCCACCTCCATCGCCCCGTTCATTGGCTCGCACCATCCCCCTCCTCAATCATCCCCTTTCATCCCTCTCCCCATGTCGTTCTCCATTATCCCTCCATCACTTCCTCCAACATCCTATCCATCACCCTTTCATCAACCTCTCCCCCTCCGTTGCCAACTCCATCGCCCCCACGATCCCCACACCATCACTCCCTCCACAATTCGCATCGCCCCCATCCCTCCCTCCGTCACCCTCTTCATCACCACATCATGAGCGGGAGCGGGCATCTGCAGGCGGCGGCGGTCTCTCACAGGAGCTGCGCTTGCACCGCAGCCGCTGTGAAGGGCTTGTTCCGCGCCGCTCCCCGGCCAATCCCCGATCCTTATGGTAGCGGCTGTAGCGCTCCGCTTTGTTGTTGCGCGCAGCGGTAAGGCCTGCGACAGCTGATGAGTGCCAATTGTGGTTTGCGAGTAGCACCTTATTCGGGGCCCCACGCTCCCTCCGCCCCTCGGAGGAATGCTGTCAAGCATTTCCTGTGGGTTCCAGGAAAGCGCCAGGCGGCACTTCAGATGAGATTCCGTGAAAATAGAATCGCTCTAGAAACTGTTTTCTTTTTTAGGAAAGGAGGGTGTGCGAGTATTCCTATCGACTGACGACGTCAATGAAACAGAATTGAGATTCTGTAAATTTACATCGATGCCTTTAAGATTCTGAGCACGGTCATTTAATTGAGTAAAATACTTTTCTCAAATAGATAAACCATTTGTGGTAAATGTAAATATGAAAACACATTGATTTCAATAATATTGTTGATAACGTTATTGCAATTCATGTAAAGAATCTTCTTCCGATTTTATTTTTAAAAAATATTACAGAAAATATATTTTAACTGCAACTTAATTCATTTTTCCTGGATTATAAATTACACTTTTTACCACATACCAATGATCTCATATAAGATGTTTAAACGATACAAGAAGTTAAAATAAAAGAATTGAGGATAAAGCTTTAATTAGAGCATTTCTTAGGCACATTATTGCCATTGCAACATACACATTTTAATATATGTTTTACAATATTAATTTTAGTTATCTTATGATATTGTATCTTCAAAATGATATTCTAATATTTCCATGTGAAATCTTTTCTAAACCTCACACGTTGTATGTTTGGATGTTATACAAAATACTGTTTTCCCTTGTGTTGATCTGTGGCGTTTATCCAAAGTCGCCTCGAGAATTTTTCCCAGCTGTCAAGCCGTTTCCCTATCCGATCCTCCCGCGAGGCGCTCCACACCAACCCCGGCCGCCCCTTCCCCGTTCGTCCACGCCTGCCCGCGCATGCGCACCGCGCCGCCACAGGCCGCGCGAGTGTGAACAAGGGGTCTTCGCCTCGCCTCGTCTCGTCTCGTCGAGGACGCGCCTGGCCGTCTCGACGAACACGAGGAAATAAAAGGCCCGCGAGACGGCGCGTCGGCGGAGGCTTCGGTTATAAATTACCCTAACCGCCCGCTGTCCGGACGGGATTCCGTTTCATTGCTTTAATTTGACGGGTTAACCAAAGACGCTCCGAGCCCCGCGCCCTATGGGACGCCGCCCGTCCTCCCTCGCCCGTCCTCACCTGCCCTTCCCCGACGGCGTCCGAACGAGACCCGCCCGCACTCTTCCACGTTTTCTTTCTACCCGTTGCCGCATGCCGTTGAATGGTGATTGGCTTAGTGGGACCGCCTACAATACGGATATCTTTAACGTTTCTCGTGCTGTGCTCGTTTGGAAGAATTTTTTATGATGATTGCTCTAATTTGGTTATGTTTTCATAATTGTATGTAGTCGTGAAATATTGTAAACTTACAATAATAAATGTGAATTTTTTTTTCGGAAGAATAAATTTACGACGATAGGAAATATTTTTTGAGAGCAAGGACGTACAAATTAATTACAACAATATGTTGTTCAGAGTTTTTAGAGTGATTCTGGAATTTTAGTTTGATGAGTTTGTCCCGCCCACTCTCACGTTAACGTGCTCTCTATATCTTCCGGAAACTTTTCAACCGGCGCTGGATTGAATTCCTTTGTTTGATGACCATTTCCCGGCTTCACATTGAACGACAAATGATCTAGTGAGCTGAAATCCAATGACTCGGTTCATTATTGACAAATTTATATGATGTAACTACTAATATTGTAAGTGCATTGTATAAAAAGGCCATATGTATCAAGTTGTTTATAGTTTACAGGTACTCTAATTACAATCTTCTAGAACGAAATATTGTTCAGAATTTATATTCAATCTACTCGATATTTTAATAAGATTCCTGTTAAAATTTCCCTTTTATATTGTACATGTATGCTGTATGCGTAGATGTGATTTTTTGTAGGTATTTATTAATTGCTTTTCGGCTAAACATTTATAATAAAAAAATAGAATTACATTAAGCATAGTGCCAATGGTTGTTGTTAAAACAGGGCTTCCGTAGCATTCACTTCCAAAGCACCGTTACACGTGACGAGGACCACGAAATGGCTTGCAAACGGGGCAGCGTAAACGTAACATTTTTGCAGGGCCACTGCAATCGCGCATAGCATTAAACGCCTCCGCTTTCGAAACGGAAAGTCCCTGGCGAATCCGTCCGGTTTCCCAACTGCCGCGCCGCGGGACGCCTCTGGCGCTTCGCGGGGGCTCGGAGATATTCGGAAACAATCGGGCGGTTCCGGCAGCGGCGCGGCGCGGCGCGGGTCGTTCGTACGGGCGGGGTGCGCAGGCACCGGCCCGGAGGACCGCACTATGGGGCGAGTACGAATTGCATCCGAGGAAGGCGAAATATCCTTTTATATTTTATAGGCGTTTTCTCTTTGGCGTATAGGCTCAACGTAACAGCTTAGAGTCACCAAATTTCTAGAATAAAAAATTAGTTCAAAGTGTTAATTAATATTAATTCTCAACGAAAAAGCTAAGCAGAGAACTAATTTTCTGGTCAGTGTGAGAAGAAAATATCATTAAACGAAATAGCTCAAACTCATACACCAGGGTAAATATATTTTGTTTAGTATAACAAATCACCGTATCAAAGTAGCATTTCATATTTAGATTGTAGGTTGCATACATACAGCAAAGATTTTAAATAAATCTAGCACAATCAGTTATGACTCAGCATAAACATTGTGTTTTGAATACACGTTTTACAGTGTAATGCCGAACGAGTTGTTTTGTTATATGAAAATCTTTATAACGTTGAAAGAGGGATTATTATTATTATTATTATTATTATTATTATTATTATTATTATTATTATTATTATTATTATTGTTATTGTTATTGTTATTGTTATTATTATTTATTTTTATATTACAACTTTTATTGTTGGAAGTTACATTAAATCCAGAAGGGTCTCCATGTTCTTCATAACGAGAATGTTGTTAATATGGTTAATTATGTTATTATGAATGCCATATTATTTACTTTAGTAGTGAATTAACAAACGCGTTCAGTATCAATCGTTTATCGTTTATCTCGTTCAGCCCGTATGCAAACGACAAAATATTCTTGTCCAGTTAGAACCCCGATTGAACCCAGTGTACGGGTCCTGCAGCGGAGGCGTAGAGGACGGCGTGGACGGCAGCGGCGGCGGCCGGAACCAGGGTTCGGCGCGCCCGACGCGCTCCAGTTGCCCGGGTCGCCGCCGCCGCCCCGACTTTCTCCGCTCCGTGCGCTACCGCCGCCTCCCGCCGGAAGCCGCACCCCTCCCGCCCCCGCCCCGCCACGCTCGCTCCACCCAACGACGCGACGGCGCAGCCACCGCCCGGTGCAGCGCGGCGGGCGAAGCGTCGGCGTCATTCGCACGCTGCGATACTCTTCTCTGAAAGCGTTCAGGCTTCAGCATCTACTTGACTGTCCGGGAGGCGCTGCGACCTAGGCGCAGATGCCAACGTTTTGGCCGTCATGCAGCGGAATTTTGCCCTGAGGAAGGTCGAAATAAGTCGGCTGAAAAGTTGGCAACTGTGCCTAGGATGCGGCGTCTCTCGGACACTCAAGTACATACTCTCACGTCAGGATCTCGCGGAATACAAGTATGAAGGTGAACGGACCTATGAAGGTGTGCCCACAGTTATGTTAAGGTGTCATTTGGGTAGGTTAGGTTCTGCTCAATTAGAAATGGCTCATTTTAACAATTAAGTTTCCGGAGGGAAAGGAATAATTGTAACTGGCCGCCTAATATGCTTCCACCTCGCCGTGTCTATCTCGCCTCCATCTGATTCGCCGCGGCCCAATCCGCCGCCACCCCTGAGCGCGTAAACCCCCACCGGTGCCATCACCATCGCCAACGCTGCCTTCGCCAGCCCTTCGCCTTCGCCCGTTGCCCGCCGCCCCGCCCCCGCCCCCGCCCCCGCGCCGGACCTTGCTCCGTGAAGCGCGGGGCCGCCGCTCGTGTGTTTTGTAACGCGGAAGAGCCGCTGTTTCGTCCGCTGCGTTCGGAGAATTGAGAGGGGGTAGTGGTGTATGACGAAGATGTTTCCGACGCTTCATTCTTTTGTTTAGGGCGTTTGGAGCTGTGCCCTAGATAACCAGCCATATTGACTATCGTGCAGCCAGCAGATGAAGAAAGTTGGGTTGGATCGTGTGTTGTAATCCGTTACGAATTAGAATACGCGCCGTTTTGAAACAGTATAGCAAGTACGTTTATAAGATCGTGAAATGTTTGTAGTATTATGCCTCGAATTATCCACGCTGGTTAATAGGACGAACATAAGCATGATTGCGAACATCCATGTTAGATGCGCTCAATACGTACTCCCTCATTAATAAAATATAATTATGTTGAACAAAATAGAACCCTGTGTCTATTTGGAGACCAATTATCGACATTTCAGATGAAAGTACAATGCACACTTTTGAGACACTTTCGATTACAATGAGTCAACGGTATTATTTCCGTATCTTGTAAGGCAATTATTATCAGTTGTTTTTTTTGCACATTATCTTTCTTCTTCACACACGCGATAACACATTTTTCTTTAAGACAAGATCTGGCATCTGACAGTTAGCCAACACTACAAATTATTTCTTTTATAAAATCATTGATCTTTCCCAACGCCTGTGACCCAGAGCATGCATCTGTAAGTCGCATTTCACTTTCGTGAAATCATCCTCGCCAACCAAATGCAAATTTGCGTCGCGTCGCCGCGCTGCGGCGCGATGAACACACACAACCGCGACCAAGATGGATGCGAGCTCAGAACGAGGCCATGCGAGGCCGCGCGCTGTCGCGTTAGGGAAGATGCTCGAGGGCTCAAGTCGTGTGATCAGACCGCGATCGGGGCATCAAAGGGATTCGCTTCTGCGCACTTACTTACTCATGCGCATAGCTTCGCCAGTTCGTTTTGTGGCCGTGGGATGTGCTGGTGTCGTAGGACGACAGGCGTAGCCTCTTGCACCGGCAGAGGTGGCTCAAGGTAGCAACAGATGTTACTGAAATGCTTCTCACCGGGAAGTCCTAGGGTTCGAGTCCCGACGCTGGATTTTCGACTTTAGCTGAATAGCAACGTGACGGGACCCGGACAATACACTATCGCTCCTTCCTCGTCTTATCCTCACCTCTTATTACACATCCTTACATACACTACACTACCCCACATATGTCGGGAGACTAGTCCGGAGCTTAGAGCGTAACCCATCTGGGGCGATGCCCGCTAGTGAGAGATACTTGGTTGGAAAAAAACAAAACAAAACGAAAGCGGACGTGGAAGACGGCGCCGCACACATTCAGTGCGAGAAGATCACCGCTTCTTCACGCAATAAAATCATACACAAGACGTACGGGACGAACGATATTATCAGACGACGCGTCCGGGAACACTCACCAAATCAAACAAACAGAGCCTCCCGCAACAGTCTCCTTCCGCTGCGCTGATCTGGATGGAGTACAGTGCAACATTTAGCTCGCAAAGTCCTGCGGAATCTGAAGTGCTGCGGAGATTGAAAATGTCAAATATGCATCAGATGAGCGTTGATTTAGTGTGCTAAATATTCTAACCCATAGAATATTTTAGCACGTCTTTTAATTTCAAATGAACTTCGGGTGGAGATTCTACATTTAGATGTTTCTCATTACGTTTATCACAATTTTGATCTTATTTAGCGTATAAGCTTATAATGCCAAGTATACTAGTAATGAAATCGTGAACAATGTAGTATTTTCCTTGTGTTGCCTTATATGAAATAGCACTGACACATATATGTGCGATTTTAAAACAAATTTTTTTGTATCTATTTTCTTAATTTACTTTAAAGTCGTTTAAATATTGGATGTTTATTGTTTCCTTTCATTAAACAAATCTTTGCTCCTCTATATATTCTACACTGTTCCAGCATTAGTCCATTTGTTGTTCATTTACTAACAATTTCGGAGTCGGGTGGCATATGTTTTAAGAAGACATGAAAGCTCCCAAAAGTTGAAATAATTATGCTATATACGTTCAAGGGACTATGATGTGTTCAGGATGCCGATGAAAAGCATTAGGTAATTTCATTCTCTTGTTTCTGTTCAACGCTTTTTGGCTTATTAAAACTTTTTTGAAATAGTTAATGTTCCTGCTTGACTTAATTTTCTGAAGAGCTCATTAAAATTGTTCTGAACCGACGCATGACAAATGCGTAACAATAATTTGAATTATATCCTAATTAAACTTTCTTCTCGAGTGAAAGAATTCAACCACTTTCAGGCAATGCTTAAATTTCCCCAACACGCCCTCCAGCTTATTGAATAGCTCCACAAAAGGCATGAACCGCGTTGAAACAAACGCAGAGTTATTGCTCTTCGTCAGCCAAATGAAAAGAGCAAACCGTCTCTCTCAGCGCCCCGCGGCGTGGCGAATCGAGAAAACAAACGCTCGCTCGTTCTGCTTCGCGATGTCCCCTCGCGCAGCGCCTCGCTCTCCTCCGCTCCTTCTCCGTTGAAGATCCACTTCGCCCCGCTCCCGCCCCGCTCCCGCCCCGCTCCCGCCCCGCTCCCGCCCCGCTCCCGCCCCGCTCCCGCCCCGCTCCCGCCCCGCTCCTGCCCCGTTCCCGCCCCGCTCCCGCCCCGCTCCCGCCCCGCTCCCGCCCCGCTCCCGCCCCGCTCCCGCCCCGCTCCCGCCCCGCTCCCGCCCCGCTCCCGCCCCGCTCCCGCCCCGCTCCCGCCCCGCTCCCGCCCCGCTCCCGCCCCGCTCCCGCCCCGCTCCCGCCCCGCTCCCGCCCCGCTCCCGCCCCGCTCCCGCCCCGCTCCCGCCCCGTTCCCGCCCCGCTCCCGCCCCGCTCCGCTCCCGCCCCGCTCCCGCCCCGCTCCCGCCCCGCTCCCGCCCCGCTCCCGCCCCGCTCCCGCCCCGCTCCCGCCCCGCTCCCGCCCCTCTCCCGCCCCGCTCCCGCCCCGCTCCCGCCCCGCTCCCGCCCCGCTCCCGCCCCGCTCCCGCCCCGCTCCCGCCCCGCTCCCGCCCCGCTCCCGCCCCCTCCAGCCCCGCTCCCGCCCCTCCTGCTCCGCTCCCACCCCTCTCCCGCCTCACTAGCAATCTGCCCCACCTCCCCACCCACTCCCGCCCCGCTCCCACCTCGCTTCCGCGCCGCTCTCGCCTCCTTCCAACCCATTCTCGCCTCAGCTCCACCTGAACCTCTGTCTCAGCCTCTACTTTAGTCTCTGCCTCAGTCACAGCCTCCGTCTGAAACATCTCAACTTCCGTCTCAGCATCAGCCTTTGCCTCGGCTTCCGCCTCCAATTCAAACTCAGCCTCAATCTCAACCTCTGCCTCAGCCTTCATCTTAGCCTCTGCCTTGGCCCCGCCACATCCCCCGTCTAAGCTTCCGCCTCAACGTTTGTCTCAGCCTCCACCTTAGCCCCCCCCTGCTCCCAAGTCCCCCGCCTCCGCCCATGCCCCGCCCCCTCGCTCTCCCGCGCGACCACCGTTCAGTTCCATCCCCCACCGCTTCCGTTCCCACCCCCACACGCATTTCCATCTCAGCCCGCTCTAACCTTTCAATTCGTCTGAACAAATGTACGTTCGTGTGAAGCATCATCCTGACCCTATTCGCTCGTTGATGGCCCCTTACGTCTTTTGCCTCTTTTCCGTCCGTCCCGCTCGTCCTTCTCCAACGAACATCGCTCTCTTTCGCTTCGCTCCACCCGACTCTTTCCTTCTCGACACTGTCCTTTCTCACTCATCCCACCCTCGTTTCACCTCACCCCACCGCGCTAGAACTCTCCCAGCCCCGTCCTTCCTCGCCCCGCCCATGCCACCACGCTACACTACTCCAAGCCACGCCACACCCGAGCACGCCACGCCCCGCTCAGTCCCGCTCCGCCCCTTTTTAATCAGTTCAATTGCCTTTCCACTACGCCTCCACCACCTCCACATCGTTTCCTCTATTCACTCCTCCCATCCCATTCCTTTTCCTACCGTTCATCTCATTTCCCTTTCCCCACTCTACCATTTTCTTACCTGCCTCCTTATTTACTTCACCCCGCTTCGTCGGCTCTGACTACATGATCGTCCGCACACCAAATCCTGCGCCGAGAGAGTGAATCTCCCCCCGCGCACTGTCACGTGACCGGAACGTCCGTGGCGGCGGCGGCGGCGGCGGCGTGCGGTCCCGCGTGTCGAATGAAAACAAAACGCAGTCCATTACGCGGGCCGCACTTATGCACGGCAGCTTGACCCTCCTGCGCTCTCTCTGCCGGCCCGCCGCGCCGCGCCGCGCCGCGCCGCGCCGCGCCGCGCCGCGCCGCGCCGATTCCGCATTCCTGCTTCCGCTGGCCGGCGGCGGCGGCGGCGCAACTGGGCCGGCGATTCGCGCATCGGACAAACAAAGACAGCGCGCGGGCTCTTCCGATGCTCCCGTTTCAGAATTCTCTACTACTCCTGGTGACTGCGGACAGCGGAAGATACGGAAGTTGACGTCCTCAAGGTTATGATGGGATATTTTTTCAAGAAAACAAGCACTTTTTTGTGTGGAAAAATATAGTTTTAAATAGTATATTAACTTAATTTACTGTAATAGTAAGCCGAAACGTTATCCAAGGCACAAATACAGAATATTAGAGCCATTGTTCTGACTAACTTTCCGATCTATGCATGACCCTTAAATTTCAGCCATTCAATGCTTGGGAACAGACCGACCCTAAGACACAAAATAGGGCTGGATGGGATTGGATTGTGTATTTAGTAATTGCTTCAAATTCGACAGTTCTAGTTTCCCTCCTCTTTTATGAAGATTCTTATCAAAATACTCTTCTGAGATTTTTAATGACTGCTAAGGACGTTCTAATTGCAGATAAACAAAATTCGTTCGGCCTTTGTTTTGAGTAATGAAAAGTTTTATAAAAATGAAAACTCACTTTATCGAGATTTTTGTGTGTTTCTTTGATACTTTTATGGTTAACCACACGCTTCCTTTGCTCTCTCTAGTGCGAGAGAACGTTTTCTCCATATTTTCTGAAGGATTTTCTGTATTTAATTGGAGACTTCTGCTAGATAGCAACTGAAATGTAGCAATTCTTTAATTGAAGAAAAATTGATAAAAGCCTGAAATTTTATTCTAGTGCCTCTAGCATTTCATCTCGGCTGCTCCTCTAGATTCATTCCCCATTTCAGTTTGCGGCGACTGCGTAAGAGTTTGGATTTCGGCCGGTACGCCACAATGCCCCTCAAGAGGAGTTACTTCCGGAGCATATGCATTTCTTCTGCGGGTATCCCGTCGAAAGATTGCTGGACGAGGGTTCAGCGATGTATGGAGTATTGTTTCCGGATCTTGAAATGGAAAGTTTCGAGATGTACTGAGACCAGCTTATTGTTCTCTTTCAGCAATATTACCTAACAAGAGCATAATAAAGTATCTGGGAAATTAGACTTTGACGACCATGTAGAGAACATAAAAATAAGCATTTACATAAACAGACGCACGCACAAAATGAGAATTCCTCTTCATTTCAAAACTGCAATTTTAGAGACTTGTCCTACAAATTTCTTATACTGGTCGACCACGTGCATTTAATTTTCAAAATAAAAGTGACTAATAAAGGAAGGTGTCCAAAAATATTCATATTTTTAAGTTACATATTTTGTTTGAGTAGAAATGTTTTGAACATGTCAGCACAAATGTTCTGCTCAAAAAGTAATAATTTTACCAATTTTACAAGAAATGCTTAATAGACTTCAAAATTAATCTATATTTTCTTTGATAATTATCTTATAAAAATTACATTGTTATAAATTATTTTATAACTGTTCGAAGAATTGACCGCCCAGCCGAGAAACAAACCCCGATCTCACAGTATACGTTCAGTTGGCATCTTCTTTGAACAGTCAAAGCTATATTTATAACAGTTACGTCTTGCTTAGTAGTTACAGCATTAAAAGGGTAGTTGATTGCGAAACGAGAAAGTATTTCTTAGTTATTTTTGATTTTATAAGTGTGGCCTGATAGTTAAATGTTTGTAGAAATACTTTGAGCATTAATTATCGTGCTTTTAGATCCCGATAAAGAACTAAATATGCACTGTCACCTTTCATGATTTGTAATGTGTAGCAAAATAGAATATTATATTATAAATAAAATTGGATCTTAGTGGTCGTATAACAGAATAAAATTAAATATTGCTTCTGCTCTCTTCTCAATTGAATATTGTCAGCCTGTGCCAAGTTCCTCCTCAGATATTATAACTGAATTCTTCCTCGATTTCCCCACATCTCTGCTGCCACAATTGTTAGACAACTCCACAAATCGATAACTCAGAGGCGCGTGCGCTAGCCTGAGCCACCCGAGTGCCAACAAGCACTTGAGCGGCCGCTATAATTCAGAGCCCAGCAGCCGCCGCCGCCGCCGCCGCGCCGCCTCGTACTCGGTCCGACGCGAAGCGACGCGACGCGACGCGACGCGCCGGGGCGGATACGAGTCTATCGAGCGCCGAGCAGATGCTGCAGCGCTAGCGGAGCGTGAGAACACTATCCGCGCCGTCGCCTCGCAAATCGCGGAGGCGGCTGCGGCTGCGGCACGTCAAGTGGAGCATGCCCAGCGCCCGTGTAGCACGCCCGCGCAGGGTTGGTGGGATGCATCTGAAGTATAGATGCCAGCACCGCTGCGGATTCAAGGCAGATGGTATCACTGACTCTTCCAGTGATTCTGATGTAAAAAATGTCAGTAATAATAGCATTACTTATTGTTATTTAGAAGCCGGTTGGGAGGTTTTTTAGAACACGGTAAATAAATTGTTCTTCACTTGTAACATTAATTTTTTTTTCATTTGAATTTTTTATAATTGTTATTGTAATTATCATCTTCATCAAAAAAATCTGTATGTATATCAACATTTTTCATAAAAGTTTCAATATTTTCACTGCAATAATTTATCACGGAAATAATTTATTTTCAGCTCGATATTATCAGCAGTGATGAAAATGATGAAGATGTATATTTTGTAAATACAATTTTTATTGTTACCAACAAGAATACTTTACTTTATTCCGCATATATAATGCATTAATATATAAGTATTTATGCGAGCGAAGAAACATAAGGTATATTTAGATGTAGGTACCGAATAGTAAAATGTTCGAAGACGTAACTTGTCTAGGGAGGTGTACAGAAAAAGTCGCCGATAAGTGACACCACGTTGAACAATAGTCGGAAATTTACATGGCAATCGACTGTGGCGGGAAAGACACAAGTGACATCACAAGGTAATCGACACCAGCCGGGAGCTTCAGAAAAAGGTGCGAACTTTCAGACGACATGAACGGCGAAGCACACTTCTGCTTCACGGGTGGGCGGCATCAGAGGCGGAGGTGTCGGGTAAGAGGAAGCCACAAATACCAAACCAACTTTTTCGCTAAACACAGTCTAAGACACTGTAGCGCCACTGACTGGGAGGACTAAGGTTCGAGTCCCGACTCTGGGGGAATTGTTGACACTAGTTAGATAGCTAGGTCGAGATCTGTCGCAGTCTGGAGAAGAATTCTAGCGGCCGGCTGCTCTGATCGGTAGTTTTCGGTGGTTTCTCCAATAAATCCCAGGCGAGTGCTGGAGCAGTACCCTAAGAAATGGGCCACGGTCTTTCCTACTTCTTCCTGGTTCTGTCCTCACACCTTACTTACACACACTTACACGCACTTCTTTACCTAACATGACGGGACTCCAGTCGGGAGGACTTAGGTATTGTCACGGCTTAGGCTGTGCCCCGCTGGTAGGAGATACCTGGTTGAGGAAATTCCCAGTAGCCGACGGTAGATCGGCGCCGTATTTCACCATACAGAGCGAGAAGATTACCACCATCTCCCGAGATAAAACATACGCTAAACGTACTGGAGTAATAACCTTAACAGTTGCGTCAACAATTCCTAATCAACCAACAAAACACAGTGTAATTTTTTTTCTACCACACGCCATCGAGCTTCAGAAACCGGCGAGCACTCCAGCAAGGCGGCATCAGCAGCGAAGCGCACTCCGGTTGTAACAGGCAGGCGTCGGCGTCGGCGGGGGCGGGGGCGACGGCCAAGAGAGCGGGGGCGGGACGGCGGCGTCGACTCTGGGGGCGGGCGGGGTCCGGCGGCGGCGGCGGTGGCGGCGCGCGCTCGCTCGCGCGGTCCGCGAGAAGAATGGGGCATTGTTCCCGGCGCGGCGCTCTCACGGCCGCTGATGACTCGAATCTAAAGATAATCACAAATATCGCCGCCTCCGCGGGCTATCTGCCGATCCATCACCGCGCCGGCCGGCCATTCGGCACGGCCCGGCGCGGCGTGGCGCGGCGCGCGCCCGCCACCCGCCCGCCACCCGCCCGCTCGCCCGCACGCCCACGCCCGCCCACGCCCGCCCCGGTCCAGCGCCTTCCCCGCTTATTTCCGCTCGTTCCTGCGCCGCAGCTATTCGATGCCGGCGATTCTCGTTTGGTGGAGGACGCGTTTTCACCTGTTTTGATGACTCTACGTTTACGCAGACTAACGTTTCTCCGAGAGAGGTGGCTTAGGGCATCAACTGATGTCAGTGCAGTACATATATGGAGGATGCCCCACTCCCGACAGTGGCAGAATTTTCGACACATAACTTGATCGAGTTCAGTCGCTGTCTGGAGGAGAATTCCAGCGGCTCTGATCGATAGTTTTCCGTGGTTTCTCCGATCAGCCCCCGACGAGAGCCGGAGCAGAACCCACAGAAACGGTAAGCCGTAAGGCGTCGAATCTCGCCATCCGGCGGCGAAGGGGGCGCCATCTCCCGAGAAAAAAAACATCTTCTACACTTGCGGGACTAATGATCTTAGCACTAAACGCGCCCGGAATCACAAGCAATCAACCAGCTTCTAGTTTGGTAGAGTACTCGTTTTCCCCTGTTATGGTGACTCTACACTTACGTCGACTAACTTTTCAACAGAGTCATCACTGACTTGTAATTGTTGAACTAGTTTTCTTCACTTTAGTTTGGAAAATTGATTTCTTTTTGGTTTGTTTTATATGTATGAAAATCTAAAGGAAACAGATAGCAAGTCAGTGAATGCAGTAAAAAGTTTAATAAAACTAACTATAGAAACAGACCGTCTCTGCGTTTTCAAAAGAGCTTTTAATACAGTATTTAGTTTAATTTTATTAAAATTCGAAACTCTTTGTCGATGTTATTACCAACTAGTTGTCGCGAGCCTTCGTAAAACCTCTTTATATATTATTTTTGCCTTAACATTTATTTTCATTAAAAAATTAATATTATTAACGTTATTAATGCCAAAAATTAAGTTATTTTAACCGGAACCTAGAGTTCTCTCCTCCTATTTTACTTTCAGCTATTCTTATCCACTAATATTTTTTTAGTTTCATTCCCAGATCATTTATTTATCCGTCAACTCCAACTTTGCCACTCTTTACCTGAGCTGTAATTGAAATTTATATCAGTTCTTGATTCGGTCAATGATTCTAGTCCGTTTGCGACAGTCTCGACCCACCCTGCCCCACCATTTCCCATCATTCTTAGCCTTACCACGACATTTCCGTCCATCCTCCACCGTGTCCCTCTCTTCCTCGCCCTGTGACCCCTCTTCCTTGTCTCTGGCACGTACTGTCCCGCCCCGCCCCGCCCTCCCCACCCGCCCCCTGCCCGCCTCGCCCCGCCCCCGCCCGTGTTCCCACGGCCGCTGGAGGGCTCGCCTCCCGTCCCCTCCCCCCGCGGCCGCCCACGGACCCCGACACGTGCGACTAATTGGAAAGAACCGGCCGCTCGTTACCAACGTTTGCGCTGAAATTTCAGGCCACTTCAAGCCTTCGGGACTCAGGACTCTTATTTGCTTTATTGGAATGTTTGTCTTTCTTTCAATACTCATTTTATTTGTTGGCTATTAAGTGATGTTGAAGATTACTTTTATAGCTTTTTTCAGAAATTTTCATTGAAAGGTCAGGCAATTGAGTCTTTTTTTAAATCCTCTGTGTTGGTATTCTTGTGATACCACTGAATACGCTTTAGTAAGTTCGTATACTTGTACATTTCTCTTGCCAACTAGTTTTCAGGTGGCAGTATAGGTTTGTGTTTTCAATAATTATATTATTTAAACACTTAATATTTTAAATTACTAGTAATATAATCATAGCGAAATGGATGATAGATTGTTGTACTGTCTATGCAATTACCTTTGACAATGTCATCTCCTTCATTGCCATCTCCTAGAAATGTTATATTTATTATTGCAATTTTTTTAAATTGCTTTCAAAGGATCAAACATAAATGATCCAATATTTATTAGATTTACTTGCAACAAGTTTTACTTGCACTGTATTGCAGAGCACCCCCGTTTCTTTAGTTATAAATGACGCTTAATATTTCATGGACATATTTTCACTCTTCCTTCTTGCCTTTTATTTTGTCACTCTATTTCCAATATCTTTTAAGTGTTATTTCATTTTTACATCTATGTTCTAGCATTCATAGTTAAACCCTTCATTAGACTACTGTAATTTAACGGACGCTTCATTTTGATGCCTCCTAAGTAGTTAACACGAACGAATTAACTTAAAGGTTAAATGTTACAATCGCAAAATTTACAAGAGATTCCCCTTCACCCCAAGCACAATAGGAGGTCCGTTTTCCTCGTTGATCTTTTGCCTCGTCTTTTCAATTGTGTTCGTTTTTCAATTACCGAGAGCTTCGATCAGCTGCTTTAGCTTTCTGGCGCTGTGCGTCCCCGGGGACGTCGCTCTGCCTGGCGTGACTGTCCGTCAGCGGTGGAAGTTGTCGCATCACCGCTCATTCGCTCTCGCGCCCGCCTTCACTTCACCCGCTGGACTCATAAATCCGTTTTGTCATTATGCATAACAAGCGGTAACGAGGGGGGGGGGGTGCCGAGTGCGAAGTCGGCGCCAGGCCTGTTTTTTTGCTGCTGGTGCTTTTGTGCCGGTAACTAGACGCTCGCAGGAACTCTTTCACTTTCACGCGTTCGGATTCTCGCATCGTGTGCGCCGAAGGACGAGTCACTGCGATGTGTCCTCGTCTGGAGATGTAATTGGGGAGATCTTCGGGGCACATTCTTCGCATAATGCCTGAAGTGAAGTATGTTAAGGACTAAATATGTGTATATTGAATTAACAAATGTAAGGAAATGTATGTTGCTATGTAAAAACTGTGCAAATGATATTGTAAAAAAATTTAAATTTAAAATTTGCTTTCAATTAAAAGTTTTGATGAAAATTTGGATAACTCTGAGTCGATAAATCTCCATCAATTGCAATCGTGTATATCGTAGGCATTTTTGGATTTCCTGTTAAGAGTCCTGAAAACGTATACAGCGACTAGAGTTTGGCAAATTTGTCCATGGAAACAAGAGGATCGCGATTTCTGCTGTCGCTACGCCAGAGCGTTCCGCGTTGTGTGGGTCGACGATGTTCTTACGGCCGAGCGAAATTCAATTAGGCGCGCACAAAAAGAGCTCGGAGGCGGCGGCGGCGGAGGCGCAGAAAGCAGAGCAGCGGTGGGGCTCCTGCCGACTCTGCCATCGCCATCGCTCACGCTGCCACTGTCCGTACCTTCTACACCGCCCGGTCTGCGGTTTCTCCCTGCTTTCCTCGCTGTGTACACTTACTGCTTACCAGCCGCCGAGCTCCCCCTTCATCTGAGCATCCAAGTGAGATATAACGAAGTGCAGAATATGTGAATCATACATTAAGAAATTACAGAATACACAGTTTCGGACTAAATAAAAAGCTATTCTTTCTTCATTTCCTTCTCTTTCATTTCTACTCTTTTTCTGTTCTTCTTCTCACACTCCTCCTCATCTTTCTCCTTCTTTTTATTATCCTCGTTTTCCTCCTCATCTTCCTTCTTTTCCTCCTCATTTTCCTCCTTCTCAATCTTCCTGCAAACCATCCAGCTAATATTAATATGTCTATTAAATTTCACTGCAATTCGGAAACGGCAAACATTACATTAATCAGGTTGCGTAATTAACATATGACAAACAACAGCGATTCACAGAACTCCACGAAATATTAATAGTAGAGTTTTTACGTTGTTTTACGAGGGTCTCGCGGCTAACATCGCAACTCGTATCTCCGAAGCTTATTGTGTACTTTACAGATTATAATGATAGTATACTCCAGAGAGAGAGGTCATTATATTTTCAATCTCTAAGAATGAGAATAGGGATGTGATCGTGGCGTATATAAGGTAAACTTCTGGTATGAAATGTTCGGAGAAGTATCCGAATAAGACCGACTCTTTACCCGAATTTTCATTCAAGCATCGTCCTCTCTCAATACTCCTGTTAAGCCTACGAGAAACCGCCATTTCATAGATCTAAAATAATCCGGTCTACTCCATGTTATGACTTGCAAAACTCTCTCAAAACCATTTGAAATTATTTTGATATGTGAAGCAATTTATCAAATTTGCCCCTGTAATTTCGAATATTCTGTTCCAAGGTATGTGTATCTTAACTCAAATCGCAAAATCTGCTGGCCCTGTCTTCATTTCCAATGTCAAAACCGGGCATTGGTTAATAATTTGTTGCCATACCTGAGAAATTTGTGTGATATAGTGTACGAGACCTCGACAATCGCATCGCGCTGCAATTTGAGTTTCGAAAATCGTGAAATCATTTAGGAATACCTTTCGGCATTTTAAGGTGGTATAACCAGCATCCGAGTTCAGCTTCATTGCCCCCACGAAGCGCTTGGTAATTGCAAAATTACAGGCGGCTGATGGGTCGATGCGGAGATATGTTGTATGTGCCCGCGTAGTTCGTCTGTTCATTGCAACTTCCTTCACGATCGCGATCGTCTCCGTTGTCTCGACGGCTGCCTTATTTTCCGCAAACGACTCCATCGCGGCCTTTGAGTCTCGCCGCCCTCATCACTGCCCGCTTTATTCTCATCGCGTCGGCGACTGCGTCTTTCGTCGGGGACGGTAATCCCCTCGTTTACAGCAACGGACTTGCCTGCTAATCTCTGAGTCGGTGCTGTTCTAACAGTATCTTAGGTGGACGTTGTCAATGTAAGACTAAATCTGTTGATACGATTTTATCTCTCTTCTCTGAACAAAAAATTGTAATCGGAAGCGTAGTATAGGCGTCAGTAAGTACGGAAACTAGTGAAAAAGTAATTTTGTAATCTTCTTCAAACAATTTGAGAAAATGTAGATAAATAAATTATTATTGTTAATTAATAAAATTTCGGAACTGATTACACGCACTGTTTTTCAAATTTAATGCATTTAACTTTTAATTAGGTCATTTTTACGCTAATGAAAAGGAAATGGATAAAAACAATGGAATTCAATCAAACTTATCAATCAAGAAAAACATGGATTTGCACAACCTTAGAAATTGTGTACAATGTATGTTCATTGTATGTGTTCCGTAGCATCTGAAATATTTCATTCTGAAAAAGTTGCAACAGAACACAATACTACCTGCTATACATAGGATAGTTTCTGTCAACTTTGAGAAAATTTCTCAAAACGCCCCGATAATTTCAATCGGGGCACCATCAGTGATCTAAGGTTGTGCATGGCCGCGTCATGTCGTCCTTGAGCGGCCCTTCCTGTCGATGCGCCCGCGGCGCGGCCGGCGGTCGCTCTCATTAGCGGAGCAGCAGCGAGGGCAGGAAGTGATAAAAACGGCGCGCCCCGCAAAGGACGGCCGCTGAGGACGGGCGAGGGCGGGTGATTGCGGAATAATTGAGGCTCTCGCCGCGCCTCCGTCGTGGCCGCAAAACCTGCGCAGCCCGTCGCCCGCCGGTCCTCGTCCTCTCGCTTCGAGGCGGGCTCTCTCCTCCGCTCCTCCTCTTCACGTCCTTCCTTTCTTTTTCCTCCTCCTTTCTTCTTCTTCTGTTCTTCATAATCCTGATTGTTCTGCATCTCTCTCACCGTCATCCCTCCTCGTTGTCTAAGTCTCGACTGCCACCATCAGCTCACTGTTTCTCACCAACTCTTACAGCTCATTAGCGTAATACATTCATTTCTCAAACATTCTATTTAAACTTCAAAAGCATCTTCATTTCATTTCAACCTCATTTAAAAAAAAACTCAAATAAAATGTTGTTTTATAATTTTATAATTCCACGTAGTGCTTTGAAAAAATTAAAATACATAAAACAATTAAATCCAACTACTTTGAAAAAATAAAAAAATCTCGTTAGTGCTTTTAATCATACTTTATTCGCAGCCTCTTTATTTTCTTGTCTTACCATCTTTTTACACTTATCCATAACATTAATGTTCATCTGTCATAGCACGATCTTATATTCTTCTCTTTATTTTCTCCCCTCTACCATCGTTCCCATACTGCTTTCCCGAATCTTTCTTTTCATGTTTCTCTTTCTCTCCGTCTGTCTTTGTCGTCTGATTTCTCGTCTCTCACCCTGCATATTTTAACTTGCCTGTTTCTCGGTCACCGTAAGTGCAGTTTGCTCAACTCAAATTGCCTTACCGCTGCACTGGTATTTGCCCTGCCCCTGTATACGTTTCCGCCGTCACTTCCTCGCACCTAGTCACTCCAATTCCCTCCCACACCATTCCCATCGTCTCGACAGCCCCTAGTGTTTCGCATTACCGCTACCATTGCCGCTCGCCATTCTATCGATGCTCTCCAGCACATCCTTTACGTAGGCCCAGCGCTGTCCAAACGCTCTCTGATGCTGTCCCGACGCTCTTTGACGGAGACCCGACGCAGATCGTAGATCCGACGCTCTCGGATACAGACCTAATGCTCTCCGTCGCAGACACGATGCACGCAACTCCGAATCGACGCTCTCCGAACCCGCTGCCGCCTTCCACTTTTCCATGCCAACACCGACGCAACGCCCACGCCGACCCGAAGCTCTCCATCGGCAACTCAACGCTCTCTGGCAGCGACCCGACGCTCTCTGAAACCAACCCGATGCCTCTCAAGCCGACACCGACCACACGCTGAACCTTCGCTCTCCGATGTCGACGCAGACCTGAGACTCTACGAACCCGACGGCGCGCGGCCAGATGCTTGCCCAAGACAGATACCGACGCTGATCCAACGCTCTCCGCCGCCGACTCAACGCTCTCCGACGCCAACTCAACGCTCTCCGACGCCATCCCAACGCTCTCCGGCGCCAACTCAACGCTCTCCGACGCCAACTCAGCGCTCTCCGGCGCCAACTCAACGCTCTCCGGCGCCAACTGAACGCTCTCTGGCGCCATCCCAACGCCCTCTGACGCCAAATCAACGCTCTCCGCCGCCGACTCAACGCTCTCCAGCGCCAACTCAGCGCTCTCCAGCGCCAACTCAAAGCTCTCCGCCGCCAACACAACGCTCTCCGCCGCCAAGTCGGACTGCCTGTGCCGTTTTCCTCCGCCGGCGCGGCGTCCTGCTCCGCGAGAGGGCGCTCTGCCTTCTCCTCTGCCGGCGGTGCGTTTTTGCGATGTTTATGGGGTGGTTCTGCGTTTGATGGGCCGCGTGCTTCCTGCTTTTTCGCGCAGTGTTGTCAAGTGCAGACGCTTTATTTAGAGAGCGCTATGAGTGAATGGGTTTCCTGCAATATAATAAAAATAGCTGAATCCGCGCGAATTGCCTAGTTAAACAAGGTCATCGCCAAGTGGGTCGTATATAAGAGCTGCCTGATGACAGGGAGTTATTGTAGAGAAAAATAAATAACTTTTCTAAGAGAAGATAAATTACAACAACACAATGACGACAATATAAGTTGCCGTTGAGGTACACTTGTTAAATTCGAGTGCGTACTTCTAGGTATAAAACAGTTTCCTTGAAAATGCGAAAACAAACCGAATCGTGTTTGAGATGATTTATTTCCATGGGTCTGAAACCAGCAAGAATAAATTCACTTGTGTCGAAAAATTGCAAACAAGATAAATGTTTTCTCATTCCTATGTAAATTACCCTTTAACTCACTGAATATATGTATGCAAACACTTGCATTTGCTGATTTATACGAAAATTTGTAAAACAAAATAGGACCAATGACACAAATGGTACATAAGCAATATTTTATCTGATGAAGCTTCGGCTACCTCATCATTTTTTACTTTTATATTCCTAGTTGGCGCCGCTTCTTCCGTGTTTTCTGTTGTTCCTGGGTGATTCGCTTTGTTATGAGAATTGACAAGCGAACCGTAAAAAGCCTCTTTCATCATTTACAGCTGCGAGGCTCACCCCCGAGGCGCGGAAAGAGTTTATGTTCTAGTCATCTAAGCTTCGTACGTTACCGCGGATATTTACTGGCCGTCGCTATGAGCTCCTTTGATGCACACGCTGACGCAACGATAGGATGCGCAGTTGGTTGGGGCTCTTAGTAAACACGTACGCGCACTAGTGCGCAGTATCGGATAGCGTAATGCCTACTACATACGTGCCAGTTGCTCACTCAATGGGCGCCTGTTTGTCGATCAACTGGTAACTTACGCAACGCCGCAGTTTAAATGACAAAAGCGCTTCCGGGGAAAGTTATGGCCGCTTCCCAGTTTTTGTAGTGAAAGGTGTGTGCTTGTACTCCGCTAATGTGACGCCCCTTTCCATTTTCTGCAATGACTTTGTAAAGAGACAGATTTCGCTAATATATTGGTGTTTGCGCCAAAAGTCGGTTCTAATCATTTATGCTAATTGATGTTCCTTATTAATTCATTTCAGTCTTTATCACGTTCCCAGTTCCCTCTAACGTATTATTATTATTATTATTATTATTATTATTATTATTATTATTATTGCTATTATTTTCTACCGCGAACTGAGAGATTTTTCAATACATTTCATATCTCAATCGCAAGATGAAAATGTACATTTATTTATCTTTAAGGAGGAGAAGAACCTGAAACTATACCATACCATAAAGCAGTCAGACCGCCACTGTCTCTTGTTAAACACTCTGCCCAATTCTATGCCTACAAACCATGTCGTAATCAGTAACAACATCCGAAACAAACATCAATCAGAAAACCACTGAACAAAACGTTTTATAAACGTCTAGAAAAGACTTATCACACATGTGTGTATCAACAAAAAGTATGAAAAATGTACACAACAAATATTTCGACAAAATACCTTATAAATACTGTTAAAATTATGTCACTTGAAAAATAACGTATTTTGCAGTGATTACATTAAATCTCTGTTGTATCAAAATAGCAAATAAAATGTGTAACGATTGATTTAAAATCTGGTGAATAAAACGATGTTCGCATCAGGGCTTTCCGATCTTTCTCCGCATTTTATCCATTTATCGCTTCATAATTCTTTCGACTCTCAATATCTCCGTTTATCTTATTCACGTCCACAGTTAACTTGCACATCCGGATTTTCTCGGCAAACAATCGGTCGTTTTACCCTAATATGAAAGAAAAAGAAACCTTGCAAATGAAATAAAAAAGTGGGATGTGTAGCGGTTCCTAGCAACTCACCTTGCAGCCCTCGCAGGTGAAGGCGCCGAAGTGGAAGCCCGCGGCGGGCTCCCCGCACACCTTGCACTGCTGGTTCATCTGCAATAAATAATAAATATCAAATGTTAGAGTTTTGAATCACACGGGTAAAGCTTCAGATGTGAATTAATCTTTAAGGAAGTACATATCTAAAACATTTCCCGCAGAATTCAAGATTAATATTTTGTTTCCATAAACGGATGAAAAGAGCGTGAGTGGTACAATTAATTTACAAAAACTGAAAATTAAATTTGTCTGATAACTATTTAGTGGTGCACTTAACGACGAAATATTTACACACAATGAAGCATTGTTGTGTTGTTATTGTATTCCTCTCGTTCGAGAGATTCACCTGCGATAAATGTCGCACACCAGGCTTCATGCCCAGTGTGCCTTGAGAAAAAAACAAAGTACTGGAGAGCGTAGATGAATTTGTGGAAAATATTTTTTTCTTTCTTAAGATGCAACGCTAGGGATACAAACTGCTTTTATCATATATACGAGTGAATCCAAGAAGTATTTTTTCGATAGGATCATGCATTTGCGATTACTAATGTATGCTATCTTTGTCAATTTATCCTGCTAGAGATTTACAGTCGTGATCACCGCATTCGGTCGGAATGATACTCTTATAAAATATTCTAAACAGTGGAATGGAACTAGAAAATAATGTGGATCAAGTCGTAAAATATTTTTACTGGCGCAACTAGTGTCAACCTTGCAAGCTTAATGTAAACTAAGAAATTAGTTTACAACATTCAACAACAAAGTTGACATAACAGCGCTATATAAGCCTGTCTATTTTCCTCAGTGTTAAGAATGCCAAAATAGCTCTTCAAAGGTCCACGCTGTATTCTCGAATTATAAACACGGGCACTGTGCTATCTTCAGTAACGCACAAGGCTACCCATCCTCATCCCCACACAGCAATACCAAGAAACAAATATGCAGCGCTATACTCTTGGCAGCTGTAAGTCAGTATCTTCTCAGTCTCTTCTTCGCTGTTACTTTTTTTCTCTTCTCGAGTATTGACACACCTATGCCAGGTTGCGGCTTTGTCAACGCGCAGAATGACAGTTACAATCGCCTGCGTTGCTCACTTGCGGACTAAACGTGTGGCAACGTCAACTGCGACATGGACACGAAAAATGCGACAAAGACCATCTCGTCGGGAAGACAAAGGCGAACATTGTTCACCGCGGCCATGCTCTGCCGCGTAAGACGGGGGCGCGTGTATGCAAAGTAGCCTAAGGCCACGGCAAACAACATCGAAAGAAGAATAAAAAAGATTCATTGTGTGGAGTTTTTCGGAATCATCTCCAGAACAAACATCTGCTGCTATGAAGGACGGGAGAGTGTGACGCTAGTACAATGCTGGGTATTCCCCCATCTTTCTTCTAGAATCGTCACGTTTTATAAACGTAATATGTAATTAAATTTCATGATTGAAGTTCACATTTTCAAAAATTTGTTACTATTACAACAGAATTTTACGTGGAATGTTGAAACTACGAAAAATTGTTTTTTGATAATTCCTTAGTTTTTTAGTTTTAAGAGAATGCACATGACGTAAAATGGAAGATGGACTGTCACCTGTATTACTACATTACTGACACTTGCAACTAGAACCTTTCACTGCAATAAACTGCAGTTTATGTTTGATGTAGTGAAACGTTTCTCTTTCTTCTAGCCTCTTAGTTCTTTGTGTAAGAATGCACAAAAATGATATTTGTGTGAGCATTTTGTTAATTAGTTATCCAGATACGAACAAAACTTTAATAACATCTCAGGCCAAAGATACATGCAGAGTCATTCCTGAAGTCCATTAAAAGTTCGTGAGCAACGCGGAGCGAATAAAGAGTTTTCTTGAGGTGTAGTTCGAAAGCAAACATTAGCACAATTTCTAATGCTCCCATCGCCGACCGGATACACGGGTTGCATCCGTCACCCGGTGAATGCCTCGTGTTCCGATTGCACCGGCCACGGCGCTGCTTCGCCAACTCCACTTCTCACGGTGCCTCTCTTCGTTGCTGCCTCTAGCGCCATTACTACCGCCTGCGTACAGTGGGCAGATGTACAAGTTAGGGTCTAAAACACTTGCTTGGATTTACAAGTAATAATTGCAAACCATAAGAATTATAGCAATGGGTTACATGCGTAAAAATGTGTTTGTTCTTAATGCATCTTTACTTTATTTGGAAGTGACCTAGTGTCCCACTGTCATATGGTATTTCTATTGTTTCTGTACAATGCGTCAACTAAGAACTACGTTTAGTTTTTTGTTGGCTCATAACTACTGGCTTTGATCTCCGTTTGGTCGACTCTGTAATGTATTAAAATGTCCACTATCCATACCGCTTTTAGTCCCGAAGATGGGATATTGAAAGACATGATCCAACTGCCTGAATATTGAAATATCAGAAAATGTAAGTTTTAAAGTTTTTTAAGACTTTGCCGAACTTATGTTTCTACAACTTAAAATTTCTTCACGCAATAGATTTCTGTACAAATTTCGGCGTTGTTCGGAGGGCACTCTGTTATAGGTTCCTTTTAAAATACGTGCAGTCTTACAACAGGCGCTGATTAGGTGATTTGTCTCCACTGTCACTACTTCTTTGAGATTTTAGTAATATTGTTCGAAAGGTTTAGCCCCCTGGGTCGAGCGTTCGCCGCAGTCGAAGTCGTCTCCACCACCGGCAGCGCCAGAGACGCCGCCAGAGAAAGCTCTTGCAATATCAGCTGAGTAGCGCAATTAATTTACGGCGCAGCGCAGAGCGCAGCGCGGCCGCGATCAGGCGCAGATCGCACGGAGCGCCGCCGCCATTGAATGGAGATCCGCCGGGAGGCTGCGCGAGGGCGCCGGCGGCGGGCGCGCTCACGGGGCGACGGCGCGGGGCGGGGGCAGACGCGATTTTTCAAAGCAATTCCTATTTCTCAGATTATTGATTACCGATAACTAAATCTGCGATAATATTTCAAGCCACTGGGCAAAAGTCTATTTGCAAACTTTATAATCGTCGATTGAAATTCAATTTCGATTATTACCAATTTGACGATAATAACTCTAAAATACAATTATGACCCTAAAACGTTTGTGGTCATGAAATTGTCTCCGCAGAAAAAGTCTATTTAATAGATAGAATGTGATCCGGATCGTTGACTAATATAGACACAATTGATGTCAAAGACGACTGTGTAATTAGATGTGAAATGTTGACTGTAATAAATACTGTATGACGCGACCTTGGAATTATTATAATTAAAATTGTGTATTCGCCTAGGCTCTTTCAAGACGAGGCAAGAGTCGGTGCGAATTGCCTATCACCTGTGAAAGTTCCAATCTGTGCTAGAAGGAGAGGAATTATAACAACGTTAAGAAATCTGATAATATCTCCGGCGCACACGAAAAGCAGGCAGAGGTGCGCGTGCCGCTTAGTGCGCATCGTTCGCTTAAGCGAGCGCCTGCCCTTGGCCCCCGCCCCCCGTCCTGCATTCAGCTCTGCTCCCGACCCTTGCCCCCGCGCCGCCTACTGTCCCGCGCGCTATTCATCGCGAGCGCTTAAGCAAACCCAAGGCGGAATGCTACTTTATTCAAGGATTAATCTGAAAATGTTCATTAATCACAGAAGACCGCCGGTATTGTAACTTAACGGTAGCTACTTGACTATTTTTTTTCTTCCTGCGCTTCTAACCGCCGAATAAATTATGTGATTTCACAATACAAATTACCCTTCAATGATTCACATGTCGGCGTGTATCTCTCTCCGCTGGCGGTTCTATCCTCTCATCGCATAAACATATCAATCCAAGTTCTAATTTAATGCGCCCTCTTGGTGAACCTTGAGAGTGGCATTTGAAGCAGTAGTTTCTGTCTCGGTTAGGCGCATCTTGCGGGGATCTCTGGGCTCTCTTTATTTACGACTGTGAAGACGAACGCTGACTATGCTAATCGGTGGGTGGCGCCTAGCATGTTGGACCGACAAGCTGCAAAGCGACGATAATCTCGATTATTTTTCTGGTTCACTGATCGTCGAATGAAATTCAGTTGCGGGGCTTCACGGAATACAATATCCTATTTAATTGACGTATGTTGGTTATATTAAAAAATCTATCATAGGTTGTTACGTTAAAGGAACTGATAGTTGCTACGGAAGATTAAAGAAGAGAAAGACGTTCGAGAAGTAATGTGGTTATGGCCAAAGAACACCGTAAATTTGTTCGGTGTCCGATAACCATCGTAAGGATTGTGTTACAGTGGAAGCTTCAAGTTAGTACTAATGGGGAAATAAATTTATTACTCAAGTAATAGAACGAAAACGAGGCTATAGAATTGTACTTGTCCAATTGTTACAATTTAAATGGCTCAGCCTGGTAGCATTAAGCAGCGACATATTATCCTGGACGTTATATAGATAATTTTTCTTTCTCTTTGACAATTGAAGTTTACAACGCTTTGATAATCCATTGTATTAAGATATAAAGTCACTGTCTGCACATTTTTTCCAATCCCTTTATGTATTTATTTATTTATTTCGGCTAGAGATGTGGAATTCATTACACATACGTTTTAATGTAATTGCAATTTAATCAATACATTGATTTACAAATAATTTAAGCATTTTTTTGTGCTCATGTACAGATTCGGCTACTGCCATTATTGAGTTGAGAAAGAGTGGTTGACGCTTATGCTTTCAATATTCTTAAAATTTATTTGATCTCATATCAACATAACTTTGAATAAATCATAAAATATAAAATTATGTGAGAATTTTATTTTTCTCATTAAATAATATGAAGGAATGATATTTATTTTTTCTACTAATTTATTTTACAGCTAAGACTATTAATTTAATTTCAATGGGCATGTTATTTCTCTCAATTTCCCTAACATTTTATGAATTCTGTTTGATAGTTCCACTTTCTTTCTGTTATTAATATGACTCATTTCCACCAGCACAATAATAATAAATTATAATATGCGAATGCAAATGCATACGGACAAGAGCTAAGTTTGTGGAGATGATCTCTGATCCAACAATTGCAGATTCTTTCGCGCTCGTCCCTCATACTTTGAGAAACCATCGAGTAGTTAATTACAGCGCAAGTCGTTTCGTTGTGGCACTCCTCACGTAAACATCAGGTCTGTGCAGGAGACTGTGCGAATTATCGCCGACCACTACGGATAACACCACAGCCATTATTTCCATCTCCACCCCAAGCCCGTTCCCGATCTCTCTGCTTGCCCACCGGGTATCCCCCTGCCCCGCCATAGATCTTGCCCTCACACCTCTCGTAATCCTCGCCACCACCCAAGTGGTCGTCGGCAGGAGTTGAAACCGGGACCTCGGCCATTCCGTTGCGGGCGCTCTGCCGCCATTCCATTCCCGCCATTATTAGTTCGGTATATCACCTCATGTGAGGCGGTGCTCCTAGACGTGGGTTCTACAAGTGACCTCATGTTCCTTGGAGATTGCAAAGCGCTCCAGGGCAGGTGCGGTCAGGAAGACGGGCCTTACCGACCTTCAGCTCTCTGGCTATAATCTTTTCGTATGTTAGGACAATAGCTAGAACAAAACATGTGTATTTAAGTATATGAAAGGATCACATATTTGAATATAATATTAAGAATCTCATCTCTCTTTTGTGGGTGATGAATATTTTTTAAATTTCACCTTGATACTGTTTGCAGAAAGTTTTGTCATTGTGATCATATTTAACGTCCATTGTCGAACTCCAACAATAATCTGACGATTCTAAAAGTTTTCATTATAGATGTTTAAGGATTTTTCTTGCTTTTTTTACATCAGTGCTTTGGGGGCCGTCAAATATAAAACAAGAAACGGCCTTTCCAAAGCGATCTGGTCCAACTAGAGGCCGTTTGAAGCGGACGCCTCCGATTGCTGAGAGCGCAAAACGAGGGCGAGGCGTGGAGCGGGGAGGCGGCCTAGAGAACGATGACCTCACACACAAAGCGCGGCGCCCACGCCCAAGCCGGCGCCGTGCGGTCCGCGTCGCGCCGCGTCGCGTCGGGCGGAGACTTCAATGCGCCGATGGGGCAGAAGCCCTTGTCGGAGCGGGTCGAGTGGCGCCAAGGGCGGTTGCGGTCGCGGGTTGGCGGTGACACAAGGGGTTCGCCAGTACGGAGAAAATGTGCCGGAAGCAGCTTCGGTTATCTAGTCGTCTGTTGGGACTGGCGGCGCTGGACGGAGGCCTTGGTCGACGGTTTGGCAACCACAAATATATTTTCATAGTACAGAATGTTTCATATATACATTATTAGTTTTATAGTAACATGTGCAACACGTCATTAACAACTATAAACATAAATGTACTAACGAAGAAGTGTCGAGAAGTAGCCGAAAACTGGAAAACACATCTTCAGAAGCGGAAAATGTATCGAGTTGAGTCGCTGCAACCGAAAGAAAGAAGTTCATTTGAGATAGAAACAGTAGAAGGTAAATTAAAATCGCACTCGGAGGTGGTAGATTTTGATGACAGATTGATTGGTAATTTCAAAAAAGTTATTTTAATTTTTAGAAAAGTGTACATACTCTGTTAAATCCTGCAATTGAGTAGAAAACACAGGACGATGGGAAACAATTATAATTTCAGAAAAAATATAATTACGTAAAATTTTAGCAATAGAATAAACTACGACAATTGCTTATAATGGCACCATCAAAGAAAAGTATTATTGAACTTCGTGGTTTGTGAAGATATTGCAATTATACAAAACACACCAATTTAAGTCATTCCAGATATCTGAAATGTAGTTAATATGTCCCAAACGTTTATTGCATTCCTATATAAAGTGAAGAGCAGAGTCAGTGTCAGTTTCCATTACAGAAATTGTCGGTTTTAAAGAGTAATGAGACATACGTTTGTTGTGCCGAATTATGTAGAAGTCATGGCTGAGCAACTAGGATACTAGACTTCAGTGCCAATTCCTATAATACTATCTTACATATGTGATCATCAGCAAAGAGTGTGTTTACACTTTAACGGAATGCAAGGAAATTATTTGTATTCCAATAGACAAACCAGAGGCAGACAATTAATACGTAGTGATTGAATGATTGAGATGGTTTGAATTTGCACAAGTGGTTGTAAGTCGTACTCTTAAGATGAGCAAGGGATTTTATTATTGATGAGCAGCAGATTTTATTATTGATGAAAATCCTACTTTTGTAACAGTAGCTGGAGCTTAAGAGGATATATTTAATAAATTTCAATTATCAGCGAGTATAACAACAATAAATTAATGGAAGTCTTCAAACCGGACACGTATTTCATGGAATCAGTTATTATTGAAAATTTACCGTCATGAATCGTAATTACATTTGAATTTACGTTCTGTTCAGGTAATAGACTAAGAACACTTGAGTCTGAAGATTAATTCTTAGGAGAAAAACCTGCAGTCTTTTTTAAATAGTGTAACGATTTTTATGTTAATTAAAGCTGCACGCAATCACTACAAGATTTTATTTGGAATTCTTGTCAAGCGACGATGTAATGATCCCTCCATAAGTGTTCTGCTTACATCTGTGACCTGTTCCGGGATCCAATCTCATATTATCTAAAGGCCACGCTGCAAATGCAGAGAAAGAAAGAGAAAGGCGAGTAAGAATTGCGTACACTTGAGCGGTGTAATTTAATGAGGGCTGCAAATAAACTGGTATAACGAAGTACTTAATTCCACAATATTACCTTGATCTGTTGAAGGCGACTAGATAATCTGGATTAGTTTGCAAATCGTTAACTTCTTACTCGCGCAAGTACCCGGTAATGAAATGTAGTAGACCCAAAAAGACGAACAAAAGATGAAGTTTTGATGAATTCTGAGCTTAAATAAGTGTTTGCTTTCATAGTCGATTAGCATTTCCTTATTCGTATTATTTTTAACGAAAAATGAATGTATATATAAATTCGATGTTACGTTATCTCTGATCTCAGTATTCATGAAGAGACTTCGGTAAATATTTTAATGAGACTTTTCTCTTAAAATACGAATGTATTTTACGATAGAAAATTACATATTATATATTAATCTTATTGAAATTAATATAGTGCATAAGTGAATATTTATTTTCAGTAGTTCTCCAATAAATGTTTAATTAAAATAAACGTGGAAAAAATCGAATACAAAATAATACAAATACCGAAATATAAACATTGCATGTTATGCTTCCAAACCTTTTTTCCAAATAGATTATTTAATGCATTTCTCATACCAATACTTTTTGAATTTGACGAAATTAAGACCAAAGCTAGCGCACAGTTTGAGGAAGTACCAAGTAGTTATTTTTAATTATACTTGAACTGTGAATGTTTTATACACCACTTATTTCATCTAATATATTATTCTGAAAATTTTTGATCGTATTCCTGTCGTGAAATGTTAATAATTTAGTAGAGGCATGTCGACATCCCTTCCGGAACGTCCTAAGACCATGTGTATAGTGAGATGATAGCACATATTGATATTATTGAAAAGAAACCTAGAAATGTTTGAGCTCTTCCAATTCCGGGATTTATTCCATTCGTTACGGCGTCGCTCTTCTTCGCGGGGCGCGCGATTCACAAGGAATACCAGCGGCGGCGGCCGCGGCGGCGAGTAAATCGCGGGGCAATCTGATGGCGCGGCGCAGCGCGTCGCCGGCCGCCAGGCGTCCTCTTTCCCACCAGAAGCGCCGCCGCCGCGCTCCTCTCGCCGCTTATATGGGCGACAGGCGCGCATTAGAATACCGGGACCCGTGGAGTGCGGCGGGGCGGGGTGCGGAGCGAGATGGGGAGGAAGGCGGGTGGAACGACGCTGCGAGAGAGGGGGAGGTAGGTGAGGCGGGGACGGGCAGGGAGGAAGGAGGAGGAATGGGGTGCAGAGCGAGAGATGAGGAGGAAGGCGCGGATCGATGGGGCGGGGCGGGGCGGGGCAAGGCGGGGCTGGGTGAGGCAGTGACGGGCAGGGTGGAAGAGGACACAGGGGCGGAGCGGAGCGGAAAGGAGTGGGACGGGGAGAGGGGCAAGTCGGGACGAAACGAAGCGGGGTAGGATGAGGCAGGGCGGGGATGGGCAGGGTGGGCGGGGCGGAGTGGAGCAAAACGGGATGGAAATGCTAAGCGTTGAGGTGCACAGCGAGCGAGGGCAGGGCTGGGTGAAGTGGGAAGGGGCGGGGGGCGGGAGAAGCCGAGTGGAGAGGGATAGGGCGGTGAGGGCAAGGGCTAGCGGGGTGGCGCGGGCTGGTGCAGAGTGGAGTCGGGCGGTGCGGGACGCGCAGCGGTCTCTGCAAGCGCGACGCGCGTCCGCGTCGCCTCCGCCGCCTCCGCCGCTGCAGCGCGCGCATTCTCGGCGACACATCCGCGATTTGTAGGGCGGGCGGCGCCGCTGCCGCCGTCTCAGGGGTCGACAAGCGACGGTTGCGTGGCGCATTCGGCCCAGTAGTCGGACAGCATTGCTTCTTGGTGATATTTTACTGCTTAGTTCCTTTGTGTTCAACCCATGATGTCGGTTTCTCTCGCTGTTTGATTCAGCTTGTTGATTGGTTTGTTGGTAGCTTTCATGATTCGCTCTTGGTTTAGTTACTTCGTCGTTCGGCTAGTAATATTTCTTGCACTTGAATCCACATTTCTGCTCATTGCAAAGTTGGATAGTGGTTGAGCGCACTTTGTGATTTGATATCCTTGTTTCAATAATATGCCCGTAAACCAAACTTATTCTTGATTTTATGATCGTGTTTTTATCTCGCGTTCAGACTTACTCGTTTTTTTTTCACTTTCGAAACATGGATCTTGATTGATTTTTAATACATGTATTACATTTCATTGACAGATTTTACGCAATACATTATGGTACGAAATACAAGATAAATTTCTGTTGCCGTGATCGTACATGATAACTCAGAAAGGAATAAAATATGTTTATGTTTCGTGGGGAATATAAGTACTATTTATTTTGTTATAATATGCATACAGCGTTGTTTGTTCCCAACTCGTGTGACCCATCACCCCCAAATAGAGCAGCATCCCGTCTTGCGTGAATGCAAACCCCTGGATTAGCGCGTGCGGTCTTCTTCTCCCTCCCATTCCCCTCCTCCCCCCGCAACTGGCCGCAGCCGCACAGTGTGTGGTTTGATCAATCGAGCGGAACAAATTGCTCAGAGTCGTCGTAGTAAGTCTCTGTATTTATATCGACTCGCTCCTGAATAACCTTAGCTCACGGCCACAACGGTGACAAGTGGCTACGCCATTTAGACGCGCTGGTTGTGGTACTTTGTGCCTGCGCGCGTCAGGATATCGGTGGCAATTTGTACAGCTCGACGTACTGACAAAGGAAGAGCTGTTGTCTAGTGGTTTACGACGTTCGTTTTTGTAACTGTCTCGTAGAACTAGATTGCTCTAAGCTTCTAGAAGTTTCTTTGTTGGAGGAAATTGCTTTGATGAAGGATAATATCAAAGTTGTTATTTTACAATGAAAATATTAATAAGACTTTTAAATGTAGTACTCGTATTAAAAGATTTGAGATTTCTCAAATTTCAAAAGAAGACGATATCGTTGAATGAGGAATCATGTTCAACTATTATTGGCATAATTATATATTCTGTCTTAGCAACAAGCATTCTATGACATTTAGGTAATCAGAAAATAGTATCCATCAGGGTTTCGAAAGCAAATATGTATTTATACAGCATTGTAGGCAAATATGTATTGTGTTAATGCTAGTGACACTTTTGTTGTCATTACAATGATAGTTAGGATTAAAGTGCGCTAGTAATTTAATTTAATTATATTTTTACCATTCAGAAGCAGTGGGCCATTTAAACCAAATAGTGTAAGAGATACGAAGAGTAAAAGTAAATATGTGAGATTTGCTGTGAATCCCTTAATCTAAACACGTGAGGCAGAGGACAGCGTTCTGTTGGTTAGTTCTCGCGGCCGCAACGCACGGAAGTCCCTATTGCAGCGTCGTTTCGTGAGAATTCGCAAGTGGCTGCCATTTTCCCGGAGCCAGGAGACATCCCTGTTCGCGGAACGCGCTCGTTGAGTCTGAACGACCCACTGAGGTGCGGTCGCGCCCTCTCTCGCGCCTTTTGTCCGCCGTTTGCACGCCGAGGAGGAGGCGGAGGCGGTGGAGAAAGACGGGAGAGGACGGGGGGGAGGGAGAGGTGGCGCGGCGCGTGGCACGGAATAAGCGGTCACAGCGCGACAGAGGGCGCGCGGGATGGCTGAGCGGGCGGGCAAGCGTGCTTGGGATTCCCGCGAGGCTGCGCTGCGGAGACGAAGGTGGCGGTGGCGGCGGCAGTTGGCGGAAGCGGTGGCGATGGCGAAGGTGGTGGTGGTGGCTATGACGATGCCGGAGTAAGGATGGGCGCGGCGGTGGCGGTGGTGGCCGGGGCGACAACGAAAGTGTCGATTTGCGTTTTACCCACCTTACAGTTGTCCACCTTTTATGCGGACCTACGTATGTGAGTCTTTTACTTGCGCTGACATTCCACTGTTTAACCTAAATTACGTGCGTTCTTAGCAACATACGAAACAAACTATTCCTCATGAATCGACTCTCCGGAAATATTATGTTTTATTAATTTATGAAAAACGTTTACATGAAATTCGTGTTTGTATTAAAGATAATCTAATCTGGGTTAGTTTGGACGACACCTCATGTGCTTTTCCGTAGCCATCACAGCGGTCGAACAAAATGACGTGCCAATTGTCGCAAATATAAATTTAACAGAAATCCTCTTACTAAATCCGCGCAAGAAAAAATTGAAATATTGTAGAAGAAAAATTTAACAACATAATAGAAAAAAGTCCGTGTTACTATACATTACGATTTATTGCCAATATCAAGTCCGGTAAAACGTGGAGCAAATTGTCAGATATTGAGAAAACATGGTCCCTGGAAGAAGTAGCAAATTTTAAATATCCGCCAATTATGAACGTGGCTGAACGTTGTTTTTCCCAGCACAAATCAATTTTCAGAAGCAACAAAGAATATTTCAGTTTCCAAATTTTAAAGTGATGATTGCTGTACACTGCTAGTGGAAAAAATTAAGCGACCTTCAGCAACAGTTCCAATCCATAATTCAGGTAAGTTTTTGTCATAATTTGCATTGTAATTACAATGGATGAAAATAACAAATTAAGATAATTTGATATTATTTTCGAAATTTTGTATAACGCATATTTTCTGCGTTGTTAATGCATATATACCTGTTTTAAATCTCATAATTTCATATACATTTTACGTTGTTTAATGCATCTGAGCCCTACTGATTACTGAATTAAATACATTTAGAAAGGTCTTAAAACATGCCAAAGTCAGAAACACCGAAGTAGCACTTGAAGCCGGAACGTCTCTTCCAACTCGCAAGAAATGTGTCACACGGCCTGTCCTCATCGGCATACCACAGCCACACAAAAGAATGATTTTTATTTCTCGAGTGTGAACGACTTAGCAATTCGTCGCCCCCACTCTATATCTCCTTTCTGTCTGTCATTCACAACTTCCCGGTGCGCTCGCTGCCTATGACAACGAGACCATCTCTGCGAGCGGCGCGCCGCGACGAGGGTCTATTGAAGGCGACGACGCGGACGCTAGCGGCGCGGCACGCCTCGCGCCGTGGGGGCATTAGTGCGACGGCACGCAGGGAGCTCCGCCCTCGGCGTCCTCAGCGTCCTCGCCCGAGCGTCGCGACGCCGAGCACCTCTCCACGGAGGAGGAATGCGGCCCCGGAGGACATGAGTCGGAAGAAAAGCCTATGACAATGTGGAGAGGCTCGGGTGAAGTTCTGTACGCCACGCGGTGGGGAGAGTTGGCGGGTGAAGTTGATGGTCTAGGAGAGTTACTCGAGGGTTCCAGTTGGTTCGGTTGAGTTGTTAGTTTTTGGAAGATCTTTTCGTAAGAACGTGACAGGAATTATTAATACATAGATGACTTCATTATACAAATTCTAGAACATATTGCACCCTAACAACTGTTATCAGGCTTCTAAAATGTTTTTTCTCTGGATAAGTTCATCTTACGACTCTCTGGCACCCCTATTAACCCTTTTTCATTAAAACTAAAAAAATGTTTCTTTCTGTCTTTGCATTTTTTTAGGAAATTTCTTACAAAATAGTTAGCCCAATATAGTTTGCAGTACCGTTTAATTTTGTATTTAACGTGACAGAAAAAATCCTAAAAGCAATATAAAATATTTGTAAGAAGCAGTACTGGAAAGAAGTTTCTGCGAGTTCCAACTTCAGTTGCCTTTTATTAGATAACCAGAATATTACTCGCAAAAAAAAAATGTTACTATAGCATTTCAAACGACTCGTAGAGTAGGAACTAGCAAGATGAATTTCCACATCTGGGTACTGACGAGTAAATTCTAATAGATCAGTTGAGTACTCGTGATGAACATAACGAAATTCGTGGCCGGTTTTCTCCTCCGCTTCCTTACTTTCCCTGCCCTTGCTTCAGCATCATTCATACCATATCTTTATAATCACCGTCCCTTCAAAACCATTCACCAATTTCCAGATAAGAAGAAGAATGGCAATAACGAAAAGAAACTGTAGAGATAATAATAATAGTAATAATAATAATAATAATACTATAGTAGAAATCATTCTCATCTCACGCGGAACTAGTATGCGTCGAAACTCTTAAAAATACAGAACGCACGATAAACACCCTGAGGTTCTAGACAAAATACCATCAGGTGAAACCCTTGTTATTTTTATTTGACACTTTACGCACATGTGCTATTTACACGGAGCCAGCGTGCGTCGCGACACTCCCAGGCTGGCTCTTTTCTCTTCTGGAGTTTCCGGAGGCCGCGTCGCGTCACGCGGGCGTGGCTTCCAGAAGGAGCGCGGCGAGTGGCTCAAGGCACGCGGCCGAGTGCGGCGCTGGAGAGCGCGATCCCCGAAATTCCAGCGCGCCCGCCCCCTCTCCACCCCCGCCCCCGCGCCCGCGCTCGGGAGCGCGGAGGTCGTGTGCCACCAACGAGAGCTGCCCCGTGCGTCCCCGAGCGTCGTCGCCGCGAGCAGCGGAAGAAGAAGAAGGAGAAGAAGAAGAAGAAGAAGAAGAAGAAGAAGAAGAAGAAGAAGAAGAAGAATGCGTGCCGTGTTTGCTCTAGACGTTAACTGAAAAGCGCGATGCGCGCACTTTTCTCTTGAGGCGCGCGTTTGGTGGTGGTGGTGATGATGACGGTGGAGAAAACACCACCCTCTCCCGTGACGAAAGCATGCACACAATGACCTTACCAGTTGACGCGCTCGAAATCACTGTCCAATCGGTGGCTGTGAGAGCTGCGGAGGAGGCGATGGCGGCGGGGGTGGCGGCAGCACGGGAGGCGACGGTGGCGCCGCGGCGCCGTGCGCGACGCTCCTCATCGCGGGAGCATTTGAAAGTCAAATGGCTGCGCAGCGCAGCCGTAAATCCGCGCAGCGCGCGCAGGCGCCTAGCGCAGCGCCCTCCGCGAAATGACGGCAGGCGCGCGAGTTAGTGACACGAGCGCAGCCACAGGAGTACTTCAGATGTATCAAATTTCCGAAACAAAAGTGTTTATTTAGATTTCTAAGCTTATCGCTGCACGTGGATTCAATATATGGGATATACCCTTGTGAAATATTGTCGTATTTTCATTCGATTTGAAATAATACGAAGGATTGAGGGTCTGAAAATTTGGCAGAATATTGCTCTGAAAACCAGCAAATATTCGAAAAATGTCTATTCATTTTGAATTTTATCTTTGTGGACATACGTGCTAGCGGGTCATTTAAGTAAACTTTTTAAATAAACAATTGTTTATATTCGTTTGAAGTAAATCCATATTTAAATTTAAAAAATGTGACGATGATTCACAGATAAATTTATGCAGATATTTTTATAACTGAAAATAAAAAATAACAGTGGCAAATAATGTATATTTATAAAATGATTTTAATCAATTCCACTTTTATGTTGTGAAGAATATATTCGTACTGATTCCGTTACAACGGAGATGAGTCAGTCAAGGTGTTTCAGTACTATACCGGATCTGTATGTGCTGGTCTAGTCGCGGCGGGGTACCATTCACAACACACCCGCATCAGTCGCAAACCCCCACGATCTTGTCTCATTGCATTCGTAACGTACGACTACATTCGCCGGGCTTGCCTCAGAGCGGCAACTATATTGTATCTTGCATAAGATTCTGAAAATAACACCCTGAGAATCCGCGGCTTTATCATCGCAACTACGCCTGAGATCTCGAGAGGTTCGTATGTTGTGGGAGTGCTTCATGTGTTCACGTACCGTATGAGTTAGGAGCATGTGAAGGCAGTCAGCGATGCGCTGGCGTGTGGAGGGTCAACGACGACTGTTAGTTATGAAGAAGCCAGCGACGGTCTGCGCAGGTCGTGAACACGATGCTTGTCCTCTTTTCTATTATAAATGCACACACAAATCAGGGTAACGACTTGTCTCGTAGATGCTGAGTAAGTTACTTGCATATAGAGTTGATGTTGTATTGTGATCTCGAGATGCACGAAACTTGAGACCAGATGAGTAAAATGAGCGTTTCGAAAGTGCAGGAGAAATGGTAATAAAATACATAAAGCGTGAGAGAGGCTACGAAGGAACACTGGACTAGGCGGGGAGTACGTGGGCACACGTAGTCCCTGGAAGATACCGCATCAGCGACAAACAATACACACAAGAGCGCTCCTCTTTGCGCGTCAACACCCGTCGCCGGCGGCCGCGCACGCTCCTTGCGCATCGGTTCGTGCGCGGGCCGCGCGCTGAACGGCAATGAGAATGCCGGGGCGTATTGTCACGTACACGGACGCGGGTTCGACGACAGGCGCGCCCAAAACAGCGGGGAGACGAATAGCAACGACACTGGAGACGACGGTAGCGGTGCGCGCGGCGAACACGGCAACGGTGTAGTTGGGGCGGCCGGATCCTTGTCGAATCCGGCGAACGGAAGAGATAGAAGTGAGGATGTGAACAACGGGAAAATTAAGCCAAGGTGAACATAAGTACAGGAAGACGGTGACGATTGTGGTGGTGGTAGTGGCAAGGGTGGGAATTATCACAGAGACTATATTAGGGATAGTGTTGGGAAAATAGGAATGGGGAGGCAGCAATAGTACTAGAGGGGGTGGTGCCGGTGGCAGTTGTGACGTTGACGTGCGGTGACGGCGTCGACAGCGAAACTTCCGCACCGGCGGGGAGACCGCACCAGCAGCTGAGCTGCCCCGCGGATCGTCTGAGTTAGAAGCCGATAGCAATAAGCGAAGAGTCAGGACAATGAAAAAACTCCCACTGTACAAATAGCTGGTCCTGGAAGTGGGCGAAAAGAATTCGTGATCGGAGACATTCGAACGTAAGAAGACAGAATAAACATTGAACAAAGCTAAGGGGAAAGTGATAAAGAATTGATATGGTGAAACCGACCCGGGAAAGAAACATAGACCGATGCTATTTAAACGGATGCATAGTGGGTGTGTAGTGTCAACCAATGCATTCGGGGTCTTGGTGCATGTGGCAGTGACAGCAACATACAGGGGGGCTAGGACTTCGGCGGAGAAAATGTTGACAGTGACGGTGGCGAGGGTATTGTCAGCGCCGGTGACTGGTGGTGGCCATGGCAATATTAGCGCTGGTAACAAAGAGAGAGAGAGAGAGAGAGAGAGAGATACAGAAACAGAGGCAGATATGGAGGCAGAGAGAGAGAGAGAAAGAGAGAGAGGGAGGGAGGGAGTAAGAGAGAGGAGCAGGCAGAGAAAGGGGAATAGGCAAAGAGAGAAAGAGACAGACGGGGAGGGCGACGGTAATACCACCGGCAATACGAGCAGCTATGGCGGCTGTTTCTGCTGTCATGGTAGTAGCGTTGGCGGCGGCGGCGGCGGCGCGCGGCTGCGCATGCGCGATGGAGACGTCGCTCGCGGGCGCGCAGATGGGCACGCGATTGCGCTCGCGCGCTTCGGGCCCGGGTTCGGACCCCGGCGTTGCCTTATCGCGTGCATCTGCCGGCGGCGGGGCAAGTCCCGTTGGCCATATGCGGCGCCCGGACGCCGCGGCACGTCGGCCGCCGGCGGCGGCTGCTGCGAGGGCAGAGGACGGGAGCGCGCTGGGCCTCGGGACGTCGAAACGCGCGACTCGCGAACCCATCTCTGTTTTCTTACGCACCGGTGAAATCCATACGAAAAGGGAAATTTATGCAACAGAATACGCTTCCGCAACAATTTTACAAAAAAAAAAAAAAAAAAAAAAAAAAAATATGAAGTTACAGTTCTTTCGATTTTCGTCCGTGCTATCTAGTAATAACCATAGACAGAAATACTCGAAACATTACTAGAGCAGTGTAATGCATTAGTATTCCCGCAAGCATTTATTCTGCATTGGAAACACAGTGTCCTCATTTCGTATAGCAGAATGTTAGAGTTCGAATTAGCGTATTAATAAAAAACTAGCTTCTTTAATTTTAACTGTTGGAATAATGTTTTATTCGAAGTAGTGCTTAATGATAATGTAGTCTGTCTGTAATAATCGCACATTTAAATAGGATTTCTGGTAAGTATTGGTATTCATTGAATGTGTTCAACGTGCTTAATTGTGTTGGTTTTTCTATTGATTTTTTATATACTCATTGCAACTGACGCGCATTTTGAATGCACATTCAAATCATCGCCATGTCATGACAACGGTGACGATTGTGTCTCGTGATGATGGTGGAGATTAGGACAACGGTGGCGGGGCATACGAAAGCGACGATGTGACTAGTGAGGTCGATACTAGTTGACGATAGTGACATGACATCCATGGCGAGTGTACTAATGAGACTATGGCTAGGCTACAGTGCTCACGATGGGTGATGGGTATAGACCATGGTGCCGGTGGCGTTGGGGTAGTGTCTATGGCGACTTGTGATCGTGGTGAGATGATGATGGTGAGATTGTTACCAGCATTGTGATGACGGTGGCTGTGATGGGTGGTGGCCAGGGCGTGTGCAACAGCTGGTTTCTCCGCCGTCATTCAGTTGAGCTGCTGCCTGCTGTTTCGTTCCACGAATTCCCCCGAGTAGCGCTTCCAAGAAGTCAGCGCAGACTGAATGCGTGGGCGGTGTTGGTCTGATTGGGCTCCTATGTAAAACACGTTCTCAAGGCGAAGTAACGACTCCCGCTTGCTCCATTGTGCTTCGTGCACGAGCCTAAAGAGTGATGTCGTTGCTTAGCTTTGTAGCGGACAGACGAAGACCACCGATTTATGTTCCTCGTTGCTCAATCAAGAGAGATTGACAGAAAGAACAGAGGGCAAGAGGTTCATTTAATTCACGTGTGGTACGTTTTGCTAATTTGTTTACATTTATATCAATTAATCATACATTTCTACTATTCACTACACGTTTATTATTTACCATATTTGACATAATACAAGATTTTTTTTCATTTTCCGCAGTTAAAATTATAGAATTATGGTTTTCACGTTTAATATGTAATCTACTCATCATTTTATAGGGATTTTAAACAAGAATTAAAAACGAATGTATCCAGTTCAAACTCTTTCGCTTTCTGAGAGAAGGTGCAACAAGTGCATAAAAATAACATTTTATGACATACTACCATAAACAATATGCACATTTTAAATAAGATAAACGTTAGCATATTAAAACTTAATTAAGCATTACTTAAAATTACAACATGAGCAATAGTAGTGACATAAATTAATTACGTATTATCTTGATTACAACATAGCAAAGTAAAGATTACAAATTCAGTCATTAGGCCTAATATTCCTTGTGTGTCTAGTTGGCGCTTTTAATTAATGTGAAGTGATTTATTATCTGCCTCATGAAAAGCCATGAAACAGCCCACTTAGTTGGAACTGTAGTTCGCCTAATTGGAAACTGTCACTTGACTAATCAGTCTTTGAACAAAAAATGAACTAAGGTAAATTACACGGCCAGCACACCCTTATTAAAAGGTGTCAAAAAAGAAAATATGGGATCAGGTGTGTATGTATATGTTGGTACGATGGTGAGTATACATACGTATAAAAAGTCCTAAAGGCCCTTAGTGTTATCCGTACGGTCTTAAAAGCTCGATATTTTGTGTTTTTGTCCTCTGCGGACTCGGACCACTTGGTTGATCGCTTTTGTACGGGAGAGGGCGCGTTGTTTCCGGAATCGTAAAGATTTAACGATATTAAACCCTGCACTGGTTTAAACGCTCAGAGGTTCAGGATTTGGTCAATCGCAAACCCGTAACATGAAGAGAATCCAAATGCAACACGTTTCGTGGGTAAACTGAAATTATCTCAACAAATACTCGATCAAATTTTTAGGCATTATGAATGTGCACGAGTCCTTATAATGATTATTTATCATATATTTCAACGTGAAGTACTATATTGTAGATTAAAGTAACACCTTGAGAAATAACTCAAAAACCTCTATCCCAGATTTTCGTTTTCCTTTAGCTGCAGCTCGTTCCGAACGATCAGAGTTCGCGGGACCACCGTGTAACAAAAGGTAGCAGACGGCAATTGTTACACTGTGGCAGCCGCGAGAGAAGAGCACTTGGCTGTAATGCGGTGGCCTTGAAGCGGCAAGTACTGCGAGGAAGTGCCGGCCGGCCGCGACGTTAAGCACCGCAGTTGTCGGTGGTTCAGAGCCCATCCATTTCTCACCTAGACAGAGCAACGAGCCTCGCCGTATTGGAAAAGGTGTCACTCACAAGAGTTGTCAAATAACTCGGACCCATTTCGCAGGAGGTGGCTGTAACTCAATCAAGCATCCGGGACTCGTAAAGAGTGCTTCACTCTAAGCTTCCTCGTGCTCCGACGTGCTAGTTAATTTACGTTCCCTTCGGAGGCTGCGGGAGAAATGCGTAGGAGGCTCCAAGAAAATTCGAATCTCGCGATTCTATACAACTGAACATTTTGAGTGAATTAGAAGTTGAAATATAATGACAAAGAACTATTATGAATGTTCATTTCGGTTACTGGAAGAAAAATGCGAAGGACAATAAGGAAATATCCATATATCCCCTTTGAAATTAAACTAAACTCGAATAATTTGAACATTTTGTTTTCAATTCAATATATATATATATATATATATATATATATATATATATATATATATATGTGTGTGTGTGTGTGTGTGTGTGTGTGTGTGTATATTGATTGTTGATATAAAATAAATTAATAATATAGTTATATGAACGTGGTAAATAGATTTCTAAAAGGTAATGTGAACCTTTTCTAACATTTTATTAAACTCTGAGAACGTAAAAAGGTATTTCAATCATTAAGAAAATTTAATATTTCAGCTTCTGAAATATATAATATAAAAAAGAAAATCTTTTGTATATTAAGCAACTTATTTTGTACAATCGTTCAGTACAGTATACATTACAAAGTGCAATGTGACCAAAAGAGATAAATAAATTATCCACCGAAGCCATTTCTGAAGAAATGTTCATATCGACAGTACTGCATAAAATGGCGTAATTTTTGAGAGGTGGAATAAATTCGTTGTCTTGCAGAAGCGCTATATCGTTTTATTTCATTGAACTATGAAACTACAATTTGGAATAATCTTAATGAACGGATCTGTATCATTGATGAGATAATTACTCCTCAACATTTCAAGAGCGTGGGAATGGCTCTGATGTGCTAGAAATTAAAAGCACATTTTCACAAACGACGTTTTCCCTCCACAAAAATGCCACAACGAAATTTCTCAACCGCCTGGCGACGCGTCTCTCCTCCGCTTCCGAAGGATTCCTTTCAAATCACGTCGTTCGAAAGTCGCCGTTTATCGCACACACGACCGCGTCGCAATAAACAGCAATATCTCATTAACCACAAATAAAGATCGCCCATAAAGTCGGCCGCGATGCGTTTCCCACGGCGCCGCGGCGCGCGGATGTCTCGCGCAGCAGGAAGTGAAGTGTGACGGCGCCACGTGGACGCGGAGGCGGCGCCGCAAACGCCCACTTCCCACGCGACCTCGCCGAACATCTTCTCGAGTGATCTCTTTCGATACCATTTCGATACCAGCTAGCTAGCCAGGTAATGCCGCTGTCTGGAGGAGAATTCTAGCGGCCGGCTGCTCTGATTTGTCAGTGTTTTCTCCTATCAACACCAAGCGAATGTCGGAGCAGTATCCTAACAGACGGGCCACGGACTGTGCGCGATCTTTCCTTCCTCTTCCTTGTCCTATCCTCACTCTTACACACAGTTACACGTGCATGTACAGCACACGTTGGGAGATCAGTAGGGAGCTTTTCCCGGATGGGGCGGTGCCCTGTTGGTTGGAGATATCAGGATGGGGAAAACACCGCAAGTCGATGTGTAGGTTGGAACCGGATCTCACCATCCAGCGGAGGGAGAATACCACCACCTTCCGCGACAAAAACACGCACCATACTTATGGGACTAAAGACCTTAGCAGTTGACCCACCCGAAAACGAAAATAAACTTAAATTTAATTATGATTGAATCGTAGATTCCAATGTCAGCTGATTCACTTTATTTTAACACACACACACACACACACACACACACACATATACACGCTAATTCGTAACTTGTTTTATACACGGTACTGGTGTTGACGCTTGAGTTTAAGACCCAGACGTTCCTGATGGACCTGGGTACTCGAGGAAAGTGCAGTAAATCAGACGATGGACTACGAAGGCAGCTGCAGTGGCGCAGTCACGTGGGAACGTTGCCAACTTTGTTCGGTGTGCCTCGTACCATCGGCTTTCGCTCGGGGGTGATGGCTTGTCGCGAAATTGACGACGACTTTCTATGGGTCGAGACGGGCCTATTAGAGGCCATCCAGTCTCCTTTTCTCACAGGCAACGAGCGCTGGGAAGAAAACGGTAGCAGTATTTATGTAACATTATCGCGGCTGTAACGGAACATTAGTTTCGTTTATTGATTTTTTAATTAGTGTTATGAGTCGTTAGTTTGAAAAAAAGTAGACAGGTTATAAAATGAAAATCAATAGGTGAAAATGCAAAGCTTTTTCACTGTGGCTGAATATCAAAACACGAAAGCTTTTTGCTACATTGTGTATCTTAATATTTGAAAAACAAATGTGTAAAATCAGATGAATTTTGAGGATATTCTAATTGAGCAACTAAAATTTTTTCTTTATATATTTTTAATTTTCGTAGACGTACGTCATAGTAAAGTACATTCCATACAAAGAAATGACAATGGTACAGGAAACCGTCACGGAAAATCATCTGAAAATATTTATGATTAAAAATTTAGTATTAAATGAAACACATTATGAAAGAATTAAAAATAGATTTGTCTTTGAGAAATATTATCTCTTTGAACTACATATTTCATACCGCGTGTTCGAGACTGCATGAATCTACAGAGTAAGTCAGAGTAATAGATTCTTATTTTTTTGTACTTGACTGACGGCAATGAAAGTACCTCGTGAACAAAAGACCGTACGAGTCTTACTTTATCGCGTTATACTGTATAATTTCGTAAGCATATATAGTAAATATTCCATAATAACAAACTTTCTCTGATAAACCATTGTACTAAAGTATCTACACATACACACATTAATCGTAAGAGAAGAAAAGAACAAAATCATAGATTGTATGCAAACTTTTGGGTAGTTGTCCAACTAAAAATCTAAAATCTGATAACGAAAGTCTCAGATCACAACATATTACATACACATTAGTTTGAAAGAAACTCGTTTCTTAAACAAGAGCAACTCTAAATTAACACACAGACTGCACAAAATGAAACTATTCCGTCAGTTGCACATACGCCGAACTGTGTGTTGCGTGTTTACACAAGACACGTCACATTTCCACCAGCGCAACGCGGAGACGCGGCGGCGGCCTGCATTTCGCGTGCAGCCGCGCCGAGGTTTAGGGCCCGGTCCCCGAGAAGCCAGCTGGGCGAGGAAAGCGCTGTAAATCAAACGGACGGTGAAGGGTGAGCGTCCGGGCTGTCACGTGGGAACGCTACCACTTCATTCACCGAGGCTGCTTTCGCCCAAGAAGTCGTCGGCCACTTTCTATAGGTCGAGATGAGTCTATTAGCGACCGAAGCACTGCCCGCCGCCGCCTTTTCGCCGAGAAGTGAAGCATTGGGAAAGGAATTGTAGCGGGCATTATGTAACGCTATCGTATATGTAGCGTCTCTGACCTAGACTCTAATTACTACGGCGGGTTTTATTACCGACTGCATGCTTGCAGATTACGAGCGCTCATGATGTAATGCTATGTTGAGAAGTTCAGGTGGAATATTGTTCTCACCCTGTGCGCGTGCAATTTTTTCCTCATTAACAATTTTATGTTCAGAACACAGTTACAATATTAGGGATTTTTAATTTTTTATACTTGTACGGCAACGAAAATAGTTTTCTGGTCCTGAACTTATTTCTTGGAATAATTAAATGACATACATGTACACGTTTGGAACAGCATTACAAAACGATGTCACATTGCGAGTTCTCCTTTCATAAACCAAAATTGCTTTGAAATAAATAAATAGGAATAAAATAGCGTTAGGAATAAAAATAGCGTTCTCTAGATAACCAGAAATTCCGTGAAAGAATAACCAGAAATTTGGACTGAACAGTATGGTCATATTCCGTTTATGACGCATATAAATCTTTAACAAAACAAGAGATGGAATCGTATAGTACTGCTTGCGCGATGCCATAAATGCTATTATCGTGAACTAGGCGTGTACAGGTGACCCGGGCCGCCGCTCAGGTGCCGAATGTTAAAGAAGGTCTTGGATTCGCCTTCTTCTCCGCATGCGGATTATAAATGGACGTGACTTTTGAAGAGAACGGTACATCTCGGTATTCAGACAAAGCATACAACTCTGCTGATACATTCGACTCGCAAAAATGAACCAGTAGGAGAACGTGACTTAAACCAAGCATCGTGGTTCTTTGAAATCACCGAACAACATCCAAGATAAGCATCACTATTGTTTTGGTGGCTTGCATTAAACTGTGTCGCATTCTGCATTTTCTGCGTAGAGACGATCAGTTTCTACAGTCTCGGAATACTTGCATGAAGGAGTGGAGTCATTTACATTGTTTCAAGTTGTTCGTCATTTGAAGATGACTCTTAAAAGTATAGAAAATTGTCTCTCCTTGTATAAAACACGCATCTTTTTATTTTCCGAAGAAATAAACATTTCTTATTCAATTTCCTGTCATGGTACTTAAACGACTTTGCAGTAATGATATGATTGACCCAAATACAAACATTAATCACATTAAAAAAGGAATTTCCATGTATTGTTTGCATTTGTTTTTGGTTGTCTTTAAATGCATAATATTTACATAGTTGATACTTTGTGTTGTGAATATTTTTTAATACTAATTTGTAATCCCGACATCATCTAATTTTAAGTCCGTCATCGTACTGACTCTTATCACTGTTCACACAATCTCGTACTCATCAATGGTCCGAGTCAAATATTTTTAACGCGTTTCAAACACCAACCAAAAAAATACGTGGGAATCCGTCTAGTAAAAGTTGTGTCAATCCGGTGGGCCACTTCGAAAAGTCACCCAATTCCCGTCGGAACAAACTAGTGGGCAGCACGTCGCAGACTCGTTATGTTATGGCAGGTCGACTCCCGTTATGGGCCAACCGCCTGCCACGCCACGCCACGCCACGCCACGCGATGCCACGCGATGCCACGCGACTTGAGTGGAGGGGATGACGTTTGGTGGAGTGGCAGCACTGAAGAGACGCGAACTGAAAACGGACAGGAAGTTACAAAATGCGACGATGTAGTGGCAAGTGGTTATGAGTGTGAAAGGTTTATTGAAAGGACGGGTTTGGAGAAGGTAGTTTTACGAAGAATGGGAGGTGGAATTTAAGACGATAATGTGACAATGTAACATTTGGGTAGGAATGACTAGCAGCAGGAATGGCTAGTTGCTGGTGGGTATAATGAAAGATACGTACGTGAGTACGTGATACGTACGATAAGTACGTGATACTGGTGACTGCGTAAAATTTCTAGGTCACAACAAGGTGCTAAAAGGAGACATCTGGGAAGATAAAACTTGTAATTATGTAGATGTGGAGGGGACACGGTTAAACGACAATGGATCACGGAACTTGATGACTGCTTATAAAAACATATAATAAGAAAAACAATGTACTTTAAAGTAAGTAAATTATTTTATTGTAACAAAATTTTGCTAGAATGGTGCAAACATTAATACGGCTACTACGTTAATTTAAATCGCAAAATCTGTGACAAATATCATTTAAACGAGGTTGTGTCTAATCGTTTATCGTTTTCTTCTAAAATGAATTTCCATCATTAGACTGGTGTCTTCACAGGAAGTCTTATGGTCATAATTTCATTTCGAGAGAAAACTCACCTCCTCCTCTGCAAAACACGATTTTATTCTCTGGATCCCGGATGTGAAGGCGGTAGGTGCGCTGGTAAGACAAGAGATTTATTGCATTTGTGCATTAAACCCCCTGTGAATAATGTTGTGTCTTGCAGAGCGTGATAAAGGGAAATTGCGCTCCAAAAGGAAGCTGTGTTTCTGTAAGCATCTTAACTTTTCTTCAAACAGATAGGTTTGTAACTAGTGGAACAACTTCCAGACTATTCTATTCGATAAGTGTAGTACGTGATGACGTAAAATATTGGTAATGTGGATTAGTAATAGATGAGAGCATATATTGAAATAAGAAGTAAAATGAGAGGTTATTTGCCTTCTGTCTGTGTGCAAATGTGTATGTCTACCTTCTTGATTCCATAATATCATGAAATTAATTGCCGCATCAGACACTAGAGATAAATAGTTTTTGCCAATCTTTATTTCTTGTAATCTATCTTTGAAACAAGGAAATGCTTTGTAATTATTTGTAAGTACAGTAGAAAATCGGTAACCGGAACTAATTGGGGTGTGGTCTGTTCGGATTCGGAAATGTTCGGATAATCTGAAAAAAATGTACCGTACAAATACATCTATAGGATTAGCAGACAATGCAACGTAGCGTAACGTTCGTATCGTCAAGCAGATTCACTTCCTTACGATTTTGCACGTTCCTCTAAGTGAAAATTACTGATACAGGAACATGTTATATACACCGTAATTACCAGTGCAAAAACACGTTTCATTTCGGCAACTTGTGTTTCAATATTTGATTTTTCATTACTGCATTAATTAGAAAATCCTTTCTTTACACTACAAATACCGTTTTATTTATTTTGTAATTTTTCCTCCATTCCGAAATTTGTTCCGATTAGCTATTAGTCTATTAAAATTAAATGCTCCCAACTTCTTCTTTATATTACTCTTCACAAATTAAAGTCCGTATATAATCCTTTGAATTGTGTTTCCTTTCTTACAGGCATTCTTTACTATTCACTTTATTAAGGTATTAAATTGTCATGCATATGCAACAGTCCATGTCAGATCACTTTTGTCAGAAGAGAGAGAAATAAAATACGATGTAATCGGCATGTGTGAAATTAGAAAGTACGGAGAGGCAATCGTCGAAAAGAAGAATGACGACATCTTCTCCTATATTGAAATAACTCAGGGACAGAAAAGAGAGGGTTTTTAATAAACAAAAATAAAACATTAGAGACAATGTCCATGAACTCAAATGGCGCTAAGGGCGGTCATGTTGCCCACTAAGATTCAACCAGATGGTCAAACCGTGCTACATTTTGGGGCCGAGATACGGCTGGCGCAAACAAGGACAACAGAAGAGGTGTTCCGATGTGTCCAAGAAAGAAGTGGGCGTAAAGTGGTCTTAAGTAGCAAAAGACAGACAAGTTTGGAACAAACTTAAAATCAATGTGCCAAAATGTTGATCATTTGAGATAATACAGAACACTAAGTTAATAAATATTATAAACTGCCACTTAACGATATAATGTTCAACGCTCTGTTATGTAAGCATACTATGTTCTGAAACTATGGGTGTACCAACCCACACCCCCGCTTTTGTGGGAGGCCTTGGCCCTTAAGGAATCCGATAGGATTAAAATGAAATAAAAATAAAATAAATTAATACGATATAAATTTCTTCGTCGTTGCAATTCTGTAATTTTGTACGCTTGCCATACATTGATTACGTTTCACTTTCAATTCCTTGCCAAGGATAACTTTATTTTATACTCTTAATAAATTATTATTTATTTTTAGAACTCCCTAGAAGCATATCCTGGTGTTGTAACCTGTGTCCGAAGAAGGCTATTGAAATGCGACCCATACAAAAAAAGAACTCTACTGGATCAATCAGGAACTTTATATTTATTCACATTGCAATGGATCCCGGAAGTGGTGGCAGTTACAATGCCTCATACAGAACATTACAACCATTGTAACCCAATTAAATAAAAACATACTTTGAGCATAATCGCACGTTTAAGAAGAAAATGAAATCAAGTTAAAATTTAAGAAATGTTATGGAACAAAGTTAGACATTAACACAAACGACAATTAGACATTAACTGTTTTTTTATTATATAGAAAAGAAAAAAATGTTAACTGTAACAAGCTCTTACTAATCAAAGAACGCCCAGAAATTCTAAATATATTCTACGAAAGGTTGACACGTTTCAGAGATAAGTCTCTATTTTGACGAAATATGCAAAATGTGCTCCTATAATTACACGAATATGCACCAAGAGGAAAAATAAGCCCAATATGCACTAGTAGATTAATCTACATAGCATCCAATATTAATCGAACGTCACAAAATATCCCTTAGCTCCGCCGTGAAGTGATAGAAATCCGCTCGTCGATACGAAGTCGCTCCTGGGGCACTTTCGCCTTCGCCGCCGGGCGGAGTGCGACGCGTCGGCGCTCTTCCGCGGGAGGCACGCGGCCCGGGGCGGAATCGGCGCGATCGCCGTTTACGGCGCCACTCGCCACTAAACCGGACGGCGCCGCCTCGCGCCTCACCCCCCGCCGCAGCCCGCTCCGTTGGCATTTGGCGCGGCGCACGGCCGTAAATATTTCCCTAATGAGCGCGAGTGGCTTGCGTCATTTCTGTGTTTTCAAGCGCCTCCTCATCTTTTAATTACTTTCTTTGGTGGAGCCGTCCCAAATCTTAATGCGATTGTGTATCATGCTAGTGGAGTTCCTGTTTAGGGGAATTCAACGAAATTTGCCCCAACATGTAACAGATCAGAAATGTACACCTCCCGAGATAAAGAATGGATTGTAACGGGCATTGGTAAATACTACTAGATTTCGTAATGTTTCAAATGCATACTAAGTGTTCAATTAGCTTAATGGATTGTATAACTTACGTAAAAATTATAATTACATCCTGTCTATGCATGTTTGAAATCAATGTATATGCCACTATTTTGATCTTTGCTAACCCCTTTTACCTCACTGTTATTCGTAATTTATGTATTATTGTAAACACATGGCATTTTGCTCATCAATTCGCTTTTATCAAATCACTTCCTTCAAATCACAAGTTTTCGAGTTCATGTGAGTCATTTCCTTAAACCGGATCTTCTTATCAAGAATCTTTTCTTGTAAAATAGGCCAAAAATATTCTTGTTAATCGATGTTTCTGGTGAAATCACATTAACTTGATCACCTTCCTTTTCAAGGCCCCTCAATATCCTAGCAGTTGCGCTGTAATATACCTATACGATTCTAAGGCACGAATTTTAACGATCGGCCTTCCCCTATATTGTGTGTGTCACTAAACGTTTGTCGTAAATCTCACAGCACTCCGTGTCCCTCGAATTTCAAACCCCGCGCCCCTGAACTAAAGGCGCGTCGACGGTCCAACTTTATGTCGTGCGAAAACGGTACTTTTCTCCCCCTCTTCCGATCTGTCCGTCTTTCCGGCCGTCACGTCTTTCAAAACAGCACGTCCTTTTCCTGGCGGACGGAGATGGCGTCGAGATATCGAATCCCTCCCGAGGGGGAGTTTATGTTAATATTTATTTTGTGTAAACCACGGCCGCCGCATTGTCCACCATTGTCACATCAACCGCCGTTCACCTCGACGCTTCTCCCGCGGCTATCTCCGCCTCCCCCTTCCCACTGCACCACCCCACCTGGCGGCACTTGAGGGCCCGCCGCAGGCGCGGGGTTAAGACCACCCCATTCTCCCGGGCAACCCTCAAATATTTGTCAAGTTAATGAACCTTCAGACAAGAACATTTATCGCTGTAACGTCGGCCCAGTTCTGGGAGCGATCTTCTTTTGTCGCCCCGGCGATCGCAGAAGTGACTCTCATTAGACGGGGCGCCCAAGCGAGCACAACTTCGTCACCACCGAGGTGGCGGCGGCGCGGGGCGGCGTTGCTACCTTTTTTTCTGCTCTAAGCCCTTAATCTGGTGACCTACTCAATCATTCGCTTTTTTATTTGTCTATCATCAGCAGCACAAGAAGAGGATTCCGGACTCCACGCCGAGTCTTTCTTATTCGCTTCACAAAAGACACCTCGTCTCCCCTGGCAAGTACGTGAAAGAAGAGCAGTGCAGAAGATTACCAGTTTGTTTGTGTTTGCGCGTCCGAGTGTGTATGAATTTAAGCTCCACTAGTATAAAATAGCCAACTCACCGTGCCTTAAACGCGCACGTGTGTGTGTGTGTGTGTGTGTGTGTGTGTGTGTGTGTGTGAGCGTGCTGGGGACCTAACCTGGGGGCCCCTGGCGTCCCCAGGGTGCCCAAGAGGTCTGTAGGAAGGAGGGGGCGGGGGAGGGGGAGAGGGGGGCAGCGTCTTTCATGTCCCTCCGACACAAAGCTGTTAAATGATCTGGCCATGCGGCTATTGAATCGCGCTCAAAGCCCCGAGTCGGACCTACCTCTCCGGCACAAGAAACCTCTTTCTTCTGCAGAGAAACAAGAGCGGAGGAAGAAGAGGACGTGTGGGGATGTTTTCATACCGTGCGTGGTGGGGAGGAGGGGAAGGGGCAGGAAGAGAGGGTCGGTATGATAAGGGGAGGAGGAGACAGAGAAATATCATCTGTGATAAATGATGTCTCCACCAGGAGGACAGAGATTCCTCTTTTTAAGAGAGAGGCCTCCTCGGCCGCGGGAGATGATCTTTTTAAAGACAGCCTGATGGCTGGGACGGAGGCCGCGACGGCGGGAGGGGTGGCGGAGACGACAGCGACGGTAGCGACGGGGGTTGGGAATTCGCTCTTTGTGGGTGGTATTAAAACTAACGGAAATAAGGAGAATAAGTCTTAAAATGTTCGGAGAAATAAAAACATGATGAGTACAAATTAAAATTACGGGTGATTGTTTATTAAAATTTCATTTCCTGTAAAATAATATATTTAAAGACTGGTGATGTTATGATAATCCAGCTTGGCTTTCAGAAATCGGTTGCTTAAGAGTTGCAGCAGCCTTCAGTAATTCTCTCAGTAAAATATCGTCAACGTAGTGCTAGAGCAGCAATAGGGCACAGCAGTATTCAACTAGCTTGAAAACAAAATGAAATGTCTTAGGCTATCAACTGCATGTCAGATGAAACCCCGTAAGGACTACAAATTAATTGTTATCCAGTTATTGGAAGACGGATCTTTTGTAACAAAGGCGGAACATTTGACTTTCTATCATAGATTCGAGAGAGGTGGGAAGATACAGAAGAAAGTATGAATTTTTAGTAGCTTCTCTTATTGTACAGGTAGCAGAAACGAGGAAAGGCAGTGACGAGAATTGTGATCATGATAGCGGTGGTGGGCAAAAGGTAGTGCGGCAATGAAAGTGGTAACACGAATGGCGGTGGCGGCGATGGAGGTGCTAACGATGGAATTACCTGCGGCACGACGGTCGCCCTTGTCTGTTATACGATTTCCATACGACAGAACTATGACGGTCATGACCTTTCGTAACATAGTGTCATTTTGCAAGGGTGTTGTCAATGGTCAGAGTATGGTGGCGGTAGTCGAAGGCGGTAGTCGAAGCGTTGATGGAATGGTGGTGGTAGCAATGGGGTAGTGATGGCACTGGTGATCAGATCGGTAATAGAGGTGGTGGAGACGGTCACAGTGATTGCGGTGGCGGCGAAGGAGGAGGCATCGCTGTGGTGGAGGAGGAGGCGGTGATGTCGTCTGTGGCGGAGGAGGCGGTGATGGCGGCACAAGCGAGCGGTCGATGCAACGCAGTGCGACGTCCCGGAAACGGAGCAGGACCATCAACAACGCGGCCGCCCTTTCACGTCACGCGCCCCCCCCCCCTCCCCTAGCCTCACGCGCCGCCCGCCGCGCACCCGCCCAACCCCAGCGCCGCCGCCCCGGTCAGCGATCGCACAGTTCACAGCCATGCTTCGATTCATCGCCGGGAGGTTTCCGATGGCGATGAAAACATCGAGGTTTAAAACTCTATGTTTTAAATGTGATAAAACAGAAGGTATTTTCCCATCATTTTTCCATTTTAATTATAGTACTTCAGCGACTTATATTCTTTGGTCACGTAGAAATGATATGTTAAAAATAACCTGTATCGAAAGTAAAGAAGGCAAAAAAAATAAAGGACATCGTTGTTTCTGGAATCATTGCGATCGAACACAAAACATCGATGTAAATTTGTGGTTGAAAATATCGATGTTTTAAAAACATCAATGTTTATTCCCATCTCTAGTGCCGGAGACAATCTTTGTCGCACTCGCGGAGGCAAAGTATTTCGCGCTTTGCGAAGCACGAATCTGCAACCAAAGTGCATTCAACTCGAATTGTTCCCGATTCCTGTATTTAAGTGGAGGGGCCTGGAGTGAGATCCGAACTATAGGGTCGAACCTGGCCCTCCTACCTCGAAGGGAGCGAATCTGTTTGAGTCGAAGCCGTGGGTAAGTGATTTTATTGCCATCCGCCCTCTGACACAAAGATGCAACAATGGAAATTCGTAAAATAGCATAATGACGCATTAACAAAATAAAAATATTATTACGAAGTGAAATAGGAGCCATACGATGTGCTAAAGTCTCCAAAGATTTTCTCACAAAGAATTCTACACACGAAAAGCCCCAGCATTTGAAAATGACACAACATAAAATTATTGTTTCTGTCTAACCTCCTTGACCATACAGCGTTACGAACGCTGCTTTGAACTCACCATCTCTTCTGATTCCAATTGCCTCTAATAAACGTTGGAGGTACAATAGATGATCATGAAACATCTAGCACGCCGACCACAAGCGACCCGTCTCTGATACATGAAATCGTTCCACCATTCTTTTCGTAATACACGCAACAATTCGGCAATGGGGTTATCTCCTAATTCGGAGAACGAGCTAAGGTACATTACGAGTGTGGGAATGTAGTGTTTTGACCCTCATATCCTTATTTCACCCTGGACTTTTGCGCTTCGGTGAATCAGTGATATGGCTTGTTAGACATTGTAGCCGTATTTAAAAGCAAACACAAGAACTTTATGCCTCACTTTAGAACAATAGACTTCATTCGTGCTTGGAAGGACTGATCTTTGTGATTCTTCAAAGATAAAGTAGAATTATTAAATGCGAGCAATAATATTCTGTTACAGCAGAAATAATAACGTTGCGTTTATGATTTGTAAAAAGACAAAAACGCATTAATATTGACCAAGCAAAATATTTCCAAGAAGAATGAATCAGCAAGTGTTTGACAATTCAAATGCTTATCCAAATACTAAAGTTACTTTCAGAACCTCAACGTTAAGAAAAATATTTTATAAAGATCGGTGAGATTCCTGCATGAGGAAAGCAGTAAGATTCCTACAATAGTAGGGCTTGAAGTCTTACCCATGTAACGGAACGGTTGCGTACCTGTATGTTTGCCATATGTTTTGTGCCAAGAGTTACCAACAGGGTGAGTCATACAGGCGGGATGTTTGTCATTCGGTGCAAAGCGAGTGGAACGATAGCATAAGAATGCAAGAGCAATTAACAGTGGGCCTAATCATTACCCAAAGTTATTTGAACTTTCATTTAGATGCGCCATAAGCAAGACTTGTTGATCATCTTTTCTCTCTGATTTGGAATTCCACAACGTAAATCCCGATTAACTAATCCCTCAATATCTGATGAAATGTTTGCCACGGAGAGAAGACAAACAATGAAAATAATTTGAAAGAAAACTACGATTTGAGATTTCCTAAATATTCATGCGTATCAACATATCTTTTAAGTTAAGAAATACAAAAGCGAGGTTATTACTAAACTTCAGTAGGTATTTATCAATATAGAAATACATGTCTATTGAAGTTCAGCAAAAATGATGAATGATACGAAAAGACATAAAATATCGAATTAGAAATTACTAACATGGATGAAGCTAATTCTTTTAACGCTAAAAACCCAACTTTCAAGAGAGTGTGAATAATTGACAGACGGCATTTGCTACCACTAATGTCAGTGACAGTGATACGTCTCGCCAGGAAATGGATCCCATCAATCATTGTACACATGGGTAGCCAACATATCTCCTGTTGCGATCTCTTGTTCCAGTACTGCTCCATAGGACTAAGCTTTATCAATATATTTGATCACGATAAACCACTTTATAAGGCTCAATGAGAGGAGTGCTTGCCTTTTTTAATACGATTTCGAGTCATGATAACAAGTGTTCAAAATATATACAAATTTATTCCAACATAGATTCAATCAGTCAAGAAGAATTCATTTAAGGCACTCAGACTAATTATATAACGTTTTCACCTCATTATTTTTCATTGTAATTTGGAAAAAAAATTATCAAATCTGCATGAAATATATTGTTCTTGTAATACATTTTTGAATCGTATACGTGTAAAATCTGTTTGAACTTTTTCTTCACCCAGAGTATTTTATTGAATTTGAAACAATATTTTTTTCCTAAGTCGTCAAACACATCTCTAGAACGCAAGCGATAGCTTCCATGCAACCAGCGCGCCGTGATGTAACCACCACTTATCCACGCCTGCCAACTCACTTACGCCTCCGTCGCGCATATGGCCCTCCCCGCTGCGACAGATTTGAGGGCCTGCGCCCTGGCGGCCGGCGCTTTCGGCGGGCCCCGCCCTGCGCCCACGTGCGGGAGGGGGCAAGCGGCCCAGGCGGGCGGGGGCTGGCCCACGCACGTGCCCGGTGTGGCGGGGCGCAATTTTCGAATTATCGGCGACCTCGCGCTGGGCATTTGCATAATGTCATTCGCAATTATTTAGCAATTTGGCGACGGCCCACGGAGACACGTCCGGGGCGGGGCGAGGACGCGGCCGCGACAGGCGCCGCCGGCCGCGGGATCGATACCCGGCTGCGGTCGCGCTGCGCCTGTAGGATGTTTCGATCGGTTAGAATAGCGATAATTCGTGTATGGAATACCCACCAGCACTTTTCTTGAAAAAAATTTGTTGTTGAAAATGCTCTTATAATTTACACAAAGTCATTTGATGTACCCTTGAGCGGGAATGTTATTGTTTTCTGATATCAAATTCGTTAGTATTGTGTTACAAGTTTAGATCAGAATATATAATATAAGTGCACAATAGGATTATGTTTGAAAACTTTGTTTTGTGATTCTTGTATGTTAATTCGAGTGAGTTATGTCTCGCTGTTGACAATTTGTTTTTGGGTACAAAGATGATAGAGATTCCATAGCTTTTTAGGGGTGACTAATTATTTTGCCCATAATGTTAAATGTAATGTTGTATATGTTGTCAAAATGAAGACGTTTTGACTTTGACGTACTTTTTTCCATTAAAGAACTTATGTGTAACAACATTTTTGTGTTTCTACCATTCATTTCATAATAATGATTTTCATATTTGAAAAAATCAAATTCAAATCTTCAAGAATATTTGTTGAAGTTATTTTTAGAATACACATTATTTCAGTATTTTAAAATATTGAGAAGTGAAATGTTTGTATGCCGGTTTCATAATACTAAAATTCTATTTCTGTCTTACATCTGTTTGTTGAAAAATTTGCTGAATAAATGGAACTGAAAAGCTGTTTGTGAAAATGTTTTAAAAAGTTTTTATGAGAAGAGTCCTAGTCAAGAGTATTGACCATGAAATTTTCAAGAAATTAAACTAGACTCGCTACGTGGAGTAATATTAGCAGCATTTTAGTTCCTAAGTTTATAAGAATATATAGAATAGTATGTCGTTTGAATATTAAAGTGACGTGCTATGTGTCATACATCATATCTTATTGATTTCTTTTCGTTTTCATTCTAACAAGTTATACATTTACATATCGTCTTCATTCGATGTGAAAAAATGCCCGTCGAGATACCTCATTTAAGAAAATCCCTCCCTCTCCTGTTCACTGCGACATTCGAAACTACCGGTATCTGTATTAGGAACCCCCATGAACCACCCAATCAGTGACACAAAAGTCTCCACTAACTTCCTGAATCAAGCGCCCACTTGTTTCATCGTCCATTTATGACGACATTTCATCCAGATCCCTCGCCTCTAAAACCGGTTCAGAGCCAAGGTGGACGCCAGCTACCACATCGGACACGTCGGCCTACAAATAGATCTGATGACCGATACAAGAAAATCAGAAGCTCCTCCATTCCAATCAGACCGCCAGGCGGTCGGCGTATAATTGAATCCCTTTCATTTGTCAGCCGGCATGTGTATAATACATTTCCACTCCAGTTCCCCGTCGGGAATCGACGGCATAAATCTGCCGACGTGGCGCCGCGCCATAAAGGATATCGAGTGATCGATGTGGCCGGCCACGCGGCTGGACGCGCAGGGAACGGAAGATTCGAGATTTATGGAGGAGGCGTGGCGTCTTATCGCGCGCCGTGGGCACAGGGCCGCACCCACGAGACGTGAGACTGGCGATTCCGACGCCGAGGACACAGCCGTCGAAGCGGTGGCGAGTAGCTGGTTACACAGAAGTCTTGGACGCTGCGAGGAGATACCTGGCAAGGATGCGGTGAAGCAGTTGCTGAGACGATGGAGAGAGTGAAGAGACGGAGCAGTATGATGTAAATGAGCAGGCGGGGTAAAGAACAAGTCGATGTAGAGGATAAGGCAACATAGAGGATGTGAGGTAGATGAAGTTTCATAGAACACGAAGCGACATAAAAGTTGAGACGGTTGAGGAGACAGAGAGAATGGAGAGACGTAGATAGCCAGATGACGTAGAGGATCAGGCGACATAGAGTGACGACATAGAAGATGAATCCATTATGTCAATGTTGAAGACGAAGCAATTTATGACGGGGGCTTTTGGGAAAAGAAGCATTGCGGATGAGAAGGCGATGTAGCCGACGGAGCAAGCCACAAAAGTGTACGATGTCTAGAATCCGACAATGTACAGAATGACCCAAAATACAGGATGAGGCATCGCGGTAGAAAGTGAGGCGATTCATCAGAAGCTAAGATAGTATGATTTTTTATGTTGGCAGACTAATGCATCTGGATGCAGTAATAAGAAAGGTGATACGTTGACTGTAGAGCAAGTAGTCCTTCAAGGTGTGATCATGGCTTCAAAACGTTTGAATTCATTACCGTTTGGGGTAGTTGGCCCTAAGAGGTTTACACGTCTTTGAAGTCAATTTATGAATCGCGTTTCAAGTCGGCAACTAATATATCATCAATTTTTTGATGATAACATACAGATAACATACGATACCTATCCAACAAAATCAGTATTGATAACTTACTGTTTCATGACTAAAGTGCACGATTTCAGGGGTATTCGACACACATAAAAGTTTCAATAATTTTCATTAAAGTATTAAATGAACACATACTATTCTTATGGCACCAAATCAATATCGTCGGCCTGATGGGTGAAGTCGGCGCAGTGGGCACACAGTGGCGGTGCATCGGAAGTGCAATGCCCACGGCCGCGCGGAGGCATACTGAATGAGCGGGGCACGCGGGGAGCGCGGGTAACGGGACCGCTTCCATCTGCATGCGCAGGGCGCTTCGCCTGCCGGCATGCGGCGGTCCCCGTGGCCTGAATGGAGACTTGCGCTCGCTCGCCTGCGCAGGCAATACCGCCAATGCGGGAATGATTCATTGCAAACCTTTGTGCGAGCGGCACTGCGCATATGTGCCAGTTTCTTGCGACGTGTTGCTCCTCGCCGCGAATTGGAGGAAAAGTGGCCTTCTCGTTCCTTCCAAGACATATGCCATAGAAGCTGAGCTTTGTGTGAGTGAATACGTTAATAAGAATTAAATACATAACATTAATGAAATATAATTGGGGTATGAGGTAGCTTCTCCTATCGCATCTCTCGGTAAATCATTCCATTTACCACATGTTACTAATAGGACTAATTGGATCGGGAAATGCACAGCAAACATTCAAAAATATTTTCTTATTTTATCTCTTCATTATATTTACAGTAAAGCTGGAACATTCTGCCGTAATTAGATAACTATCAATGGAATGCGAAGAAAATTGATATTAATTATTTCCTAATTTATAATAATATTATTGTTCATAAAGTTAAAAATGAAGATTTATGTTACGATATTTGGCGACACAATGACTTTTAACTATAGCTATGTAAAATGTTTCCTATTTCACATAAATTGATAATCGAATTGAGTATTCGTAATTTCAGTACACTGAAATTGCATCCTCTTCTCGTACTGCGCATAAGAAAACATTTTTTTAACGAACGTGTAGTATTGATTATTTAGAATACTGCGGCGCACACAACAACTTATCGGTCCCGCTTATCGAAACCGAGCATCGACTATCGGAGTCGATACCGGCCGACCAGGAAACGCGAAGCGCGGGCGGAAAGGGCGTGCTTAACTGATGGCCGCTCAAAACGCCCATTCATCTGCGTCGCTCGAGAGCCAGCCGGAATCCGCACTTCGCATCGGGCTCTTTCTTTCCCGAGCGCGTCTCCTCGCGAAGACCTTACGGGGCCGTTAACCGTCCGAGGGACGTTTTTGTGCGGCGGCGCCTGCCGCGTGCCCGTCCCCCTCCCCCTTCCCCTCCGTGCGCTGTCAGCCGGCCGGGCAGCTGTGCGTGCGCTCCACGCGTGTGCGGTATGCGTGCGCACGCACGCGGCGCGCACCTTCCTTCCGCGCGGGCGCCGCCGCCACCAGCGCTGCCGTCGCAGCTACCGCCTCCTCTGCCACCGGCGCTCTCACTAGTCGTTGCTACTTCCGTCGTCGTTGTCTTCGTTGTTGCCTTCGCTCTTGTGTTCGTTGTCTATGTCATCGTTGACATCGTCGGCGTTGACATTGTTGTCGTAGACTTGCCGTTGTTGTCGTTGTTGTTGTGGTTGACGAAGTCGTTATTGGCAACTCGCTAACATTATGTTATAATTTTTATTGTTACCGTTGTGCTATCTTCTTTGGTAGCGCTGTCAGTGTCGTCGTCGTTGTCGGTCACGGTCCATTTGATCTCGTCATCGTTGTCGGTGTTTTTGTCGATGTTGTTGACGTTGACGTCTTGACGTCGTTGCTGTTTTGTCGGTGGTGGTGTTGTTTTCTTTGGAATATTATTGTCGTGGGTGCCGTTGCAGATTTCGTTGGCGTTGTCAATGCTGATGCTATAGGTACGAGTAATATCGTCATCGTCGTTAGTACTGACATAACCTTCATTGACCCTGTCGCCATTTTAATAGCAGATTCCATCCCCAACTTTCAAATTTTGTGAAGTAGATATTTGTGAAGTTGATACTTCTACTACGCTGTAATATGTATTTTATAATATTTATATTGTGTTTTCATGAGAAATATTAGTTTGATAATAATACAATTTACAATGATTATTGTGAATTGTGATAAAAATGAAAACTAAAAACACTAATCATATCGTTGCATTTCCTGCAACAAAAAGTAAATATTATGTTGTAGTACTAAACTCTTTGTTAATAATAAATTATCATTGTAATAGTAATAACCCCTTGTACTCTTAAAACCGCGTTCAACTACCGTCGTTATTACCTTCTCAGCCGCCACCACTTCCACGGCCTCTGCGGCGCCTGCGAACGCCATTCCCATCGCCTCCTCCTCTCCCAGCTCTTGGGCCCCGGCAACCTACCGCGGCCTAATTGATGGTCTTGCGCCCGACAGGCCTCGTCGCCTCCTTGCAGCCCCCTTCCCCCTCCTCCTTCCCCCTCCTTCGTCCCCTCCTCCTCTCTTCTTGGCGCCTTGCAATTTTACACATCCCAGGTTCGCAGCGCCCTTCGCCTTTCAAACGTACTCAGGCATTCAACGAAGATACTCTACCTCGAGCAGCGACAACTGAATAACTATTTCTCTTGTGGGCCGGGAGGGAGAAGGTGTGGCCGTGATTCCTTGGCCTAGCGGCTGCCTACCTCACGCAACTCGTGCTCGTAAACCGAATTTCTGCGAAAACAAAGGTCGCTTCTCAGACGATGGTCTTTGCGTGGGGTGTTGTACGAGGAGCTTGCGAGAAATGTGGTTCGCACGTAAAGATTATTACCGTTCAAGGAGTTTTTCATAAAAAAGTTTGTCTTTAGAGTATTATGTCAAGTACTTAATAACTACAATATTTTGACGAGAAGAACTGCGACAATTTTCAAAATAATAAAGTCTAGTAACTTAACATAAAATATTTGTTTGAAAATGAGCTCACTTATTAGCAAATAAATGAATTTTTTACATTAAATTATAACGCCTAAGACTTTTACTCGATAAAATGCGTTACGAAAAAAGCCTTACCCGCGCGTAAAGGCGCTACTTTAATGTGTACGGTTTCTCTTGTATAGCCGAATCTTCAGTGCTCGTCCTCATTCTACAAACAGAATGGTTCTTCATTCTTTTCAAAAGTCACAGAGCCTGTGCAGCACATCTGTTGCAGAAGAGGTACTAATTTCCTTTCATTGAAAAGAGCCCGATTCATCGAAATAACGACCTTGTTTTTTCCTGTGGCTGGCCATGTCTCTACTCTCTTTAGGAGATTCTTTTAAACGAAACCTTTTCTCTCGTGAGTTACAATTAATGCATCTCTTGCTGGGACCGCAACCTTCCGTATCGACGCTTCCCACTGACCGCCCTCAGAAACGGGCACACGCTGTTCTGATGTATACACGGATGTTTTCGAAGTAATCAATTCCACGGTCTACGTGAGTCTCACCGCGCTGTGCTGTTGCTGCTTGGGCCCCTCCCACCGCCGCCGCTGCATCTGCTAGGTACCATCACCCACTTTGGCTCCGACGCCTCCCCCCCCCCGTCTCTTTTATTCCTCATTACCACAACGCTCCCGTCCTCCTCCCAGTCTCCATTCTCGCCCGAATCTCCATTTCTGTTTCGTCTCCATCGTTGGGAACCCTCGACTTCTGCTTCCGTCCCTGGCTGCGCTTCGGACCCCGACGTTCCCTGACGTTGCCTTCTCAGCTCTGTCTGTGGCCTCCCACCTCGCTCAACGCTTGACGCCACATTTGAGAGTTTTCCACTCACTTCGTATTCAGTTTTCTTCACTTTCCAGATTCACATCCACTACTATCCGGTTTTCTCTTCCATCCCCGTTTCTACCAGCATCCGACACTAACATGCTTCCCAGTGTCTCTTGCACCATTCCTCTCCTAACAATGCGCTCATTCAGTACTCTCTTACCTTCCATCACCCACTTATTCGTCAGCTTGTCCTTCCCACTCCCAACTTCCCTTTCTCACTTATTCCCCCACCTCCCTGCCCATTACCACCACTACTTTTATCATCACCCCTGCTCCAACTCCCACTCACGTCCCACTTCGCAAGCCTAGCAGAAGGAACGTCTCATGGGCCCGGCCTGGCGGGCGTTCGATCTATTAAAAGCAATCGATTAGACTAATTGCCTTCACGGTCGGAAGAGCCGCGAGGCGCGGAGAGGCGCGCGCCATAAACCCCGGTAACGAGTAACACCGCGGCCGCCGCCCGCCCCGGCCAGGGGGTTATCGCCAGCGCAGCGCCTTTGTTTCGGCCGGAAAGAGGGGAGGGGGACTGCAACGCGGCGCCGCCAGGGCAGAATTGGGGATTCTTCCGACTATTTTGGGTTTCCGGGCGCGACAACTGGTATGGTCATTAGTGTAGTTCCGGTAGTCGTGGTACACGTTCCTCTCCCGCTGAAACGTAAGATCCGATGGCAACCTACAAGTCAACCTGGGGACGATTTCCCATCCAGGTATTTCCTCGAGCGGCGCACAACGCCAGCCGGGACCAGTTCTAAGCTCCCGATAGGTCTTACGACATGTGTGGTAGTGCATGTTAGTGTAGATGTGCCTGTGTGTGGAAAAGGAAAGATCGAGCGCAGCCCGTGGCCCGTTTGTAAGGGTACTTCTCCAGCATTCGCCTGGTATTAATGAGAGAAACCACGGAAAACTACCGATCAGGGTAACGAGGAGCTATAATTCTCCTCCTGATAGTGAGGCTGAATTCGATTTACTGCGTATATAGACAGTATCCAAAATTCGCTTTTGTCAAGTCTTCAACTTTTTTTTCTGGCGTCCCGATCACAGGGTCTGCAGTGGCAACAGTTGTTCCCCTGAGGAATTTTAACCTGTGAATCTTCCAATCAACCCGTGGGTACTTGAGATTTAATTGAGAACGAATGCTGACATTTGGGATTCCCAAAAATATCAGCAGGAAACATGGCACTTGACACGTCATCTTCTTCCGACTTCCAAATTGTAACACCCCCTGTGACTAACAAAAAACGTGTTCACAACCCTGAGGCAGGATGTCATAAATATCACGAGTGTAAGTCCGTTGAATGAAATTTCCCAACACGCGTTCATTGGCAAAAATGATCATCTCTGACCCCTTTTACATTCCCTAGAGGTTTGTAACTTTTATTCTGAATCACCATAAATAGAGGAATTCTAGCTTCCTCTGACATCAAGTTGCAGTATGCGTGATAGTATGTAAGAAGTAATTGTGTAATGCCTTTGAAGCACAGTATTCTTTAATTTATTTTATAATGTAGTTATAAATTTTCATTTTAATTACAATTGATTTGAAGGCAAAAAAATCACTAGTTTTCATTCTCAGTCCACTCTGAGATTTTGATGGCTTCAGTAGACGCTACCAAAAGTTTGAATGACAACATTAGTGAGTTAAAAAAAAACCTCTTTGCGCTTTTTCGGATTTCCTGCTCAGTTCTATTTTTTTTTATTTATTCGTCCGATTCGGTTTCGTGTGTTATTTCGATCCTCTCTAGTATCTGATGAATAACAATAATTGTGAGAATTTTAATTCAGATTCCGATTGACTAATGGACATGAAATGCTCTCGACTTTTTATTCTAATTTGATGCGGAATTCTTACAGCAATGTTATTGTTCTTACGTTTTTCTAGAAAATCGTACGTTATTTCATGACACTCTTTTTCGTTTCAATATTATGCCATTTCAACATTGAGGAATATTATTTATTCTGTTAACAGGCAACATGAAGGTTATAATGGTAGCAGAGCATTAGGTTTGCAATGTATTAACACAGACGAGGTAAAAAGTGTTGAAATGTATTATTCTTTGGTTTAATTGATATATAAGATTTAAAAAAATGATTTATTGAAAAATTGCATATTTTTCTTTTATTATCAATGTAAAATATTTTTCTTTTTGTAAAACGTTTTTTATTTACACGATAGAGGGGTAGGATTGTAATGAATTCTGCACAGTCCCTGTAGTTACAGTCAATAAATTACGTGCTGTCTCAGTAAAAGAGAAGAAAATTATTCAGCCTATAAATTCACCAGCGGGTGGTATAAAGTAAGTGTTCTTGTAGCGTAACATAATTTCATCACTTCCCGATTTTGCATCCACATTTATTAGTTCATCCCTGAGCACGCGGGACGTTTTCATACCCCTTCACCGCCATCTAGCTTCTCTTCCAGATTTACTGGTTCTTTATATTCATAGCTCAATTGACGACGGATATTTTATGTTTGCTTAACTTCCACAAGCGGGATCTTCAAAGCGCTATGGAATATTATTTCTCGTTTATATGATTTTTATTGTTCTTTGTTGTTGCGAATGCCGATATTATAATGGTTGCTCGCTTTATCAACTTAGAAATTATTTGACTAATGCTCTAAAATTAACCGTCTCCTATCTCAACATCATGAAATACTCGTACATAATGAGAGTGTGTTATTTATTTATAACTAAAAAGATTAAAATAACATATTAAAAGTTAACAATGGTAATGTTATATTTCAAAGATGATGTTCTTTTTAACTTCTGTCAAATCCAATGAATTATAAACCTACATTCGTAACTTCAGTAGGACATTTCCGTTACAATGACCTTCATGATTTTTCTTCATCCCGCGCAAGCTGACTCTCTCTTCAAAAGCACTACTCATAAATTTTTCCTTCACATTGTCCCCTCCACATGTCCCACAATCTTCACAGAAACATTATCATCCAAAACATGGCCAGGGAGGGCTAAACACTATCTCCTAACATCTTGCCCTTTCAAAAACCATACCACCTGCCTTGTTCACCAACGCGCATTCTCCGTAAATATATGGCACTTCTCGATTGACCGTATCGTTTATGAATTGCACGCCGCGCATCGTTCATTACGGTTTAGCGGCGCTGTGTTTAAAGCATCGCGCACCTGTTTCCGCGCAGCTCTGTTGTGCACACGAGAGGCGGCAGTAATCGAACTTCGACCACTGGCCTCCGTTGCCACCACGCAGGGGGCAGCTGCACACAGAAGAACTCAGCGCGGACGCGTGTGTGTGTGGGGGGCAGCTGCCGTCGCCGCGGCCGGCATCCAGCTGCCGTGACCCTTGACCTGGCCATCCTCGATGGCGCGCGCCGGTCTACCCTTATACTACGCCCGCATCCGCTGCCATGCGCTGAAGAGAGTCCGGCTTCTTCCCGGTGTGAGTGGACGGTTGTTTCCTTAGAAAGTGTTCATTACAGGAAGATTGGCGGCCGATGGTATCGTGAAGATGCCGATTGCTGAAGTGAATGTGTGTGTTCGGGTGAATGAGAGGGTTTTGTTGTCAGATCGATTTCTTAGATGGGACTGTGGAGGAAATGTTGGAGTCTCGAAAATGTAAATGTCAATGGAGTAATTAGTGACTTTCTAGTGAATAACATGAAGTAATTAAATGTATCAAAATTAATTATTCATTCATATTTCTCGTGAATAAAGAAAATAAAAGAATTTTGTGTCAGTGGAAAAAAATTGAAAAAGGGTGCATGGGATTAAAACTTTTATCTTCTTTGTTTTACGAAATACGTGAAAGAAATATGTTACCTAGGAGAGATATTGGCATGTGCCTGTATGATGACAGATGAAATATAATTTCTCAAGAGTCATTTTACACCTAAGATTGAGAATATTGTACTAGTCGAATCTTTAAAATACATCTTAAGATCGTCTATTAATATGAATAAAATTAATTCACTATAACACATTCGACATTACTAACATTTTAATACCGGGTCGTTTAAATGGGCCGATAATGCATTGTAAATTCCCTTCGAAATTTCTCAATATGAATAACGCCTGCTACGTGAGGTCATTTCTCCATAATTAAGATTTATTAATATCACATTTTTTGCCGCGACATTTGTGTGCATAAAAGTGAATAAATTACTCACATTAATTAATTACGATATAATTCTTTATTCGCTCTTATAAAACATTCATCTCTATTAAAAATCGTCTTTGTCACCTGTAATCCTATAAGTCACGTGCTAATTTAAACAAATTAATAACTTCGCAAAATATTATACATGTTCTGATAACACTTGTAGAAAGAGGGTTAATAACAAAAGCACATTGTCATTTTTGTTATCAATTTTGATTATTATTATTATTATTATTATTATTATTATTATTATTATTATTATTATTATTTGAGTATCTGCTCACATGAAAGTTCTACTACATTCCATGTTTTGTATTTTTTCAATTTCACATTTGGCAACTTTGATCGTCAATAGTGAAAGTACTGTATTTCGGATATCTAGTTACTGTTATGGTTATCTAAATACTACCTGGTGCCTTTTTCAGTAATGATATATTTTCTTAAAAGTAGTTGTGTATTGTTATAGTTCCAGTTTACAATCATAATGAGAATTTTTCAACGTAGATCTTCCAAATGTTAGATAAATTTGGTTATGTTTTTGTTTAAAATTACATGATATTTAACATATAACTATTTTCTATTTTATAGTCAATATACTTTGAGGAATGTAAATGTTTCAATAACAAAATAACTAATTTAAAAACACATAGTTTCCCAGAACATAAAAAGTTATATTTTTTATGGTGAGCTGTAATAGATATGCATGACGAGAAAAATATGATATAAAATTGTATGAACGAATGAGAGGAATATGACTAACACAAGCATTTCTCCTTCATCCTTTTTTATCTGCAAACAACACGTGGTCGCATACTCTCACGTCTGAATGATGTCCAGTTTCCGCTGAACTGGATCTTCTCCGAAGAATGCGGTGGCCAACCACTCGCTTCAGCGTCAACACTTCGCGAGCGACCATCCGCCCAGCCGCTTCCTCGACGCCCCTTCGGGGTGCAGATGCGCCCGGCGGCGGCACGCGGCGACGTCCGGCTCGCGGTGACGCACCGGCGCCGGAGCGAAACCTCACGCGGAGGCCGAAGTGGCAGCGAGCGGACGCGCAATGCCACTTGGACGGGTCGAAACAGAACCTCTTCGGAAAAAACGGCGAAATTGCTTTTAAATGGCCCATTCTATAGTTATGACATGAAACGTGAGTAACTTCTGGAAGGATCAAAGAGTTTGTCTGAGAGGTGAGAGTTTTAAGAAGAAGTAGGTGTGAGTAGGTGCGCGTTCGGAAGAAAATTCGTAAAAGTTCGTAGAAAAATACTTTTCGGAATATAAAGAATTCTATTAGGTATTGAGGAATGCTTAGAACCTTAACATATATTTTATGCCTACGAAGTCTGACAAATTGAGTTTTCAAATATGTACAAACATTTTTCATTGTAAATGATAAATATTCTCATTACATTTCATTTCGAGTTTGAATTTTAATGAGATTGTGCTAGAATTATGATATTGAAACTATATAATATTTATTCAGTTAAAGAATTCCTTCCGAATTTGTGAATGTTTTACTCTAGTTGCATACGACGTTGATTTCATAGAGCACTCGCAAAATATGAATTTTGTACAGAACTCACGAAATCGCGTTGTCGGGAATGAGTCTGAATTGAATTAATGAACAATTTATGATTATGAAACTCTTCCACAAAGTACATTCGTTTGCAAGGCTTGTTTTATGGGTTTACTGAAGAGCGAACATTATGCCACCTACTAGATGTATAAATCGAACACAGCAACCTTCTGAGGCAGAATGCTCTCCGGAAATGGGATTCTAGGGAATGGAGATTTACTGTTTAACTCCTCTTGGAATTTTAAATGACATGCAAATAACTTGAAGAATTTGTACACGTATTCGTCGTAAGTATTCGAAAATAAATTATTTGACGACTTAAAATGGCCAATAAATTGTGAATGGAGCATCTTGGTGGTTGGTCGAGTTCAGGGTGAAGAAGTTGAGTAAGTTTCTCCGTCCACAGTAATCTTTCGAGAACGTGCTAAAGGGAAAATATATGTGTGGCTACTTCACTGCTGAAACTGGACTAACCTCGAAGAGGCAATGTTGCGTCACTAGGAGATCCGGGTTTAACCCATTCCCGAAGTGTTTGGCATTATGAGGAAACTTTTTGTAGTCGATTCATGAAATAAGTATGTGTGGACAAGAGAAATAGTAGTGAAATAATGTTGAAAGGTTTAATTTTTTTAATAATGTAACTCAAGCTAAGGAACGAAAAAAACAAGATTTAATAATCTAAAAGTCACAATTATATTGTGGTTTACAAAAAAATTGTGGTATAAGAGGAAATCAAGAATGCACATTTCTCGAGTTAATAGGAAGATAAAAGTGGTTTTAATATGCATCTATTTCTTTTTAACATAGTCACTGTATTCTCACTTTACATGAGAGAATATGTCTGTGTAACTCTTTAACGATTGATAAGCCGTTGAATGGACGTAAAAACATTAATATATTTTTGACTAGTATTGATGTAGAGTCTTAGCTGACAGGACGAGATGTACAGAAAGATACGTTTTTATATTTTCCATCGTTTGATATTTTTCTGAGATACAATTTGAGTAGCTAAAAGATTTGAGATAAGAGAGAAAAGAGTAGAGAACATTTGAGAAGGGGAATAAAACGAGTTGAAAGTGCGTCGTAGGTGTATTAAGATTCTGACTTCTGTTACAAGTTGTTGATTATGATCCTTAGGGCCTCGCTTTTTTAGCCATACCGGATATGAAAGAAATAGATGGATATGTGATGATGATAGTTAAATTATTTAAGAAGGATAGAATGAAAGGCAAGTAAAACTGGAGAACCCCGAGAAAACCTTCAGCGAAACCGCTTTGCCAAGCTCAAATTCCACAAGGACCCATCGCAATACCAACTCCAGTACCCAGAGGTGGAAGGCGAGCGATCTGACCTTTGCACTAGGAATCGCTCTCCACTCGGTGCATAGTGATGATCCCCGTGCCCTGACATTTCTTTCGTCTTTCTCCGTACTTTGCTCATTGAGAGGCGGAGAACGCATGCGCCGTGGAAATTGGGCTTTCCGCTTTCTTCCTGTTCCGTTTTTTGGCGACGTGAGCGCTGGCTCATTGGCGCTGGCTCTGGGCGCTCATGCTGAGTTTTGTTCATGCTTCAAACTTCGATGTTTTTTGGTCTATGCATTATTGATATCGATGTATACATTTAGATGCTTTGTAATAATAATATTTTATTATCGATGTCGCATCAGTAGTAGGACACGCGAAAGTGCAGTGAGGGAGTGGGAGGGGAGGGGGCAACCGCTCGCCAGCGTCTTCGCGCGCCCGCGCCCCGCCCTCGACGGCTCATCCTGCAGTCACGCCGCCCAGGAAATTGAAAAAGACCTTGATGGCCTTTACCTGGCCACAATTTACTCGCGCCCGTAATAGCCCGCTTTTTGCTCACCGACATAAAAGTCCTTGCGTGCGTGCGCGCTCGCTCGCTCGCGAACCGCCCCGCCCCGCCCCGCGAAGCGTCAGAGGACGAGAAGAGGAGAAGATGCGCTTCGACGGCGGATGAGAACGACGGCGATGAAGGGACGCGTCGGGCGCACGGTTGCACATGCGAAGATGAAGGAAGAGGAGGAGGAGGAGGAGGAGGAAGTGGAGGAGGAGGAGGAAGAAGTGGAGGAGGATTACGTTGGCGAGGAGGGGAAGGAAAAGGAGGAGGGCGTCGAGAAGGAAGAGGTAAAGGAAGACAATGCCGATGACGAGAAGAAGTAGGAGGAATATAAAGATAGGGGAGGAGGAGGAGGGTAGAGAGGTCGAGAAGAGGTTGAAATGGCGTGTCGCGACCTACTGCGAGTTGCGTTTGTGATGTGCTCGTGCCTGCAGCAGACTGCACGCGGAAACAGATGAAAGGGAGTGGGAAGGGTAGCGGGGAATATTAGTTTCGGGGCGAACTCTTTGATGAACGAGCACTTTCGGTTATGCAGCACTCTCGTTTTGGATGCTTTTATTGACCAATAAAGAAATCGAAAATGATGTGACTTAAATAGTATAAAGTAAAGATTAGGTAACAAATAACAAAAGATGAATTAATCAAATTATAATATGGAACAATTTTGTACAATTATTTTAAAAAATTTAATCTATTAAATATATAGGTGCTGTGTTAAGTTCATAAACCTGTTGTCTCTATTGGAAATTGAAGGTCTGTGGAATCATGATTGCATCTTTCATACAGTACAGTTAAATACAGTAAAGTTAAAAACAGACTGTTTGTTACCTTGATTTTCTTTCTCCTGTTTTGATAATATTTATAAATATTTTAATAGTCGTATCTTATCCACGTTGCAGAGAACTCCAGGAAACCGGACATTAACGGCATCTAAGGCGGTGTTTTCTACTTCTTCACAGCCGTAAGTACACCTACTTTTAAGAAATTTTATCCAGCTATCAGCTCACTTTTTTGTTCCAAACGAGTAATAAAGCCCATTCCGCCACTGTTGGGCGTTTTGTCTTCCTGCTCCACCTGATCCGCGGACCATTAATGTTCCCGATCCCGGACGTGGGAGGCCTTCCGCGGTTACGGGAGCCAAATCGAAGGACTCCGCCGCCGCCAGAGACGCGCGTTAACGGCGGCGGAACGGCCCGCCCGCGTTTTAGAGACAGGGCCCCGGCTCGTCCTCTTCGTGTTTTATTGCGCGGCAGCCGTTGCTATTAAATGCCTATCCCGCTCGGTCGGCTTCGTGACGCTTCTCCAAAGCAGTTCGTGGGTTACTCGGTGTTTGAGCCGTTACATGCACATTACTATACGTATCCGTGTTGCCGTCTGTTTCTGTTAAAACACGTGTGAAACGTCTTCTTACCGAAGGCTAAAAACAGGGTATTTGATTTTTGTTAAAACATGCCATTTATAATATTTTTTTAGATCGTTTGGTTCAAATGTAACATGAAACCTAAAAAAATTAAACCGCTGGTTGAAATATATTGGAGGTTATTCTTAGATGTTATTCTTGTTATATCCCGTGCCAGAATATGAACGATTAAAACCAATTAACTAATTCAACGAAGTTTTCACGCTTCAAACACCACTTTCTGCTCTTTTTCCACATTTGATGATTTATATTCAATGTTCTTGTTACGTTCATTAACATAAATTGATCGAGTAACTTTTATCGCAACTAAAAAAAGATGATGAAGCCAAAATTTGTTTGAAATAAATGAATGATTCATCCTATAAAATGTTGAAAGCAAATCATGAATAAAATGAAGTCAGTTCCGGTATTAGTCGCAAAAACCTGGCGGCGTATCTCATTAGTAAAAGAGGAAGGCCGCACTGCGTACCCCTTTCATTGATTCAAAGCAAAAATAAAATAAGTTTCTAAACGATGTGCCAGTTAGCAGTGGCAGCCTCTAAAACACGCCCCCTCTTTATAGAATTGGAGCTGCCGACGAAGAGAGGAAGAGAAGGTGATATAAAAGGGCTGCAAGTGGAAAAATTAAAACATCGATTAGACATCGCTGTCAGCGTTTCTTTTCTTTTCAAACGGAGAAATTAACGGTGAAATGTAAACACGGGGCTATCAGTGTTCACAGCTGCTGTGAACAGAACACGAAGTAGAACCAAAGGGAATCAGTAGAAATCCTCCTTTTTTTCAGAATAATCTATTGGTAAAGTACATCCAGTTGTTTGAGACGGGGCTCTACACCTCCTTCTTAGTCGCAATCATGAAAGAAGAGTTCAGAATAGCATTTAAAGTCGCGGAACCAAAGTCTGCGGGTTTGATACCTTCATAAAAAATAGATTTTTGTGGCGGAATTTACTTTTCCTTTTCGTATCCTCGCACATTCACAGTCATTTGCCCTCATCAACTTTGAGCCCTGAGGAACACCGCTTCCATCCTTCTCAGAGTGAGAAACTACTTCTGTTTTTCTCCGAGGAAAAGGAGGTTGCAAAGAGTAAAGCTCAGCTTCCATTTTGGCGCGGAAAAAAGTATGTGAATTCGTGCCAATGCGGAGAACACGCTTTGTAATGCCAATGATCAAAATGATAATAACAATTATAATTTACATTTCAACACCTGAAAACAGTTGTAAGTTCTTTGATCAGTAAAAGACCTTTACAATAATAATAATAATAATAATAATAATAATAATAATAATAATAATAATAAGAAGAAGAAGAAGAAGAATATTGTTAATAACAACAAAATTGTTTTTATTTGTCGCGATGCTCAATTCATATGGCCTGTGCGTAACCTCTTTAACGAATTTACTGTTACATCATTACAATCGATATAATGAAAATATCGCTATATAAGGTAAATGAGTTGCTCATGCCAAACCTTCGAGAGAATTTTATTGCAATTTCTTGTCACTTTTTAAAGGTCCTTCTAAAAACAGACTAAAGAACTATTTATCATTCTTAAAATCAATAATGTTGGTTTTGCCCAAAGTGTCTTATGCCATAATTTAAAAGCAAACGTTTCATCTCTGATCAATTCTGAATTATGGGTCCGCCCTGGCGAGTGTCTTGGCGCGGGCTGGCCCGGCTCAGTCGGGGGAAGGCCCCGAGGGAGAGGAGGCTCCGCTGCGAGGACCGTTTCGTGGCCCGCGGGCGCCCCCTTCACCCGAGGCGAGAGCCACACAGCGCCCCAGTGACCTCTTCGGACCCCGAGTGGAACAAGTCGCTGTGGCTCTTTGCGCGGGAGGGATGTCTACGGAGCTGCCGCTCACTCTTTGAACCAAGGCTGCGCATGTGCAAGAATTGAAAACCTTATTTTGGATCTCGTTTCCTTTTTGTTTTCGAGTTTTATGCGTCAGTATATTAGCAAGACGCTTTCCCATCATGTTCCCAAATACTGTATAAAAATGGCTTTCTTTCGACAGAAGAACTCACACTTTGGTAAAACCCTCAATTTTCTCTACTTAGCTAGCTTAGCACAACAGTGCCCTTTCTTATAACTATTTGTCATCAAGTCACGTACTCTAGTACCCATATTCCTCCAAAAGTCATACAGCCTAGTAAACAATTTATTTTTATTTTACTCTACTGCGTACCACAACTCTCTTTGTGCTACCACCCTACTCACTACCACCTTTCATCTCACAAACAGACCGCGTTTCTCCTGAACATTCTTTCGTTTGCAATTTCATTTGAAATCTCGTGGACGATAATCGTTTCCCACATAACATCTTCAAATTGCCGCACCCGTCTTCCTCCCAGCACCATTGCGCCTTCACCTTCCCCACCTCCCCAAATCTCCCTCATCACTCCTCATCTCCATCGCCCCCACTTTCGCGGTCCATCCGCCCAACTCGAATTCGGCCACCGGCGTCGCCCGACGCGGGGCGTCGTGGGCGGGGGCGGGGGCGGGGGCGGCGGAGCGCCCTGCCCGCTAGGCGGAAGCGCGGGCATAACGAACCGCAGCGAATCGGCGGCGAGCGCGCGAAGCAGCCGTCGCGAGAGGCCCCGTGGTCCGGACAAATTTATTTCAGCACGAAATGTCACGGTCGAGCTCACTTTCGCTACCTCAAGGAGAAACACAAGAAAATAATAAAACTCGCCTCTAATGATGAAGAATATGCTCATTTTCGTCGTAATTGGACGAAAGTTTTTATTGTTTACAAGGTAGACGGCGAAATATCTAAGCTGCCGAACTCCGCGACTGGGTCGTGTCCCGAGCGCCCCTTTTTGCCGGCCGCGATCTGGTGCGGGTCGTGATTCACTCTCGCCTCCATCGCAATTGTCGACCGCCCCGGCTGTCGAGATGGACGTGGCAGGCCACGCAGCGAGGTCGAAAGCGTGCGGTGGCTGTCCTCTCCGTTGTGCGTGATCGTGTTGAGGATGTGTGAACTGCTGATGACATTTGGTACTGTGGTCAGTTACAGTTACGTAAATACGTGTGTGTTAGCTTTTTTTTTTCAACAACTGATATCTCCTCGATATTGCCTCTGTTTAAATATGGAAACACGCTATTTGTAAAAAATGCATATTGTTCATTTTCTAACACACTTTTTCTATTTAAAACATAGTTATGAGTAAACTATTATAAACTATCTCATCTGGGGGTTGGAGGTTATGGTTGAGAGAGAAGTCTTACAAAGTAATTCTGTAAAAAAGTGCACTAAAAAGAATTATGTACCTCAAGGTTGTTTGTGTGAGCAATACTTAAATGCCACGAACGAGCAGAATTGGGAAGGCGATTAGGCGAAAGAGTGGGATGACGAACGAATGGGTGAACCGACGAGCAAGTCAATAGGGAAGCGGAAGAGAGAGTGAACGAACGGGAGAAGCCAGCAGGCACTTGGATAGACCGATGCAGCGATCTAGCAAGCCTGCCGAGCGGAGTGACAAGCGCTGCGGCTAATGCTCTGGCTCTTGCTCTGGCATACGACCAGGCTACTGTTTTGGTTAATGGTATCCTTTGGCTAATCGTCGGGCAAAGCTCTTCCTAACGCTGTCCGCGAGGGGGAGCAAGTGAGGCAGTGGGTGGCTGGGCAGGCGAGCGGGTGGCGAGCTGGAGGGCGGCGAAAGCGCGCGCGCTGTGCGCCCGTGTCGTCCCGGGGCGCCGCGGCTTCTTGCGCGGAGAAAAGGCGAACGCGCGCCGCGTATTCCTGGCAGGGGCGCGTGTTTTTTCCGCCGCCGGCGATTTGAGCGCCGTCGCCTCCCGCTCGCCGCCGGAGAAACTGTGGACGAGTCGCCTCCCGCGCGTCTCCCGCAGCGGCCGCAGAACGGGGCAGTTCCCTTAGCAGCACGCCTCCCTCCCGAGTGCTGGCTACTTTCGGGAAGAAATTGAATTTTAAATTGCTTTCACTTAAAGTGATGAGAGTCATGGGGTGATGAAATTCACAGTTCAACTTAACGTCTTTAGAAATGCGCGAATGGCTTGTAAGAGTCGACAAATTTTGCCTCGATAATGCCGTTGACGAGCGATTTTCTGATCATTGTAGAAAGTTAAGACACAAATTCGATAATCAACTGTACATCAGCTTTTCAATAAGCCTTTGAAAAAAGTTATCTTTTTTGAAACATTCTTTGCTTTCGATGTAAGCGTTTTCGAAAAATGAATTAATAAAAATTATGGTACATTCCAAAACAAAATTCCTACTTGAGACATAGATTCCAAGTTGCAACCAAATGAAGGAAGCACTCTTAACGAGTTTTTAGCTCTCAGAATTCTTTAAATGTTTTATGTTGTGAGAACTGATTAAGTGTATCAATAAAATGCTCATTTCTTGTTGAAAATGTTTAAAACCAATGCATAAGGTATTTAGCACTGCGTGAATAAACATGTTATAGTGGATTCAAAAACAGAAGGCGGTGAACCATGGAACATTGACTAAACAGTTAGAAACTCCCCGAATGAGGCTGGAGCGGAAATACTTTTTCAGCAGAAGTGCACGCCTTTAAGCTCAATATGATAAAAAGAGAGAAACCTGCTTTCTGCGAAAGGAATATATAACGATAGGACAAGACTAGGTTTTATACCGTTATAGCCAGAAGGACCTACACTTGTCACAAAGATATGCTTCCAAACTGCAAGAGACTTTTTTAAATCTCTATATTTCTAATTCATTTATAATTGATTTTATGTATTATATGACATAAGCAGATTTTCATAGCTCTTTCTGTATTATTATATTTTATGAAACTTTGTCCATTAACGATACCTATACGCCATTTTTTTGTTTCTCCCCGTACATTTCGTAATTACCCTCACATTTTTTATTCATTCCTATGCTCACTGATCGTTAGTTTTTATAAATTAGTAAATAATCGACTACTGACATGTCATTTATTTATTTCACATGTTCGACTGACTACCTAATTCGACTGACCAGAGCATAAGCTTCCTTCTTCTAAAACAACTCTATTCTCCTTTGTGGCAGCAACTTCCTTCTATGTACTTTCCAATATTACCCTTCCTCTAATGAGGTTGAAATGACAATTGCATCATACGGTATCCAGTGGAGAGCTACTAAGAAACCTTCCCGTGGTATGTAAAAAAATCGTTCAAATGTTGCGGGCTACACCCACTCTCTTCACAAATAGCATGTGTTCTTTACTACGGCCGTTTATCTCCGTCAAACGGCTGGGACACGTTCAACGACTCGTGCAGGCGGCGATGGAACGTTTGGTGTCGGTGGTTCTGACAGTCATTGTGGAGGGAGATGTGGAGGACAAGATAAAACGGAAATGAAGAGGAAGGTGGAGCAGGGGCGAAGGCGGCACAGAAACAGGGACGTAGTGGAAACAGAACCGAGGCGGAAGCAGGGGCGTAGGCGGAGAAAGCGTTGGTAGCTATGGAAATGACAAGAGTAGTTGAAAGTAAGGCTGTGGTAGCGGCGTAGAAAATTATCACGAACTTGATGACGAGGACTCGTAACCAGAAGAGAGGAGAAGGCAAGGGCGAGGGCGAGAGCAACTAGAGCAGCGTCACAGTAGATGAGATGGTTCTGGTGGAGGCGTCAACGAGAACATCGCTGGCGGCAGGGGGGGGGGCGGTGGATATAAAGGCAGAGAAGGCAGCAGCGGTGGAGGCGGAGGGGAGGAGGCAGGGGCGGCGCGCGGTCCGCGCCACAAATCCCCGGTGGCGGGCGTGGCGTCGCGCGCCTGACCGCGGGTAACCCGGGTGATTCAGCCGCTCCGCTTGCCGCCGCCAGGTGGGCGGGCGGCGCCGGCGCGCGCAGTGATTCATTTCCGCCGACCGAATGGGCAAAAAGCGCCAGATCGACCTATATACGCCCGGCGTGTGTTTCAGTCTTAATCTGCTCCGCCACCATATGCCTGTTTGCTTATGAATAACAATTAATCAGTCAATATTTTATTATATTATTCAATCCATATATTATTTTGTGCTTATTTTCTATCAATTACTAAAGTCTACTTACATTTTCTTATAAATTTTACCTTAAGTGTTTTTCTGATTTGTACTTGTATTAATAATTAGTGTCCTCTGTAATCTAATCTTTCTTTTTATAGAATGATTAAAAAAGATAATTCTCAGAATAGAAGAAAAATTCCATTTTCGTACTCTACGATTACGTGTCTGATTCATTTAGCAAGAAAGTTTGCACGCTTAACTATGTATTTGTAGCGTAGTACCCTTTTTAGATCTGATTTTTCGTAACTTTAAATTTGACCAACGTCCGATTTCAAAAAAAGACATCAAACTGCTTCTGAGAATCCTTCCGCCAATATTTTGCCTGATGACGCACAAACAATAAATCACGGCATCTTTCATTACTTCATAACAACGTCGTATCAAAGAATGCCGTCCTACTATTCGGCCGGAGTGAATGACTGGTGCCGCGTGCCGCCCGTCGACGGAGACACACCCTCCCGCCGGCGCAGCGGCATTCCTGGCGGGTGCCTTTGCTGCCAGTCAGTAGCACCCGCCCGACACGCACTGCCAGCCCCACATCGCCGCTGCAGCGCGCCCGAAACAGATCGCGTTCTGCCAACCGCCGATGACGCGCTGCGGGAGAAAAAAAGGAGCAGAAAGATACCGAAAGAATCGGAGACTTATCCCGAGGCGGGGCAGGGTTATAGAGAAGGTAGTTAAAGAAGAACACAAAATCTCGTTGGGAGTTCGGGTACTTGTTTTTTTGCTTTCAGAAGAAGTCGTGGCAATGATAGCTGTTTTATTTAAGGGGGCTGATATATACTCTTGCAACAGGAAACGTACTCTTTGACGTGCTTGCGAGCTTTTTCATCTTCATTGGATGGCGTTATTTAAGAAGTCATTTTGTAACAATAGTACGGAAAACTGAAATGTGGCATTAAAAGCCGGTTACTTTCGCTCTGCGGTATTTCTTTGTTGCAAAATACTGGACATCGTGATACAGCTACCTCTCTAAAGAAGGGTTTGTAAGCTGGATCTAATTAACTTACGCTTTACATCTTCACGGCAAGAGAGGTGAGGATTGTGTGGGCGATGAGGGTGCAAGGCGAGGGCGGTCCGGGCGCCGTTAACGGCAAGGATGGTGGGGACGGCGGGGCTGGGGGGAGGGTTGAGGGCAGCGGAAAGGGGGGATGGCAGGGGGACGGAAGGCGGGGGTGGGGGTGGGGGCTGCGAGGGAGGAGGGAGGGCCGACGGAGATGGTTGTTGGGGCGGGGAGGGCGTGGGCGGTGGTGTCGGTGGGGGCGGCGGGGAAGAGCGTGGATGGCGGGGACGTGGGACGGCTCCGTGGGCGGCGTGGGCGTCCGTGCCGGTGCGGAAGCCTGTGGACCGCCCCGCGCGTCCGCCTCCCACGCCGCGACCGGGCGTTCGCACACGGGAGCGCGCAGATAGGCTATCTACGCGGCTGCCGCTCGGGTTTCATGGCGTGGGCGGTGCGGCCGCGGTGGTCCCCGCCCGCGGATCCACCCGTTCGTTACGCGCCGCGCCGCCAGGGGTGGATGCCCCTGCGCATGCGAGGCTACACGCACGCGCCTTCGGGGAAGTTGTAAGCGGAGACGCGCAGATGGCGCGCGCTGCATCGCGAACCGTTAGTGATGCGCCGCTGATTGCGAAGTGGGAAACGGGGGCCTCACAGAGGGGAACGGTCGAGCTTTCAGTGTTTTTTGAAATAATTATTGTAGTTTATTTTCGTTGTTAAACTCCGATTTAAATATAGACGCACTTCAAGGTAACGGGCTGGAAGGAGAGGGGGGCGTTGTCAGGAGATTGACGTAATTGGGAGATCGAATGCCAAAATTTCAAGTTGTAACGAAGCTTCCGATTGGGTGACAGTTTTCCCCTCTCCGTCCAGCTCGCGACCTTGAATGATCACTATGCTTAAGTCGTCGTTTAACTGACACGTTATGCGCTTTATGTGTAACTGAATTCGTTCATTGCAAAAATTCATGAAGCTCATCCGTTGCAAAACTGCGTGAATGTGATATCTGATTTTCTTCGAGAAAGGCATTTTTCTTCGTCTTTTACTTTACGACCCATTAGGAGTAGCAAATTTCATTGATTCTGGTTTGGATAAAATTGCTTGCAAAAGGCGATGTAACCGAGAACTATACTAAGATCTAATAGCGATATTCATAATGTTACTGTTAAATTTTGTAGCCCCAGGTATTTTCTGAATATTCTATGTCTTAAAAATGGCATCATTATTGTTGGTACTGAATAAAACTGAACGCCTCGTGAATACTAAAATTTGCTACGTAATGTTGGCAATATCTCGTGTCACTCTCCGGCTATAAGGTGGAGAATGTATGAAGGGCAAGAAGTTTTGTAAACATTTTCGTTTTTTTTTCTCTAAAGCATAATTCTAGGTTTAATTGTAAATACCCGTGTAACTAAAAATTAAAAGAAATATAATGTTTTATCTTTTAAAAATTATTTTTTGTAAGCGGTTGACTGTGAACAACGAATCAATGGTATTAGAGTAGTTATATTTTTGATGAGTCCAGTTATATAAAATAATATTCTAAAGAAACATAAATTGAGACAAATAATATATATCCTTTGTTGGGTCTGAACAAAATAGGATTAATACATTTCATGACATCAGGAAACATTTATATTTAATTTTATAAGCGACAGCGTAACTCTGCTATCTATGATCCCAACTCACATATTCCAACCGACTGCAAACATAGAAAGTGTCTTTGCGTAAGATGACTTACAGAAGTGAGAACCCCCAATTTCCGGTAACCATTGGGCGCCGGGCACTTGTCAAGAGAATGTACGAAGTGGAAGGCTCGGTAGTCTGTGGAGACGTTGAAATTGTGAAGCATGCGACTTCTCGCCCCAACGCATCATCGGTCGCTGAGGCATTTCCTGCTATTCTCGCACTTTGAGGAAGGTCCGGAAAGAGGCACGTGGTTCGGTTACTAGAATAGTTATACAAAATAGAGGTTACGACATACCAAGAAATTAATCATAATAATTAACGCGTGTAGGAAATTGTTTAGTTTATTTGTACAAGATTTGTGTAATTTAAACGTTTAAAGTAGAGAGTTCAGGAAGAATTCTGAATACAAACATGCTCTCATCCTCCTTACATGCTGATAAAACAGTGGCGAAATACCGTAAGTGACATTTAAAAAAATGTAGTACTAGATTTAATTTCCCAAACGAAAAACATCAGAGAACAACCCAACATAGCACACATACAAAGTGAGAACGCATTATCTGCTTTCGGTTTAATCCATAATTTCTTTCTTAGAAAAATCTAATGGCTTTTACGTAGAACCAGCTCCAATGTTTATTCCGTTTTTACGAGTTTTTAAACAGTTGAGCTATTTCCAAGAAAGAGCCTAAAAAGAAAGAATGAACTACATTCTGCAGTATTTTAGCTTGTCAGTATACCGTGTCGATGCATGCCACATATTAAAAGAATTCCATAATTAGTGGATAGAGAAGTCCATACATTCTACAAACGTTCTCAATGAACACACATGGAATTCCGATAGCAATCTCCGTGTTGGATTTTCCAAACGATGTCTCATGTTCCCATCCATTAAGAAGGTTCAAGGTTAGTTGTAACTGCTTTGTTTACTACCTCTGATTATGCAACATGCGATCTTCTATTCTAGAATTATCTTAAAGAACTGCAGACAAAAGTAGAGAGAATATCTAAAATACATAACGCTTAAGAGTTTCAACTTTGTTTTTATCTCAAAATATAATATAATTTCTTGCAATTTATGAGAACGACGTCATTAATGTATAAACTGCCAGGAAATATTTTAATGTAGTATTTTGTGCGTTAAAATAAATATAAAAATATATATTTCACTCACTGCAACTCGTGTATAACTACTTCGCTAAAAACTGACGTTGGGGACCTCGAAATCGGGTCAATCTCTGACGTAAATTTTAATAGAATTTAACTGTAATGAACTAACATTCAAATATAGTTTTAGAATAAATCGTATCTTTTAAATCTTAAATTCAGATCTATAGTTTTAAATTTAATTTTTAAGCATAAAACGATGAAGAACGTAGGTGTCTGTTGACGAGGGTTTAGTCCTTAGAACACGGAAGAGAAGTTCATCGCCACTGCACCGAACCTAGCCATTTGTGCGGCAGCGGGTGCCTCTAGGAGGCGGCGCGTAGCGTGGCATTTGCGCAGATCGTGCAGGCAGAACGGCGGCTGCCGAAGCTGACCGTGACGCCGTGCAACTGCCTGCGAATGACGCCGCACGGATCTCACCGCTGCTGCTCTGCCGCCGCCTTTGCTACCTCTCCGACTCGCGCCTCCCCTGCATTTGCCACTACCGTCTTTACCTTCTACGTATCTGTTGCTGTATCGTGTTCTACATCGCCATTACTAATCAAAATCGTAACCAATACTGCTTCTACTACAGACACTTCTACACTATTGTGACACCTTTCTCTTCCTCACTGGATATCCTTGCCGCAATATTACAATATACTACAATATACTGTTCGTCACCTCATTATAGACCTCTTTACGGGAATAACCGTCACCATACCCTTCTTATCGTTTCTATTTCTTCCAGTATCCCTACATCGTCATAGCGGTCGCACTATCAACCTTGTTCTATCACATCACCATGTTCTGTCACACAACTTGCTACATCCTTCATTTGCTACAGCTGTTATAATCTTTGTCAATGTCGTGCCATTTCCTACTTTACCTTTACGATTTCCTTAGCAACCTCCCCACTGTGCTTAACTACCAACCAACGCTCCACCACCATCACCTTTTTCGCTATAGTTGTCACTGTCACTCACACCATTACCTCTGCTGTTGTTCTGGGGGTCTTTTCACCGGTTTCCATTGTCATCTCTATCACTCGCGCGTGATACTTCGCTTCCTACTTCTACTCCACCTCCTCCACTTATCCATTTTTCTTCACATTCACCATCTTCATCACCACGACCGCTTTCACGGAACTCTTCCTCACAATCTCCGTTCTTATCGGCTACACGATGGTAAACAACCTGCAGCTTCCACTATCTCCTCTATCACTTCTCATCATCGCCTTGACCGCTTTCACGGCCGTCGCCTCCCCCATTGCCACCGCCTTCTGCCTCGCTACAAGGCTACGCTACATCGATTTCCACATCCGCTACCACATTTGCTACATCCACCACTACGTCTATAACTCTTTCAACGCCTTCGGATGTTCCATATCCTCTCCCTCCTCCACTGCCTCCTTAGTTAGCGTCGTCTCCCCCGACTCTATAGTCGTCAGAGCGTCTACCACGCACACAACCTCCACCGTCTACTCAGTCGCTATCACCTCCATAGCCCAGCTCCACCACCCCTCCATTGCCTCCTCAGTCTCCGCACGGTCCACAGTTCACACCGTCCTCATCCTCCATCGCGTCTATCCCCTCCACCCCCTCCACAACCTCCATAGCTTCCTCGAAGTCTTCTCCGTCTCCTCAGCCTCCGCCTCCGCCGCCGCCGCCGCCGCCGCCGCCGCCGCCGCCGCCGCCTGTTCAGCCGCGTCACGCCTCTTCCTCCCGTGCGCTTCCGCGAAGTGCCTGCCGCCGAAGGCTCGCAATTTCGCGAGAACCTCGCGCGCGAGGTGTGAATTGCACTTTATGAGCGTTGGCCAGATCCGCGCTGTTAGATTAATGAGGAAGGCCTGGCTACCGCACGAGTGTGTACTCGCGTTGTAACTTAGCATCGAAATGTTATCCTCGGATAATAGACGGACGCCTGGCGTCGTTCGTGGAAAGAAGCGTGCCCTCATCCTACTGTACGTCGCTTGTGCGTCGTAATACCGCTGCATTATAAGGCGCGTATTGCAATTTAGCGGAGACTGTCAGGTTTTGTCTGACTAGACGGCGTGTAGCCAATCAAGAATTTTTCAATGTGGTTATACATGCGTAGTTTATTGCAGTCCCTTTAAGACCCGTCAATTATAAATGAAGTGATTAAAATATCTTAATTATACTATGAAATAAAGTGTTGGCTTCCTCAAGAGTGTCTTAGGTTGATGAAGAACAAACGGGTACCGTGGCTGTTGTGGTAAACAAACTTCAAATTATTTTCCTAAGATTATATATTTCAGAGGTGGTCAGTCTGAACTTGAAGCTACCGTACATCTCTTAAACTACTATTACCACAGTATATTGTCATTCATTCATACCTTTTCACCTGAGACGGTATGATTCATATGCGAATTCTTGTGCAATAAATATAAAAGCTCTTAGAAATATGTAAAATCTTAATTAACGTCTAAACAATTTGTACAAATTGTTATGATCTGAATTTAATTCTATTTCAATTACAATCAATATTTAACATTGCTCAAAGTATAAACTTATACTATTTTGACAAGCAGTGAGAACAAAAATATTGATATACAGCAAAACATGCTCAATGCGGAGTGGGAATAACCCGGAAATCTGTGTAATAGGAATATAAATGGCGGTCGTGGCAAATGTAAATTGTTCAATATTACATGGCGCAATGTGAAATCTTGTCTATTACGGGAAAAATAGTGGTTCCTTTAGATTCCGATTTAACAAGTTTTTCTGTATTTGGTCCTCTCCCATTTTGCACATTAACGTGTGTAGAAGTAGCTATTACATTCCGAAGTATTGCATATATTTTTTTTAACATTCTAAAGTAGACGAAATAAAACACATTCAGTCTTGTAACAGGAAGAGTTTTCATTCCTTCAGCACAAACCATATCCATAGCATGCGTAGGTATCGTAGGCCTAAACTCCACGCAAGCAGCCTACATCCACGCCCACCGCGCGCACTCCACCTTCGGCGCAAGCAGTCGCTGTGAACCTACTCGCCCGTCACCCCGCCCCGCCCCGCCGCACCTCGCCGTGCACTGTGCGTGCGATCAAACTCGCATTTGTCCCATTGTCGCCCGCCCCGCTCTCCGACTGATGGGCTTATAATCGTCGGCGGGATCGGGCGCGCCCGCCCGGCTTTTGTCAGCCTCCCGGTGCGCCGACGTATTGGCAACGGTCGCGGGCGCCGACCGGCGAGCGGGCGGGGCCGCGAAAATCCCTCGCGGATAATCCACGCGCCCGATCGGCGCCGCGCTTTTGACCGCGTGTCACAGCGCCGTAACGAATGACCCCGCGCCGCTCGCCGCGACCCACGTCTTCGCCCACCCGCCCGCCCGCCCGCCCGCCCGCCCCGCCCGCCCCGCCCGCCCCGCCCGCCCCGCCCGCCCCGCCCGCCCCGCCCGCCCCGCCCGCCCCGCCCGCCCCGCCCGCCGCGCCCGCCAGGTGACCCCCGCCCCGCCGCTGCCTGTCGATCGGTGGCTTCCTCAATTAGCGACTAATCTGATGGATCGCATGGGCTAACTAGGCGCAAATGCGACACAATTCCTTTTGTCGGGCGGTGAAAGGCGCCTTTGTGAGAGAGCTGCCTCCGCGGCCGTGCGTTTCTGAACCAATTTCCACGGGGCCGATGGGATTTCTTTTCTGGCGGTGACAGCTCGGATGACGGAGCTGCTGGAAGTGGCCGGATTGAGATTGTGCGGTTGTATGAATCATTTATGAACGCATTTCGACGAAAAGAATTTTTGTTTGTAGGACGGAAATTCGAATCGGAGACGACGGCGCGAGTGTCGGTTTTGTTGGTTACGGACCGATTTTGACGTAATCCGCTTGGATATCGGAAAGCCATAAAAGAAGGGAGGATAATATGAGTGACACGGTATTCTAGTTTCTGCGATATAGGAAGGGATTGTGGTAGAGGTTTAGAAGCCTTCAAACCCATTCTACTTGTACAAATAAGCCTCAACCGGCCTATAGTCGAAGTCGCTGAGTCTGAAGGGTCGCGGGTTCGAATCCCGCCCGGGGCATGGATGTTTACGCATCCGTATACCGTTTCCGTTGCCCTCATTAAGTAATCTACAATGTTTGTTACAGTGGTCGATATACGACATTAGTGGTTGAAAGGCGACCAAAAATAAGTAAAAAAAATATACCTTAACGCCATTGTCAAAAAATATGCCGTTTTCAAAAAAATAATTGCTGCCACTCCTTGCGTGTCTCTTTGTAGACGAATTGCGATAAGTGAAACATGCTAGCTTAAGAAAATGAGCCATAAAGTAACTGTTTGGGAAAATATTAGAACAGGCAGAAATAAAGTTCAATCTAAATTAGAACAAAATATCTAACTTGTTGAATATAAATCATTACGTTAAAAAAGTTTATTCTTCTCTTTTACGAAGATCGTACTAATTTAACATAGCGTATCAATTTTGTTAATCTAACGTTACGAGTGGTTCCGAGAACCTCTCTTCCATATTCTACACCGAAACGACTCCTCGGTTGCGGCGCATGTCAAAACACAATGGCTGCTCAAACGTTGATTGCGCAAACGAGGAAAGATTATAGCCTTTCATTCCGACCCGCTCTGTACGCGTTCACGCAGATTGGCATAGATCACATGGGTGATCCCGGGTGAGGGAAGAGGGCAAAGGGCGGAAAGGGTGATGAGAACTCGAGGGAGATCACAGCAAGGTTGTACTTGGGTATGTAATGAGCGGGCTAAGAATGTGGGCCTTTCGAGCTCATAGTGAACTAGCGAATTTAAGATGAATCAAGCATGGTAATCCCTGTTTCATAAAAATAATACTAAGTATACAGTTTTTATTTTTAGTTTGTACTTGTTTGTACTTAACAGCTAGTATTGAATATGCCGCAATGATATAATACAACCAAATGTGAATGATAATTTCTACGATTATTACTTTACCTTTTACATTAATAATATAATGATTGCTGTATATTAATATTATTGACAATTTTAAAAACTTCACCTTCATAAAACGTCATTCTTTCTTCCGATATTTTGCGCCTAATATGCTGTCTAGGAACAAATGACAGCGTCCCCACAAAGAACAGTCCTAACCACATACTTTACCTTCTATAGTACATTTTGTATTACTATCCAAAGATATTGGAAGTATCAATAGTCCTAGACACAAGAATTTCTGCTCTTTGCCAATTCTAAAAACCGTTCTGGATCACCAAGTACATTCCTAGAGCCAAGCCTGGCCTCTTTCGCGCTCTCGTCAGATTCATCTACCTGCGGGAGCGGCCGTCGCCCCTCAGGCTGCTACGACGCCGCCCGGGGCCGTATTTCATACGTGAGCGTCGGCCTCGGCTTCCCCCGCCCCCGCCCCACCCCCGCCCCGCCCCCGTCCCACCCCCGCCCCGCGGCTCCGCCAACGCCACCGCGGCTCTCCGCTCCGCGCTGTTTCGTAAAGAGCAAAGTCATCTTTCACGTACGCCTCGGCCCCAGCGCGCCCGCCCGCCCCTCCCGCCGGCCCTCCGCGGGCGAAGCGCGGGCGAGAGGTAAAAGTTCAACAGCGGCGCGGCTGCGAACGGTCTCCGTCCATCGCGGATGGCGACCACTGGCATTGGGCGATGCGTGTCAGGGAGCTGTGGATCTCCGCCGGGGCATTGCGACGCAAGAAAAGGGCGCAGTATCGCGCTTTTAGTGGAAAACGGAACATTGTTATTGCCACAGAGAATGATCGATACACTGTATATTTTGTACCTGATGCGAAATGTTCAACAGATTATAGTTTATGAATAGTTTTCGTTAGTGGATCATTTGCGGTTGACTCTTGGGGTTGAACGTAAGAAGACATAAATCAGAGTTCGTTCTTCGCTGCGAAAATTAGTCTTAACGTACAATCCTGTCTACCTGAATTTTAGAAGAATGGTTTATAATTCAGGATCAACATACGTTTTATTTCACCAAATTCTAGTAAATATATTTTCTACTATTAATACGAAGTACATATTTCTAATTTCTAAAACAATAATTTACAAATATGATAATTCCTTAACAAATACAGCGGAATTATTTTTATTTTAAAAATAAAGTAATTTTTCCAGTACAGCATAAAAAAACATAAATTTCAATTATTTTTTTCAAGTGTTGCACGTTTTCATTTGTTCAAATTAAGTAGTCGGAAACAAAAATGTGAGAGTCTTTATCGAAATATGAAATGTCTCTCAAGGATATTTCTAGTGAGAACTGCTGGCGCAAAGCCATTCTCAGTTTTGCATACTCCCTTTCAACTGCAGAAATAATGTCATAAATAAATTCTTTTGAATGCATTTTCTTTGCTAATGTATTCTGTCTTGCATGGAGCGTTCTTACTCAATTATGTATTCCATTTTGAATTACTGATGTAAAAAATATTTTACACCACATCATTTTCAAAAGGCTCACATATCGCGAGTTTTGTCATACGTACGATAATTTACGCATCAATTTGACTTATCTGTTATAACTTATATTTTAGATGAAAACGCAAATGAAACTAATCAGAACACGGTTTCTTGTCAATAACTGGATAATTGAAAGAGTGTAGAACAATAAGAAAGTACAACGTGACAGTTAACAAATTTCTTTTATTGGAAAGTAAAGTTGATGCGATTTGTAAACTTTTAAAACTGTTATCAGAGGAGGTAGTACCTAAAAATATAGTCCAAGAATTTGATTTAACAATCATCTGTAAATGTACCTTTAACTTTGAATTGAGAAATGTGAATCGCAGAGTTGCATTAAAACATAACTTGTGTTTTGAAAAACACGACGGATGTTTAGAGCCGAATGTGCTGAATACAACAGAGCAACAAATATATACATTAGTCGGGAGCGCAAGAACAGCTAAGTACGGCCCTGATGGCCTGCACACGAGTTGCAGATCTTTTTTAGAAAGTACTCCTGCGACGTGGAGGCGATTCTAGGAAGAGCAACAAAATTACACGCTCTCCGAAGGAGAGAGGAGGCTGTCACATTTCAAAAGCGTCAAGTACTCACTCTGTTTCCTTCTTTTCTTTCAGCCTCAAATATTTGGAAAAGCAGTAAAAAAGTAATAGAAGTGTAAGAGCAAATAGGATGAAACATTTCGTCCGCAATTTGAATGAGAAACTATTTTCTGAACTCTCAAGCAATTATTATCATAAATAACTAAATGTTTCACACATGTGGAATATAAATAACAAGCATTTATCATAGGAAAAAATACAATAATTGAATATAAATCCTCAAATTTCTTTCTTCTCTCATCTAGCTGAACATAGTGGTTTTGAATATTGTTATCTTCGTTTCTATTATATATATATAGGCTTTTGCTTCTTAATAATTTTCACTTCCAGATTTCAAAACCATATGAAGTTTTATTTCACAATTCACCAATTTTCTATCTGCCTAACAAATCTCGAAGGATCCAGGAGAGAGCACCTGAAGATAACCACAGTCATGGTAATTCGAACTCTAGAGCACTGAGGACCTGCTCAGAATGTGATAGCTCAATAAATGTGCCTTAAAGCTGTATTTCGTTACACCGAACGCATAAAATTCTTCCCGCGCCCACCAACGTCATAAAAATTCAAGAAGTTCCCTCTCACCACTGTCCATCTTCCCGTCCGTAATTAAGACGGAACTGGCCGAACTCTTCCTCGTCCGATAATAAGAGGGTTCCCCTCGAAATGGTACCCTCCAAAAAATTATTACGTTTCGTCCCTATTTTAAACATTAATTACTCGGGAAATCAGGGCTCCGGCGCGTAGGCTCATTTTTCAAATAACTCATGCGCTATTACCCGGCGAAGAAGGCCGCTTAGAGCCGGATAACGGTTTCCGTGGAGGAGTCGGGGAGAGCCATATATGGCCCCGGCGGAGGCGGGGGGCTTTCTATCGGCGGAAGATGATCTGAGGTAATTAAGGAGGTGGGCGGGAAGTCGCGACGCTGCGGCGAGGGTGGCGAGGACGGTGGGGCGGCTGAGGTCGCCGTGAGGCCAGTGGAAGCGCTCTGCCAGGGGCTTCGCGATTGCCGGGTGCGGGCGGGCGTGCTGGGAGAACTGCGCTCTCGGCTTCTGTGCAGTAGGCTCGGCTCTTGCGCTCGTGAGGGAACGCTGCGCGCTGTTACATGGGACAAGGTCCTTCTCTTACAAATGTGTGCAGTAAAACCACGCGGAAATCGGATAAAACAGAACATAAATATCACTGTATTTGTTTTGTTTTAAATTTAGTTTCTTATTTAATGCTGATTTCCATTCAATTTTTACTTTAAAAATATCTTAATTTATAGGTATTATTTGCGATACGAAAATTATTAATATACTTGACACAATATTACCATTCTTCTCATTATAATCTATCTCAATATTACCATTCTTCAAATTTAAACGAAAAAGAAATCTAACAATGTACGGTATACATTTTAATAAAGTCCATCAAATTATAGCTTATAATTCCACGCAAAACTGTATCCAAGCTTCTTTTGTTAAATAAACTGATTTTTCATTTTCCCCCTCACTATATATACTAAATTGGAAGCAAATTCGTAGTTAAATACTACATAAGTAGATTAGAGAAGCAAACTAGCAAAAATAAATTAAGAACTTCAGATTGATGGAGAACAAGTACTTTGTACATCTGCAACATCTAATGACTGAGAAACCCCTAGAGTAGGGCACCCTTGTTAACAAGAACATACTCTAATGGCCGCTCCTCTTTCAAACCAGTCGAGCGGTGGCGAGAGAAGCGTTTGCGGGTCATGCTCTCATAAAAGATATTCTCCTTCAGGCGCACGTTCTTTGGGTAAGACCGCGAAAACGCGTACAAAGAGTACCTGCCTGGCTATTTACGCGTGTCTTAACGGGATTTCACGGCTTAGGATGAAATGCAGAGCTGAATAACGTAACACACATACGTAGATTCAAGATGCGCGTAGCACCAAGCTAGTGATATTATTTTGCTTTTAAGAGAATCTTGCGTTTTCACCCCCATAATACTGAGAATGTCTCCGAATCTTATTGACCAGTATATCAGTGTGCTGGGTGGGAAACAAGGTAGGCATTTATTACTTCTCTACGAAGAATTTCTTTACAGTTTTGCTCGCAACTCCTTTTTGTTTTCATTATAGAATTATAAATTCCTTCCAATCGTAAATTTAACATTCTATCATAAAATAACGTGTCCTCACGCTTTGAAACCAGTCCTTTGTAACTCCATGGTTAAATAATGTTTACCAATGTCTACTAATGCAAGACGAAGCATTCACAGACACCATTAGACGCACATGTTGATAGAATTCTTAACTTTCTGGAGATATGCAACGCTTAACGGTTGATAGAAAAGCATAAAGCACACAACACACAAATGGTAAAGAATTTAGTCTAGAAAATGATAGACCATGAACAAAATATGCATGATTCGAAATATCTGTAATGCACAATAGTTGCAAACAGCTTGAGCAAAAATACTTTACTTGTGAATGTATATCGTAATGTATAATGTTAATGTTGCAAGCGACTTCAGTGGGGGCAAGAACTCATATTCGTGAACGACGCAGAAAACAGTTTGTTACCCTTCCTTAATCCATGGAAGCTTATTTTATAGCCTCGGTTCTTTTGGAGATACAGTTCCGTAGAAAAGAATCAGCATAAATGAGGGCATACACGAAATTCGCGTTTTGCTATTAAAAATATGAATGCAACTGAGATCGATTAATTAATAACGCGAAGACCAAGCACAGCACACTACGCCTCAGTTTAGGAAATGAACAAGCACATTTTTCAAAGGGAACTCGTTAGGAAATTTATTCAACTGCGAAAAAAATTCAGTGTTCTACATTTGACCCGCGTCACGTCAAATATGTAAGTAAGCATATAGCTGTGTTGACAATTTCTTATATGTACAAGAAGAACCAAAAAGTTAAAATTGAAACTACACTACCGATGTCTTATTTCAAGCCTAGTTTAGTAATATGCCCTTATTTGGAGCAAAAGTAGTAAATAGTGATTACCGTCATTTAAATGTGATCGATGAAAAATAACGCCACCATAGAAAAAGAGTAAAATCGAATACTCGCCAATCAGATTGCGAACGAAGCGGAGAGCCACGACACAACGCCATAGGCCTACGTAACAACCATTCAGAAACTCAGAAACGTTTCCGGATATGAACAACGCACGTAGCATGGCTAACATTTTTATACTGGCAAAGTAAACTTTCATGATCTACGTGTTATTTTAAATAGAAAAATTGAAAATCGTATTACAAGTATATCACATCACAATCATATCAGAAATATAAAATGTATCTAAACTCAAGGAAATTAAACTTAACATTTTTCATAAAATGATTATAGTGTCTTGAAAATAAATGGTAATATACAAGAAACATATTTAAAATACTAAGAATACAAACACACCTAGACACAGACAGAAAATTGAAGAAAGTCGCAGGTTGAAACCCTTTGAACCGTTGTAATGGGCTCTCTGACATCCCCTCAATGCCAGAGGCGCAAACCGTCGAATACGACGATGAAAACGCCGCAACATCCGATAATCATACCGACTACAAGCTGTAACTGGAGAAATCGTAGGTGCGTGGCGCGTCGGAAGTGGTATGGTTCGCACCGAGGGAGACACACACGCGTCTCCCGGTTGAACACACTTTTTTTGAAGATATTAAGCATTAAACCGATTCAAGCCCAACTTGACTCAGAACATAACGAAACTCCTCTCATTGGCATACGTTCAAATTGAATTTCGGAAGTCGGACAGTTGCGTCCGACCACGAAACCGCTACATCATAACCGGATGAGGTGCCCGAGGGAAGCAACTGATGACACTGCAGTGCTCTGTCCGGGAAGTTCTAGGTTTCGATTCTCGACGGTGACAGGATTTACGGCACTGGATAATTAGCCAGCACGAATTCATTCACTGACTGGAGGAGAATCCTTTCGGCTGCCTTCTCTGAACGGAAGTTTTCCGCAGTTTCTACGATCAACACCAGGCTAATACCGGAGCAGTCTCCTAACAAACGAGCCGCGGACTGCGCGCGAATTTTTCTTAATCTTCCTTGTCCTCTCTTTATTCCTTACTTACACACACGTGCTCTTACATGCTCTATTCTACCACAAATGTAGGAAGCTTAGAGCTTGTGACAGGGGCGATACCTTGCTGATAAGAGGTACCTGGAAGGAAAAATCCAGAATCTGACGTGTTGGTAAGCGGCGGAACGACCATCCAGCGGGGCGAAAACACATCCACCGCCCGTAATAAAGCATGCACTACGCTTACGCGACCAACAGCCTAATCAGCTGCTGCGCCCGGCGCGTCAGCCGCACAAGGTGGTCAGGGTGGTCAAACGGAGAAATCGCACGGTGCGTGCGCGTGCACACCGGAAGCGGCGCGAGGTCGCGGGCACCGGGAGAGACGCACGCGCGACGCGTGGCACCCGTGCGAGCCGGCCCGTGACGACACGGCTCTTCCATTTGCGATAGGCGCACGCCCCCGCGCCCTCGAGATACGAGCCTGCCGCTCTCGGCCCCGCCCCCGCCCCCGCGCCCCCGCCCTCGCCTGCGACACCCTCGCCGGCGTCGGCGGCGGCGACGGCGACGGCGGCGGGTCGTGACCCCCATCTCGAACCCCGGAACTACGAACGACGCGCAAACAAGTCGGTCGCGCGCTGAAAGAGGCTTTGATGTTACCCGTTTCCCTCCGGGAGACTTCGCCGCCCTGCCGGGTTTTTGCCAGTTGTAACGTTAAGTGTGCGGGATTGAAGCGATTTTGTTTAATGGTCTTTTCCCGATTTATGGGCATTTTATGGAGTGACAATGAACGATTCGGTTTAGTTCAAAAGCTCCTTTTTTAGATCGGTATTTTTCAATGCATTTATCTGTTTCTCTTGTGGCGACTTGATCTCATCGAGATTTTACGCATTTAGGGAATATTAAGTATTTGTCAATTTTTTACCTACCATGAACTGATTATTTACTTGCAAAAATTATTACTGTATAAATGATATATCTTCCTCGGACTATTATTACAGGCTACGATGATTTCGGCCACTGAACAAGTTGTAAATTTCTACGGTTATTTCATATACCATATTTTCCTTGAGAGCTGCGATTAGTTGGCGTTATTTAGCACAAGTTGTGGTTAGTTGATTATGGAGTTTGAAATACAATGCATTAGTTTCTTTGAACTGTTGGAGATATCGAGTAAATTCTGTATATTACAGATAGTTAGATTGGTTTGTATCGTCTTGCAGAGATCTTTTATTGGTTGTCAAATTGTAACGCTTATATATAAAATAATATGTAATGTAAATACGTTAAGAGTAGATCTCGCCATTCACGAAGAAAATGCGTTACTTCCCACGAAAAACACAAAATACTTTTTATAAGAAACATCTCGGCTGTTCGAGTGATGCCGCCTCGAGGACACTGGTCGCGGAAGTATACGATTGCAAAATTATTTTTAACTTTTGTTTTTGCCTTTATGACCAAATCATGTTAATTTCACTTCTTATGATGATCAAATACATACGATATAACAAAAAACTGTGATATAGTTAAGATTATGTGAATGAGAATGCGTTTGTGTTGTGTGCATTTTAATATTATAATCTGTACGTCTTTTTTCATAACTTCTTGCTTTTTTGTGATTTAGTAACATTCCTTACATGCTAAGAATTGCGGATGAAATGTGGTGTTCAGATGTGGTGGTTCAGTAAATCAGTTCGGTAAATCAAATGTGGTGTTTCCCCACCCTTCAATATAATGTAATCTTACCATAAACTTATCTTTTCACGATACTTTACTGCTCGGTTTCTACGCGGATGGAAGTACTTCAGAATTTAACTTATGCCTTCTAATGGAAATTCAGTAATTGATCAGAAACTTACAATGGAAATTTTTACATTGTTTTTTTAAAACAGTTTAAATACGTTTTGCACTCATATTTACCAATCATGCAAAATACATAGATTACACGTTGATCTATATTTACTCTTGAACATATGTTTGTAGAGTACATTATAACTTCTCTCGTCGAGTTTTGCGGAAGATAAACACATACATCATCTAAAAATAACCCGATGCAAATTACTCCACAGCAACTGAACGCAAAGATGCTGAGTAAAGCAACATATGGCGAACCGTCGAGTGCTAAGTACCTTAGTTCCATCTCCTCCAATGTTTCAATTTACTTTGAGCAAAGCGCAGTTTCCGGACATAACTGTTTCTTTTTAGCGAGCGATGTTTTACAAGGACGTTCTTGTCCTCGCTGCGCCCTCGCGTGAGGCACCCGGCCTCGGGGTTCGGCGGCTGATCGCCCGTTGAAGTCCCCGCTGACCAACGTGTGCCCGCAGGCGCCGCCTCGGCCGCCGCCGCCCCGCGTGGCCGATCGGCGGTCACGATGCACAGCAGAATGCGCTTCATCGCTGGCATACTTTGCTATTACCACTCTTGCAGGAGAACCGTCTTCTCTATACGTGTATATGGAATTCCAGTAATCGGATACAATTGTGAGTGAAACGTAGCGCCAACAAAGTTGCTTAATATCTTGTTAACTTATTGACTCAATATCTCGGCAAAAATAACAAAATCAACTTTGATACAGAAAACGGTATCTTTCATATCTCATATGAAATAAATTCACCACGTAATGATGGAATGATAATAATGCAATACGTTCAATGTCAATTCCAAGTAGATTTTGGCGCAGTACCTTACACAACGGGCAAAGGATCTCGCGCGATCCTTCCTTCTCAACTTATAAGTGTTTAATTGTAACTTTAAGTTTTGGCTGCTATAGCTAGTTTAATAGCAAAATTTGTGGTGATGTAACATAGCACAGTCTTTCTCATACTTCTTTTATCATATGTTAATAATTAACTTTTAGCGAGAATTAAAGGCGGGGTATAAGTAATTTATTTGAAATACCTAAATGAATCAATTATTTGTAGTATTTTGCTGATGTACAAAAGATGTACAAAATATCGAGAAACATCAAACTGTATCCTGAATTTTAATGGGAATTATGTACTTATTAAATATTTGAAATGTTATTCAACGGGTAAATATCCATTTAAATGGAGTTCACCAAATCCGATATCTTTCTTCCCTTCCTTCTTTCAATAAAGGTTTTTTCGTGAACCAGGAGGAAAGCTAATTCAAATACGTAGTTTTCGTCTAGAAGTAAGAAAGAATATGCTTTTTTCTACGTAACTGTATATACAAGAGAACTGAACAACTGAATGCGCTTTTAGGAGTAATGTTGGAGTAGAAATGCCGAAAAGCAGAGATTGAATTTTATCTTCTCTACGACCTAGGCAGAGAACTTGTCCTAGTTAGCGGTGATAAACTAGTTTCATATAATACGATGTTAATTTTCTTGATGAAAGCAAGAAATGAAGCGAAATCTGTATTCCTTATTATTATCTGATCTGAAGATGTACTGAATATGGGAGCCGACTCGCGGATAAAACTAGAGAGATTCTACAGTCGTAAAAGGTGTTGTATATTGGTGATTCGTTAGATGAAATGAGGCTCACGAAGAGATCAGCCTACCAAACCTCGACAGGAACCATGGGTTTTTATCACGCCTCAACGCTTGTCCCATTAAACAAATCTAGGATAAAAATTCAGTTAATGCCATACAACTATTTGTTGTTGAAAAAGAAGCAAATATTTTAAGAGGGGACGATAAATAATAACTTTTCAATCAAAGTCGACTTCTTTCTGCGCAAACGTACTCTCTCGCTAAAATAGCGAGATAAAATGTTGTTGCCCATTATTAAGTTTCTGAGGCATGTTCTAAGATGGACAGTATGAAAATTGCTAAGTGGTTTTACAATTATCAAACTAATGGGGCGACATACTAGCTTCTGCGAAGGCGAGGGTTTCGCTGCCCTGTGCTGCTGAGAAGCCGTGTGCCGAAGCTGAGAAGGGCTCGACGCCACGCGGCAACGCCCACGGGGGTTCGCCCAGGTAGCGAAATTCCCGGCTTCCCTCTGGATGCGCCCAGAGGCCGAAAAACAACATGTTTCGGGATCTCATTATAAGCGAAGGCATCTGTGGCGTGATCTATTGTTTTTTAAACGGCCTGCTTGTTCGTAATATAAGCTACCGGTTCTTGAAGGTTTTCTCGTTTGGTTGAGATTGATGAGTGCACATGTTCGAAAGAAAATGAATTGAGTACGCAAAGCAGGGATAATATTTCTGTATATTTTGATTAGGGATTATAAATAAAATGTTTTCTTTGGATTGCAAAATCGAGGAAATCTTTGTAATACAATTCTATATTTTTTGACTCCCATTCTCTTTTAAAAACCTAGATCAGTTTTCAAATTCTAGTTCCAGTAAAATAGTGTGTTAATGTTGGCGTGTACGTCTGCTTCATGTACGGAATGGTAGATAATGTGAAGTAAAACATATTAACACCATTGTAAATTGTTTACTTGGTTTACAGTTATCTTACTACATAATTACCAGGGGTAAATTGTTCAGCTGTACAGCACGACTACATTTTTGTGAATAAAAACGCATTACTTCAATTTCATCGTCAAATACGATGAGTAATTCACTGTAATTAAATATAACTAAATATCGTAAGCGAGTCGCAGTGAGACATTTCGGCATATTGAGAATTCGCGTAGAAGAATGATTTTTGCAGTCTTTTTCATCTCATCTTCTTCAACATTTATAATCATCTCGGTAACTGAATAAAAATATGTTGCTTAAAGGAAACAAACACTTTTGATAACAATTTTGATAACAATTTTTGATTGTTAATGCTATTGTGATGTGTGTATACAGAAAAACGCATTGGGGAACATGATTCACTTGCGGAGTAATGATGGAGGTCTCGAAAAAAGTTCGAAGGATTAAAGTAAACTAAAGAAACTCTGTTGATCATACGAATGCAAAGTATCTCCAGCCAGCCACTTATATAGAGCTGAGAAAGTAGACGTAATGAAGGTGCATACAATAACACCCGCGCACAGAAACATATGAAGAGAAAATATTTTTCTGAAATATATAATCCTCTCATTGATTGTTCTAGAAATTCGATTTTTATATAAAAACAAATGGCATTGGCATTTGCGAGCGCTTATAAATTATCTCGTGGGATGTAAAAATGTATCACCAGAAATTTCTCATTAATTTACCTAGGTGTAGTCATCAACAAAAGTGGCATAAATTTCTCCCGCCTAGAGGGCAGTAATTTATGAAGATAATATGAAGTAAAATTTACCTTTCTAAAAATTTAAAAATTTGAATATTCTAGAAATACAGAAAATGCAGAGTCAATGGGCATGTTGTAGCAGTTGTGGCTGTAAAAGGTGATGTCAAGACATAGTATAAAACGAATATCACCGATTTCTCTGAGCAGTGGTGATCGCCGACAAACCAGAAGATCGGAGACCACTATTAAGAAAGCGAAACGTAGAAACATTAGGAGACTCCGGTATTGCCTGTTATGACTGCCAGTGGTGAGATTGAGAGATAAACTAATATCACCAATTTCCCAAATCAGTTCCTGTTCCCGATAAAATAGATAACCAAAAAGCTGCTAAAAAATTCTCGCACACAGAAAACACTTATTTAACAACATAAACTTAAAGTGAAACATTTTAAATATATTTTTATAAAATATTATATTTTAAAAATATAAAATCGTTTATCGTAATATCTTTATTGAATATAAGGATCTCGAGAGGCACAAAACTAATTTCTCCACTCGGGCACCTTCAGCCCGCGACAAACTTGACTACCCGAAAGCTCCCATACATATGTTTCCCCATAGAAAACACTAATTTATGGAGATACAAACGAGAAGCAAAGTGTATCTAAAGTATTAAAAAATAGAACATTCTAAAAATACGGAAAAAGGGGATTATCGTGGTAGCTGCAATCTCGAGGGATACAAAACTAATATCACCATCGAAGCAATCACCGTCGTATGAGAAGCCACGACCCGAAAGCCGGCACAAAAATCCTCGCACACAAGCGCGCGTTCATAAACCATCCAGTCCGGGCGCGCTGCGGCGGGGGCGGCGGGGTCAAGCACCATCGCGCGTGGAGGGGGGACGAGGGTCTGTGCGGGGGCGCCAGAGCTCCGCGCTCGCGGGGTTCCCACTCACCTCGAACGCCTGGGGGGGTCGCGGTCGGCCGTCGCCCGCGCCACCTGTTGAGCCCCGGGGCAACTAGCGGCGGCGGCGGTGCCGACGGCGGCAGCGGCAACAGCAGGGGCTGGTGTCACGAGGGATGTGCGGGCGGGCGCGTTGACGCCGTATACCGGAAGCTCCGAGACGCCGTTGCCGTCGCCGGTGCCGATGTCGAGCGCACTGTCCGTTCCCGCGCAGGCGGCTGCCGACTCACTACCGCCGCTACTCGACGCTGCTGCCTCGGAACCGGACGGTGACTTATCGCCCCGCTGCTGGGTGACAGGGAGGCGTCAATAAAAAATTGCGGAATTAAACATGATAATTCCAGGCTGTAACTCGTTCCGTTCTTGCTTTAAGTTCCTTGATTAACCTCTCAGCGTGAAATGTACACTCTGAGAACGCTTGCTGTTCTTCTTCGTCTCGCGCAGCCGTCTTCTGTTCTTCTTTTTACTTCTTTTTCCGCCTTTTTTTGGGTGGTCAGTCGTCTCTCTCACGTTCTCTATTGGAAGAAGAAGAAGAGTGTATCTTCCTCCCGAACGCACTCACACACGTACACCTTTGAAATCCACTTTACCCAGCTGTCAATCATTCGTTTCACATTTGAACTCGGTCCATCTTTCACGAAGCTACAGACACCTGTCCACTAAGATTGATCCATCCAATTCACATCTACATACGGAGCGGCGCTCGCGGTCCACAATAACAACAACAAAAAGAAAGTGTATCGCGCACCGCGACACACGCACGGAGCACGGACGTGGTCCGCCCAGAGCGCAGCTCGCCAGACGGTGGCACAGTCCCGCGTAGCGTGCCGGCCGTCACTCGCGCGCGCGCGCACATACACACACGCACACACGTGAGCCGCCCGCTCTGCGCTGCGCCGCGCCGCGCTGCCCTGCCTGCCTGCTGGTCCGCGGTCTACCGGCCCAGCCCGCCAGGCAAGCAAGTGTCAGCGTCGATAAAACGAGGTCAGAGTGCCTCCCCTCCCGCGCGGCGTCCCCCTCTTTCCCCCACCGCGCGCGCAGGCGCCCCCTCCAGCGGCGGCGGGCGCGTGGCGAGGGAAGCCGCCGGCCTATGGGCGCCGCCGCGCGCGCGCTCGCCCCGCCGCCCGCCCCCTCCAGCGTTGAAGTCTCCGCCGGGTGGAGGGCGACGCGCACTTCCCCGCCGCAGCCGAGATGCTGCGGGCCCCCGCTGGAGCGGGCGGCGCCAGAACGCTGGCGGAGCGGAGCCCGTCCGGACGTGCCAGGGGCCGTTCGCGCTCCCGCTCTCGCCCTCTAGGCCTCCGGGGGCCCAACGAATGAAAGAACTTATCCGCTAATCGCAAAAGATCTAATTTAATACGAATGGAGAAGAAACTGAGTAGACTATTGTTGCAAGTTCCTGAAAGTCATGTTTTTTATTCGTTTTTCGAGAGATGCTCAATGGAGTCGAGAAAAGAGGAGTGGAGACTGTCCACACCTCGCGTAGACCGCGCACGCTTTCTTTAGGCGAAACACGCGATATGTTTTTGGAAATAAAATGATTTTTTACCTAAACGCAAAATAAATAGTGCAAGGAAATTGTACGTGAATTGGAACGTTTATTCTTCCTTGTTTGGGAGCTGTGTTGAGGGTCCTTGGGAGTGGAGTTGCCAATAATCGTGGAGTACAGAGACCGTCACTAGCTCTCGAAGCCATCTTGTTTCCATCAAATGCCATGCAATAAAAAAAAATCGTAATTATCTGTCAAGTATCGACCAGCAAAATTTACTTATTATCATCAAAAATTTATCTCCTTACAATAAAATGTTAACTAAGTAAGAAAAGTACAAGCTATGAGATTGTGGTTGAGGTCTTCTTTCTCTCACGAAAATAGTTGTTTTATTTGAGTTTCTCAAATACATATCTACTTATACTCCACAATCAAAGGAATTATATGAAGTCAAAGTAAACAACTCATAAAATGAATGTAATAGCTGATTATATAATCGCAAGGAAGAAAATGGGGAATACTCATTTCTAAACTTCGATATAAGAAGAGAGTAAAAAATTGTGTTGTTTTTGTATTGTTGTTTTTCAATCTAGTGGAGTGTGGTTTATAATACGCAGGTAAATTTGAAATTAGTGCATTGTATACAGTGACCCGCCAGAGCTGCGACAGAATTGGGGAACCCAGTGCTTAAATGAACTAACAAGAAACTTATGTAACATACATGCATATCGATATGTGAATTGCTAACATTTGTTAATATAAATCGTTGTCATTTGTAAATATTACTTCTGCATATATTTGTGAATAAAAGTACAACTATTGGTAATATAGAGTTTAACTGTCCTGTAGCTAATGGAATTTAAAATTCCGTCGTGTAATTCGTAAATGAAATAATACCAACACATACATTAGCAGATTTACCGCCGTTTCTCTTCAAGGCTGTTTTGGAACCTACGAGTCTACGAATCGTCCAATGTGTAGTATTTTACAAAGCACTATAATTTTAAAGAAATTTTTTAAGAAAATTTTTTATTTTTTCTTATTTTTTTTCTAATATCTGCAAAATATCTTGAATTTATGTCCTGTTCTCAGACCATGAATGCAGAAGGTCCTCTGTTGTACCTAGGAGAATACCGGAAATATTTTGAAAAATAACACAATTCCTACCGAACAAATTATACTTCATTCTGCGTTTACATCTTCGACTTCTAGGTTTCTATTGAAGCCTTATTCATCCACATTCATTAAGAAATTTAACTTTGAATACAACCATACATTCCTCAAGTCTAATAGATATTATACAAATGAATCAATTTCCCTCTTCAAAACTTCTTTGGAAGGAAAATTTCTCAAAAAATAAATTCAAAATACTTAGTTTTAAAAGTATTTTGATAGAATATGATTTACTGTATACTCATTGTTGTTTCAATTATTCTTTTATTATTCAACTACCCTTACGCAGTAAAGTATATTTTTGAAACCTCGCAGATGTTTCTAAGCTACCTCACCGCAAACCCATCCCGCGCTCAATAAATAATTCTCAACCGCAAAGTTCTCTTCTAAATTATTATCCGCCTGACTAGATGAAAGCTCTCCGTGTGAAATCTTTGCGCAGAGAAGAAACCGTCAGATTTATCACATTGCTTAAGCGCGCAAGCTTAGGCTTAATGCATAAAGCTTAAAGCGCGTATGATTTATAAGATATCCACCAACAAGAAGGTCGCATCAAATCGTACTAACCTTTGTATTAAAAGCTCATTTCGAGTTAACCCTGCAGCACAATTGTAGAAAGGTAGTTAGTGCCGTTGTAGCGTAAGCCATGACTGAAAGCGACTGCGCATTTTTGATTTGATTTAAAAGGCTGGGTGAAAATTAAACTTCTTCGGGTAACTACTATCCCAGCCTTGGTAATTCTAGACACTAAACAAAATCAGTATCACGTGTGTACAAACATTTGAAATTAATATAATGTATTAAATGTAGATGTTTCAAACCAAATCGAAACAAAAATCTGTATCAAAATAAAGAAAAATAAAAGATATGGTAAAAACATAAGCAAAATATGAATTCTTCTTCTCGTAAACACCGCAGTTTCAGTAGTTTCTATAATTTAATACGTTTTGTGCGTCTTAACGAAATAATTTATAAACGAGTTTGAGCAGATGTAGAATATAATAAAATGAATAAATTATTAATTAATTTATTTTATATTCGACGAAATTACACGTTTTTGTTAACAAAATAAGATAAAAGTCACCTTCAATAATTGTTCAAATTATTCTAAGACCACTTCGTTCCGTTTTCAAAATCCATTGTTATAAATGAGTCATTTCGTATCCAATAAGCAATTTTCTTTAACATTTTACTTATAAAATCTCTATTTTTTACAAACAAATCAATAAGTAAATAAATAAACGAAGAGGAAATGACGAAAATAAAATGAAGATTTCCGACTAAATAAAATGTGATTCTTCTCCTTACGGCTGCCGAGTACTGGCCAGGTTTCCTCGGGTGCCTTAATGACACCACGACAGGTGGCATTTGCTCTCGTTTACCACAGCACTGCCCTAGCGACGGGAATATCAAAATAAACCGTTGGAGCTCTCCACTCGTTCGACTGTCACCTAACGTAATTGGAGAAAGGAGAGCTTCCAGAGCAGAAATAGACGCCCCGGATCGCCCGGGTGTCGTCAGCGAGCCTGTTACAGATACTCCGTTTAGTACTTCGCCGCGACGTGGCAACCTGCCGGCGAAGATAAGAACAAACACTGTTCTCGCCGCTGTTTCCATACCTCGCCTATCGTTGGCATCGCTAGCAGTAGCTCGTTACTTCTCAAACGTACGAGAATCTTCAACGGGCGCGTATAACCTCGAACCACACAATGGCCGCTTCCTGGTAGTAATTTGGAAGATATACGTTAGGTCATAACGTTTGGCGCGGGCGCACCTTCCCAGTTTAAAGGGGAAGAAGGCCCGCGCATTTCTTTTCCGAGAAGTAAACAGGTTCCCGGGTGGATATTAAGAAAAATCCAAGCGCAAATATTTAAAGACTTACACCATCGGTTGGGTCAATATTTCCGAGGCGGCGGCGGCGCGCGGCGCGACGGATCTCGCGTGCGCGCGCGGGGACCTCAACGCGCGGGTAGGACGGAAGCTGGCGGGCAGCGACGCGCGCCGGCGTCAATACTGCTGATTGTCGCGCCGACACCTCAGAAAAATCTCACCTCCACTCTAAACGAGGTCCGAAGCGATGCGGGTGGGGTGGCGGGGACGGGGCAGAGTCCTAGGTCAACAAGAGCGCGGCCCCGCGGGTCGCTTCTGCACCAGATCTGGGCGGCGCGGGGAGGTGCGTGGTGGCCGTGTGAATAGGAGCGGTGTTGCGACAAAAAAGAGAAAGAAGAGGGCGTTCTGGAGGAGGGTTCGCTCGCCCTGCCGCCCCATCAGGTCCTCGAGTCCTCCCCCTCTTCGTGGGCTGCCCACCGCTGCTTCGCGTAGCACATGGCTCAACTAAATGCAGTCGACTCCGGTTATACAAGTAGTGATTGTTACAGAGACGTGAGGTTTGCTACATCTACTAAATCCAAAATAAAATGGTTCCTTTTTGCTTTGTGATTTTTATATAAACTCAGTAAAACATCCAATGTTTCGAATTTAAAATTTCAATTTATTATATCTTACTTAAAGTTTGTATAGTTTTTTCTTATGGTTATAAGTTAATGTTAATAGTATTTCGAATTTTGTGTGCAATGTTCTTTTCTCCACACTTGGTTATACATTGTTCAAAGCACAGAAAATATCTTAGTGCGATCTTCGTAAAGTTGAATGACACTGTCGGAACGTTTTTTTCTTTTGTATTATCGTTGCCATTACACTGGCTTCTTGGCTTCTCTTCTTCGCAAATATCGGCTTCTCTTCTCGCATGATTTCCTTTATTCTCAAAGAGCCTACCACTTCATTTCATTAACGGATTCCTAGTCAAATGAATAGTTTTTACAATGAAGTCCACAATGATCAAAGAACGGTAGAATTGACACAGTTGAGATGAAACAATTTCTCTTTTGGTACGTTATTCCAGTCCCTTTTATTTTTCGTAAGTGCTTCAAAAATAAACCATAATTCTCCTACTAATGCTTAGAGTTATTAGAATGAGTGGTCCTGAAATAAAATATTTTTTAGGGACGTCGTATGTCTTATGTTTACTTGCCGATATAGAGATAAACAAATCATCTAGAGTTTATCTGTAATATGAATCTACATCAGTGATTGCAGTTCACCATAACTGATAGATCACTTTATCTGAGATCTGAGTTCACCAAATCTAGGACAGGACTGTATTAAGGAAAGTCCAAATGTTCTCGATCTGAGAAATTTTGTGTGTGAACCAAACAAAATATTGTTTTTTTTAAGCTTAAGATTTACGACATCTACGCCCTCAGTTGGGTACTTTTCCGATTATTTCAAGTCGTCAGATCTATAGACTAACTTTACCTGCATTCACCTCAGAATTCAATGACAATTGAAAGTCCTCAGTGAAATATTTACGAGAAGCAGCAGAAAATGCATTTCGAATGCATTCTACAATTTCGAGATGATTTCATTTTAAAAAAATATTATAATCCCACAATACTCATAATTATAAGAAGTAATGTTCCCCTTGTTCCTGATGCTCGGCGAAATAAAGAAAAGAACCCAACTAAAGGTGCTAATTATTTTCATGTTATATCGATATGTCAAGCTTCAGCGTTATGTTAAACTTCGAAAAGATACTAATACAATTTTCTGTCCAAGTGAGAGTAGATTGGGCTGGGAACTTTTTATCATTTTCTCGTATGTTTTCTCTCACATCAAATACATTTCAACTTTAATTTGTTTTCCTGAAACGCCCCTTGCATTCTTGCACTCTTTTTTTGATGATTTCTTGGTATTTCTATTTCTCGCATTTTACTCTTACTTTCCTGCGTATCATTGTCACTTTTTCAGTAAACTTTCTACCAGATTTGTCCACAGGTTATAATGGTTTCTTTGGTGCCATTTTACATTCTTGCTTATCCTCCGACCCGTCTTTCTCTCCTACTTTGTGTTTTTTGTGATGTTTTTCTCCTAGCCTATATTTATTTCATTTTAGGAGTGGATATTTTTTCCCATTTCAAATGAGGTAACATCACTAATGCTGCATTTTTATGTTCATGTTCATATCATTATGCTGCATTCTCTGAATACCGCCAGAGACTTTTCCACTTTTTCGAAAATTAATAAGATTTTTACATATTTTCAATCAGTTTTCGACATGTAAGTTCGGACATGTATTGTCAATACATTTTCTAGTGCGCTTTAACGTTTTGGAATATTTTCTTCGTTTGTATCATATTCGTGTTCATATTTTTCAGATCTGTACGGTCACCGTATTGTGCGACTGAGAAATACCTCTACCACATACGCTAACTGCCTTTTTCATTTTAAAGCTCGCGGACATTCAATCTTCCAGATTCCCTCCTGGTTTCTGTCGCCAGTTCTGTCTTCTCCTCGCCCTATCTCCCTCGCCCTGACTGCCCCCACCAGCGGCCGAGAATCTCGCAGGTAGAAACAAAGTGTGCCCAGGAATTCGCGTCCCTGGACTCGCGGCGCCCGCCGCCGCCGTCGCTTCGCTCATGGCCTGTGCGCTGGGCGCCCAACACCTGCTCTCGACGGCCTGCGCCAGCGCCGATGCCGCTTTGTTTGGGGCGGGTGATGTGTGTAATCCCCGGTGCTGTCGCCGCTGACAGCCTCCTATTACCCATTGGGCATGGCGGGCGCGACGGCCGCAGAGCATGTGGCGGACTGATGCGCCGCCCAACGGCACCACGCTCGTGGATAAAGTGCGTCTGTTAAATCAATTTCGCGAACCCTTCTGCGATAATGGAATGTGGCGAGGCAAATATGACGTGTAATGAATGTAATATCCACACAAATATTTGCAAATTGAGATTGGTGTTATGCATGTCAGGGTCTAATGTCGACTTAGTGGATTGTCTAAGTGCGTGACGTGAAATATCAGAGAGAGTTGTTTTAGGTTGTTACGGAGAATGGCATGTGGCTGTTTAAATAGCAGAAACTCTTAGCCGAAGCCTAGGCTTTTAAGTTGAAATGGTAAATAAACTCATTTCGTTGTATTTAAAAAAAATGTTTATTAAAATTTGAAAATAAATCAATGAAAAATAAAATAAACTTTCATTTTTCATTCATATGTAAAAATTTTTAATGTTGCACTGCAAGAGCCAAGACAAGTTCCTTTTCTCGTACTTACCATTACTTAACGATATTATCTGAGAAACAATTAATCCAAAGCACATGACTCGTAGTAATAATGAGTCCTTATTTGAGCGAAAATATTTAAGACGATAAAAATTCATATATTGTGGCTATATATGCGTATTTGCGGATCGAAATTACACATTAATGTTAATTAGTTTACTTATTCACAAAATACTCAGCAATGGTTGTTTGTGATACAAGCATCAGAGTATTGAACTTGCGGAAAATAAGAAGTTTTAAATCTATCAATATTATCATTTCAAACTTTCAAATTTTCCGTTTTAATTTTCCGTTACAAATTAATGTACTAATTCACTTCTAATTAACATCGATAGATTGATTTTTTAGATTCGATGTGTTTGTATTTTTAATTGCGGAATATTCTGATAAAAGATTGTAGTCACCCCGACGGCGAAATATGATTTCCAATAAGTAACAGTTCCTTGACTAGTCCACCAGAAAGACAAGGAAGGAGTGAGCTGTTGCACGTACGATTGAGATGGTCTCCTTGGGCACTGCCCATATCGCACCCAGTGCTTGGAGCACCATAGCGAGGCGGTATCTCGCGGCCAGGAGGACATGCGGAGGTCGTCGACCCGGCGACGGGGACGGCGGCGGCTGCGGACGAGGCCGGGCGGGGCGGGGCGAGGCGGGGTGAGGCGAGGCGGGGTGAGGTGAGGAAGAGAGTGGAGAGGGCGTCGCCGCGCGCCGAGAGGCTGCCTCGCACTTTTCCCGTCCGATGCGCGCGTCCCTGCGCAAACACGCACGTGGCGCGCCCCCCGCCCCACGCCCCACCCACTGCCCGCCGCCGCGCCGCTTCACGTTACTCCAAGCAGGTCGTTTCTCGCCTTTGGCCAGAGTCTTCCTCTTTCTTCTTCATCTTCCTATTTTTTTCTTTTACCGCTTCATCTGGTTTCCCTTTTTAGTATTGCTTGGCGTAGTCTTCTTCGTCGACGTCTTCTCCACCATCTTCTTCTTCTTCTTCTTCTTCTTCTTCTTCTTCTTCTTCTTCTTCGTCGTCGCCGCCGCCAATTTTTCCGTCGTCGAGGTATCCTCGTTTTTTTTTCAATTCATCGTCGTCCTCGTAGTGATCTTATTCCTCACCCTCATCGTCTTCTTCGCCGCCTTGCTCTTCTTCGCCGCCATCGTCTTCTTCGTTATCTTCATCTTCGTCGTCATCGTCTTCTTCACCATCATCGTCTTCTTCATACTCATCGTCTTCATCCTCCTCTTCTTCTTCATCGTTTTTTCATCGTCATCATCTTCTTCGTCATCATTCTCTTCTTCGCTTTCGTCTTCTTCATCGTCATTATTTTCTATAACGTCAATGACTTATTATTCGTCTTCGTTTTTTCACGATCTTCTTGCTCCTCTCTTCTTATTTTTTATTTTCCCTCTTGTGAATCTTCTACTGCTTCTGTTTTCCTTCTGCTTCTTTTTGACATTATTCTTCTACTACTGTTGTGACTTTTCGTATTTTCTTTTCATTTCTTCAATCTTTTTTTATTCCTTTAATTTTTATTTCTTCTCTTTTAGTAGCAAATCATCAATATAGAATATTGTAGGATTCGGATATGGGAATATATATTACTTGTTTCGCCTGTATTTTTTTCTTACTAACTACTGTTGTAATTTTGAAAGAACAAAAACCTTTCATTCTTAAGAAAACTGCAGAAATTTTGCAGTATTAGAAGTGTATATATCGTGTTCTGCACCATCTTCTTCATCATCATCTTCTAATCGGGCAAATTACTCCTCTAACACGTTGTGTAATTAGAAATCACGTTTTGAAAGTCCTTTTTATCGAAAAATCTATTCACGGCAAAACATCTCTCCATCCGTATATCCATAAACAATACTAGTGGCTAAAGTGCTCGGACTATTTTCTCCGAAATTGATATTCTCTGATCTATATGGACGCAAGATCAGGTCTCACTGTCGATCAAGGTTATGTAATTTCGATACCGATATTTTGATTTTTTTAAAGGATATTTTACCTGAAGCCTAACATTTTCAAAAAAATTCTCAATAATGACTCGACATTGTTTCATTTAACATTTCCCTCATACAGCTGAGGACACTTAAAAGAATACGTAAGGTCTCATTTTCGCTGCTCTCTCAATTTTCGAAAACTGAAAAAGAGGAAATAGGAGAAAGTAGCATCACAAGTTTTTTCTCTCTCTATTATTGTTTGACTATTTTTGCGACCGCAATCCCAATCAGCTTCATCTGGTCACGATCGCCCGCACCGTCTTCAGCCCGCGCCACCTTCGCCGTCGCTTTCCCGCGGGACGCGGCTGTGCGGAGTCATCGTGAAACTGCTGGGCCGGCGAACGGGGCGGGGCCGGCGGTGAGGCGCGGCGCGGCGCGGCGCGGCGATAGGCGACTGTCAACAGCGCCTGCAAGTGGGCCAGCCGGCTTGTTCCGGCGAAGACCTCCCGCACGGGCTTCAACAGCCGCTTTGCTCGTGCGTGCAATCTTGGCAGAAAACGAATCAATCGTACATGTACTCCAATTCTAATCTGATTTTTAATTTGATCGATTCCTAATATTAATACTATTAATCGTTTTCGAATTTGTAACCGAATCCTAAATTTTCCTGAAATCTATACTGAAGGTTAATTGTTACGAATCCTAAATGTTATGAAATCCTAATTTGATTATTAATTTTTCTTGAATCCAAAATTCTGAGAACACTGATGTAACACTTCATTTTTTCGAATTCTGAAATGCATATTTCCTAATCTAAATGCTAAATGTTCTGTAATCTCAATGTTCAGATATGGATATATGGATATATATATATATATATATATATATATATATATATATATATATATATATATATATATATATATATATATATATATATGTCCATGATGAATCTAGAGTCTCTCAAATGTTATATTTATTAAATTAAATTAGGGTTCATTAATGGGAAAGTTAAGTTAAAGAAAGATATATTGTGAATCTTTCCTTTAATATCCTATTAATAAAAGTTCGCATGTTCAGGACCTCTACCTACACGCGACAGAATCTGACGACTCGCGCATCAAAAACCACATTTCAAAACCAGAATTTGAATAGAGATTGTCATATAAAACTTCACAATTTTGTGTCGAACTTCAACACGACTCGTTCAAAAACAATCATTCTCTTCCCTTCCTCAGGGAATACATTGGATGCAGATAAAAGGTTACCAATGGATTGACAACCTCCCCTACGAGATATTAATTCGCAAAAAAGTTCCAATTCGAACTTATTATAAATATTTTTTAAGATTTGAGTAGCTTGAGTGTTAAAAGTAACAGAATCAATGCTTTTTACCATTGATATATATATGATGAAAATCGGCATCAATTTTACGTTCATTAATCTAATGAAGCTTTAATTAAGAATTGATATTCTCATACTACATTCAGGAGTTTCTTTTGTTGACTTTCAATTGTAACCATAATTTCGAAAAAGTGCATTTCTGTACATTATGACACTTTGCGACAACGATTGTTCCCTGGCCGGTGCCGTCGCCGAGAGCCTTTTGCGAGTGGCCTGGGGCGCCCCAGACGGCCGACGCGTGGAGGAGCTGTGTCGGGTGTCGCACTTTTCCATCGCGCCGATGACGCAGGGTTAGAAAGGCATTGAAACACGCGCGCGCCGCGCCGTTCACGACCGAGTGAGACTTTTTTTATCATCTCCTGTTTATGGCAAGTAGCGGATGAAAGATTGCGAAAACGTATTTTTTCAAGTGTGATGAAACGGAACATTAAGAGATTAGTTATTTGAAATATAAAATATGTCTTCATTACACATTAAATGCAATATCATCATAACTCACATATATAATAAGTATGAGAAAAAGGGACAAAGGTTTGATTTGCATTTCCTCCAGTAGGAAATAATTTGAAGTTATCACATCTGTTTTGTTTCTGTAATCTCAGATTTAACGTACACGCGGTTAAAAATACAACAAACAAACTTTCATTGAACGACTAAAACAAACTGGTGATGCCACAACAGAACACACTTTCTTCCTTTATTGTTAACTTTTGCAATTTACGAAAATTCAGTGAGTTCAACGAAAATGAGACTTGTGTCATTTTTGTAAACATACTTTATTGGACAAAAAACGTTAAAAAATAGGGTCCATTTTTGCAAAAATATTATTTTAAATTGTCTTCAAGCAAAAATTAGGCGAAAAATACTCAAAATTGTTCAAACACTATACGAGACATTATTAACAATCGATATTTCGATCGAAAATTCTTTAATAGAAAAATCTCTAACTTCAATATTGTATTAAATTCGCTTAGAAAAATGGAGCTTTGGCAAGTTTAACAAATTTAGAGAGAAACGAAAATAAGAACAGGGTCTGACGAAAAGGCTTAATAAAAAATGTGCAGTTATTTTTGAGAAATGTTTGAAAATATTGATTCTTCTTGTAAAGTACTCCCAAAAACACGAAATATCCGTTTCGATTTAACTTGACCTTCAGTGCTTCCAGATCGATCAGGCAATGTAAATCCTCTAAACCGTTGTTAAGTCTGTTACCATTGAGCGATTTACCATTAAATTGTATCCCCTTTCGTCTTCTGTTCATAAAATTGCTGCAATGATGTCTGTAACAAACACTTAAGAAAGACAAGTTCGTAACTACCCCAACGAAATGTATTAAGAAGTTAATGAGCAAATAAGCAATAGAACATTCAGAATATGCTTGCAAATTGGCGTCATATATCACACACGTTAGGCTTGTGAACCACGAAGGCTAAAATTAAGTTTAAATATAAAAGCATTTCTCACACAACAAATATTATTACGATGCAGTAGTTGCTTACGATATGACTCTTCCGTCAGACGTCGAGTTGTATATATTAATAAAAAGCCACTAAACCTCACTAAACGTCACTTTCCTTACTGTCATGGCTAACGGAATACTGCAGCTCCAAAGAAGAAGATGAACACGTATAGCAGCGAGATTTTATAATTTCGTCGGATGATGCTTCAAGTAAGTCCGCCGGGTGAGGAAGCGAATATTCAAGTACCTGTGAACAGTGTACGCTAGCTGCGCTCTGATGGCGCGGGGAGGGCACTTGAAGAGGCACCAGTGCGTCTCCGAATCCCCCATCTCCACTTCTTGAGATGGTGAGGGACGATGACTTTTCAATGTGATACGCCATCTGGCGATCACGGAGTGATTTGGATGTATTCGCAAAAACTGCTTAGTTTTTATAAATCTGTGGCCTTAAGGAATGGTGCTCTCGCTAGTTACTCAGAATAGATCAAATGTAAATAATGAGAATATTTTTCTTTAAAAATTTTATCACAATAAACAGGATTAATTCTAGGCAGATGTATTGAAATCTTGTAAGATGTACATAAGCCACAATACACAATTAAATAAATATATACAAAAATATAAACTTACTTTGATTCTATGGTTCCTAACATTTCATAAAAAGTATGAGACATTTTAATAAATGTCGATTGAGAATAGGTTTTACCATTATATAAAATAATGACATTACAGATATCGAACTGAAATTAATCATAATAGCTGCCTTAGTTATTAACTACGCATTCTGTTTAAATTCAGATAGATAACAATCAAACGTTGTTTTTTTTGAACAATGATGTAGAAACATTTTTTGCTAATACAATACGTTACGGAGATCTTGAAGTTCAGAACAAATGAACTATCCTATTCTAAATATAATTATTTTTTATCTTTTCTTTTTAACAGAAGCAAGGGACCTATTTTTTTATTAAGTTTCGTTTCAATTTACTGAAATATCATTGTTTGCATTTGAATTGTATATTTTTATATAAACTTCACCCTATTTATTCATATTCTGTATACATTTTATAGGGACCACTATACGGTGCTCTTTCGTATTTTACATTTTTGTTGTACAATTTGTTTTCGCATCATTATCCTTCTTCTTTATTTACGCTTTGTTCTACGAAAAAAAATGCTCTCACAAAATATTTTTTTTGAGTTCACGTAGTTACAATTTCTTTTTATCAGTTATTAATGTGCCAATGAGGAAGTGACTAGGAGATGCACATTTAGTTATTTAAAGCAATTATTGTTGTATTCATACCTTTGTGGTGTTAATAGAAGATTTCCGCGTAGACTTCAGTAGTAGAAGTAGAAGTGCTTCTTGTAACTTTCACACATGTGGTATTGCCACTCCTTAACTCTCTCCCATTCCTGCGGCATGAACAATAGTAGCGACTAATCAGCAGACAATTGCCTTCCCTTCACATACGGAGACACTTTGAAGCGTTCATTCGAGGTGCTTTCATGGAGTACACACCGAATTAGTGGCTGCAGAAAATGAACGTGCTTAATTGACGGGAAAACTCCGTGCCAGTGTTTTCCTTGTACATTTTTGCAATTTATATTACCTCATAACAAGCATTTTTTTTCCAAACTTTAATATCATTTATTTCTCTTCCCCAATTTGACCAATTGTTTATAAATTAACCAAAAACTGGAGTAAAATTAACGCATTTTTACTTTTTCGACTTTTTCTTTTATTTTAAGTGTTTTAACGATTTTTCTTCAAGTGAAGTCTGAATCCATGGTATAAAAACATGGCAATTCAAAAGGAAATAAATGTATAATTCATATCTATCATATCATTCCAAGTTTTTCATAATTATAAGTTCAAAATCTTGACTTAATAAAATACAACTCGTCATTTAATTTTGAAATCATATCTGTATTATAAAAATTGTGTCTTACAAATCCTTCTCAACCGATAATCTGATCTCCATGGATTGAAATTTTGTCTTCAAAACAAAGAGCAATGTTACTGAGAAGACATTTGAAAGAAAAACTTTTTCCATGCGCCTTTCACCTTTTAAAGCAGAATGTACAGTAAATGCGTATGTTTCAATTTTTCGCGAGTATCTCAAAATAAATGAATTTTAATTCATTATGATTTCGCAATTCGATTTTGTTAGTTCGAGGTTGAAGTCGAAGGAGAGTGGTGGTGGTGGTGGTGGTGGTGGTGGTGGTGGTGGTGGTGGGGTGGGGGCAAAACAAACTGGGCGACGCGAAAACTTGAAAAAAACCCAACACTTTTCCATTAGAAGTACTGGTAATTCGTTTCTATTGCTAATAGATGATTGCGATAAATGAATGTTCAGGGTGTGCCGGGTTACCTCAAGTCTCAACTTGTTATAATAATGACATTTACTGGTAGTATGAAACAACGCAACTTGCTCTATTTGCCAGTTTATATTATTATCTGTGTAATTGACAATGTAATGTATTCAATTTGTTATTGTGTATGCTCAAATAGGATTTTAGTTTTTGCGCCTTATTTGCATAGAAAGTGCTCGTAAACCCATGACTCAAAGAATTTTTTAGATAAATATTATAGATAATCACAATTTCTTTAGATAGTAGCCAAATTCGTGCTCAGAGAATTGCGTAGAAATGACGTGATGTTGTATTTCTTGTTACGGAATACGTTTTTGATTACAGTATCAAATTTTACCAGCGTTGCATATTTCCAACTTTTAAACACTTACCATTTGGAAAAAGGCGATAAAAATGTGTGCTTATGTGGGTTTTGAAGGGAAATGTGTGTAATGAACGTGTTTAAATGAAATTTATTCACCAAACATGATAAGTTTAATTGCTGTTTTTCACCATAGGGTGAATTAACTATTACACTGTACATGGTTTTTCTTGTTTTGAAATGGCTATTACTGTGGTCCGAAATCGATTTCAAGACCTCGGAGTCAATAGGGTACTCTATGATCACACATTCCCGCAAATGGTCTCAAGGTTTCCGAATTAGCATGTGAACAAGCAGGGCAGTGCGCAAGACGCCAACGGGTTCTCCGCCTCCATGAATCACCTCCCCGCAACACCGCCTGGCCCGGAGCGCCTATTGCCGCTGAGAACTGGACCTCCGAAACTGGGCGCCAACAGCCATTCGTCGCCCGCAGCCGGTCCGGCGCGCTCGCGCAGCCCCAGATCCCGCGCCGCGCACAAAGCCAGCCGCATTCATCTGTTTCATTTACTGGGACGCCCATTGGCGGATGGCGACCCGCCGTTACGCGCCCGGGGAGGGGTTGTCCGGCAGGTCCGCGCGGGCGATGCTGCGCGGGCTGATGGGGAGGGCGAGAGGGGCCGGGCGGGGCGGCGGTGGATCCAAGCAGGGCTGCGGAAGTGTTTACATAATCATCCCTCTGTCCTGCGGCTGGTCTTTGTGGAGCTGAAGAGCAGGCCGCCGGAGGCCCTCGCGGGGTGGGATGCGCGCTTTGTGAAGAACATTTAGTCGACTGATTCCTATTCTATTACCTCTCCACAGCTTCGATGTGCTCCGCCGAGTGCGAAGTGTCATCGGGGGAGTGGGGGGTGGAAGGGATTTATTTGTTGGGGCAACAATGTCGAGCGGGCTCAGTCGAGCTGATCAAACTGGTGTTCGATGTTGGCAGATTTATCGGTAGACCTCGCCCCGTATACAATGAATCGTTTCTGTTAGGAAGGTGGTCCATGTGTCTATGTCTGGGTGCAAAGATGTTCGCACTTCTGAATGAGTGTTTGTGTGTGTATGTGTGGTATGTGTGTGTGCGCGTGTGTGTGTTGCTGTATATGAACACACGTGGCAGAGACAGCGGGTATTGCTTAAGATCCATATGTTCTGCCTGATCTGCCAAAAGCAGTTAAATATTCTAAGAAAGCACAAATACTGCATTCCATTTCAGCACTTCTAGTTCTTTTATTTTAATTTTTGCTCAATTTTTATTCCTAACATTTGGAATACTATAACAAAAACTTACAATAGACAACCTTTATGCTAATGAATACTGGAATATATAGTTGAAAACTGGCTGTCAACAACGTTGAATTGGGAAAAAATCAGTTTTTGAGCAGATATGATTAAGAAATCTTATTTTTCAAATTTTGTAAAAGAAATTTAAGGATTAATTTAGCAAGGGGTATAACACAATATTCTTCTTTACTTACGTTAAGTAAGGGTTTGATGTGACCAAATTTAAAAATACCTTTGAAACACTCAATATAATCACTCAATGCTAAATTTCATTGTAATTAAGTCTAACAAAATGAAAAGTGAAATGTATTTATTGATTATTCTTTAAAACAAAACCCAGGATATTATTGATTTATGAACATGGAACCGTTCTCGGAGGTTCGTATACACGAGCAATCTAAAACAAGAGGGGAACAACTGCATGTTTGGGTCGTTCTGTACCAACTTTTCCCTTAAGGTTCTGTATTTTCATGTGCCATATTTTTCTAGTAAATAAATAAATCATATTACATGGACAATTAAATTATAAATTTAATGATACAATTAATACATACAATAGATTTTGTTTTGAATCGTTTACATGGTTGAAAGATGGTTTGGAGAACTTCTTTTTCTAATTTTATGTGTCAATTAGGAAAAGAATCGACTTAAAAGGGGAAAATGGATTCGGAAATAAAATGTTTAATTAAGTAGGTTTGCGGGGCCTCTTTCGAAATTTTCTGGTGGCACACCCCCCTTACACGTCTCTGCGCATGCCTTATGCGGAGGTCACGAAATATCGACTAGAAGCTCGAATGGAATGAAAAAGAACAAACCTGAACATTAAAAAATCTATTTTTACTTTCTAAGAAAAAGTTATGTAATCGTTCGGCGGAAACGACGAATTTTAGCTAGAAAAAGTATTATAGTCGGGCTCTGGTAACGAAAAAATGAAAAAAAATCCTATTGCTAAATTTAGAGGGGAAAATCCTCTAACACGTGGTATAGCCAGAATCCATGTTGAGTTGACTCTTGATACCGAAAATTCGATTGACGGCAAAACGTATGTCCGTCTGTCTGTCCCTGTTTTGTGGGTCCTTGATAGCGAAAAATCTATAAACGTCCGTCCTTCCGACTGTCTGTCTGGGAACAACGCTAGTGGCTAAACTGTTCAGCCGATGTTCTTCAAAATTCATATTCCTCAATCGATCTGGCTGATGTCGCGGCCATTTCAATCTGAAATCGATCTTTTAATTTTTGGGGTACTTAACATCAAGCCCCTGGGACATTTTCAAAATGTTCAAAAAACTGGCGCCATTATGATTAAGTTTTGTTGTTGGATAGTCTGAAGGACGTTTAAGAGAATGGCGCATGTCTCATGTTTATTGAAAACTATTTTTTCGAAAATTGGAAAAATCAAAATATTTTTCGTCGTCTTCCTAAAATAAAATATTAAAGATTGACATTTTTTCCTTAAATAAAATCTGTTCCTGAAAGATAGATTCTGAAATAACGCCAGTTACCGTTTTTCGAAAATTTAGTATTTTTCGTGGGAAATTTTTTTTAAAAAACGGCTCCATATTTTATGTAATTTTGTTGGTGAATAGTCTGAAAGACGTTTAAGAAAATGGTGCGAGTCTCATTTTGGTGGATAACTCTAATTTTTCCAAAATTTAAAAAAATTTAAAAAATGTCGGCGTCTTCCTACAACAACAATCATGAAGATACATTTTTGCGTAATGAAATGTGTTTATCAAAATAAGATAAGGTCATGCTAAAGTTTACGGAAATATGAGTATTTTCGGAGTATTTGGGCGTCAAAGTTAGTCACCCATTCTGAACATCCTGCGCTTCTTAATCGTAATTTCAAGTGTTTTGCGTCAGTTAGATGCTACACAAGTTAGAATGTGCATAGTATTTCATATTTCTTTCTTCGTTTCTTAGATTGTAGCTTTTGTTATACGTTTACAAATTAATCTTTTAGTAATTATGTAAAACATATTTGAAATAAATATGATATAAGATTGTCTTCAGTCACCTGCTCCCAATTTACACAGTTGGATGCTACGTAAGTTAGAATTGATATATTATTTCATTTATCATTTTATTATTATTTATTATATCTTTATGTTACTTCACTTTAAACTGTTTACTTTAATTGTATTAAATGTGAAAACGAATAGATGAGCGGTCATTGTTAGTTTTTGTTACCCATTGTTGTATTGCCAAACAAATAACAAAAAGCGATAATGACGGTTACTTTTAACTTGCGGTAATCAGTACGAATCCTTTTATATACTTGTAGAATATTACAATACCATAGTGTTTAATAATTAAAATTATATATTTTTCTATCTATTTGTTTGCCAACGCCATAAGTATCGTTTATTAACTTTTAACTATTTCACTTTCTAGCATTCTTCTTATTTTTCGCATCAAATGTTCTACAATTTCATATGAATTTTACAAAAAAATAATTCGGAGAGAAATTGTGGAATAAATAGTATTACATAACCATTAATAATATCGAGGAAGTATGTGCCATTTTAGAACCACTAGTTTAGTTATAGAAATATGAATTGTAGTTTATTCTTCAGTACGGAAGGAATGTCAATTACTAACTCGTCACTCACGAAAAAATATCCATTCCCTTTAATATTTCTCTCTAATACCGTCTCTCCCGTGCAGGCAGTGCAAGTCCGATCTCGTCAACCTGTTTGGCCACTGGCAGATCAAATGTCACCCCTTAGAAGGGCGCAGACGGGGAGCGGTTCTTTTAGCTCTAAATAGCAGCTCAGTGTAAGCACCACTGACGTATACCGTTTCTCAAAGTTCATGTGGATTTAGGAAGGATCGCCTTTAACTATCCGTCCTTCAATAAATATTCAAACGGAAGTGCGAAGGTGAGTACAAGGTTGTAATGGAGTACTTCGTTTTGGTGTGCAGTTTTCTGCAGTTCTTTCCGTTATGGACGTACTATCTATTAGTATTTTAGAAAAATGAAATTAACAAATATTCACAAAATTCCGTGTCGAATCCATCCATCAATTTTGTTGTCAAACGTTTCAAATTAAAATAGGAGTAGATGCTTGCATTAAAAAATCATGAGTATTTTAGATAACGCCAAGTTATAATAGTTGATCTTCAAGAGCATATAACACAGAATGTTAATGTCCCATTTTATATTTATTTTTGTTTTAATTTACTTTGTGTGAAATGTGCGATAAAGTGAAATAATCTGCTAATAAATATTCCCAGCGCTCTTAGGGCAATAGAAATTAAACGGAATATATAGCAATATTGTAACAATTTAAATATTTTAGTCACATTAATTTTTATCTACATTTTAAGAGAAAATTATATTCAACTGTTTCTTATTTCCAGTTTGAACGCGAATATTTTCTTTCTGTTCTCCAAACATAATAAAATGAGCCTTGTTTTGCTTCACTTTTCAAATTCGCGGTAATGAAACGAATTGCAATCGTAAAATCGCTCTTTACAGCAACGCCCCGCTCTTACTAGCAAGAGCAGTTGGTGTTTCAAAGCTTCCTATACAAACCTTCTCAAGCAAAGTCATAAAAACATAACACAATTAGTTGCAATTCGGGGTCCCTGCTCACCTAAGATTTCCGTTTCGGCCGCTGTATTGCGTTAGGGCAGTTCTGTCTGCGTTTACGAGCCATTTCGTGGAAGAAAGCGTCTTCGAGCGGGAAGACTCCTCCGTCCCGTGTTAGACGCAGCCTCCATACTCTTCCTCCGCTTTCTCACCGTTTTCAAACTGCCGGATGCGACGTTACGACCGAAGGCAATAAAGCAGGTCGTAATTCCGGCGATAAATTCACATTTGGACATAATACGTCACAACGCGCGCCCGCGCTCCCGTTGACGCAGCCGCCGCCGCCGCTGGTAGCCCAGCCGCGGATCTGCACCGGGCCTCCGAGCGTTCGCTGTGTATGGGCTCAATAGCCCGTGAAGAGCCTGCCGGGGGTCGTTCATGAAGAGGCGGCAGCCGTGGCGGAGGCGACGGCGACGGCGGTGGCGGTGGCGGTGGCGGTGGCGGTGGTGGTGGTTGAGAGATAGGGTGGTTGGCTCGCGAGCAAACGCAGAGTCTACCGCGTCGAGCCCATATACCACGTTGGGGTTTTGTGCGATGACAGCTCTCACTCGTCCCGAATGGCGGGCAGGTATTATCTCGTGAAGTACGCACGGGGACCCCGCCGTGTGCATTATATAAACTATAAACTCGCTTTTTTTGTCGAAGTAATAGCCTTCCATTTGCTTCGGAAGGGAACACTGGCTGTTGACACTTTTCGAGTACCCTTTCCTCTCTTTATACCCGCAGGTCTTTTTTTATCATTATTATTATTATTATTATTATTATTATTATTATTATTATTATTATTATTATTATTATTATTATTATTATTATTATTATTATTTCGACACTGCCCTCCCCACTTTGATAAGCGCGGATGGGCCACGCTACAAATGCGTAAGTTTCGCTCTCGTGTCTCGCTAATGCTCGATGAGACGTGTTTCGAGAAGCAGCAATGTTTTACCTCGAGACGGAACATAAATTTCTAGGTGACTTCGACGCAGGGTTAGAAACGAACCTTGTGCGCAACGCTTTTTCCTTCCAGTGTGATGGTTCTAAGAGCGTGTTTTATCCGCCATTAATGTTACCTTCATGGCATTCTTAGCGTTCCGTCTGAGGGTTTCTTGACGCAATGAGGATAAATTACAGTGATTTCTGATTTAATTAACAAATGACAGCCAACGCGGAAAGGTGTTCGAAGAAGAAGGAAGCTGCGGTGCGGTTTTCCGCAGGAGAGATGGGGAACTTTACTTTCAGGGCACGGCCGCCATTACGCCAAGGGCCATCGGGGATGCCGCTAACAAGCGAAATAAAACCAATCTGCGTGGGGAGAGGGCGCTGAGTAAATACTCGTTTCATTACACAGTTAATTACGTCGGTCCGCACCTGCATATTAGAGATAACACGAGTAGCGCGGGCCTTTCAGCGGTGGAAAATTGCTGCTAGTTAATGCATCGCGGGCAGGGCGGTTGTGCACGCGTTCAACGCTGCGAAGGTGATGGCAGCGGAAGCATTGGTGACCCTGCTTTACTTGCAGACGCAGTGACGTAGATAATGAGAGCAAGATTTCATTTTCAGGAAGGTTAAGTAGTTGTTCCTTCGAGTGATTGTCTAATTAAAGTTGAGGCAGGTCGGAGTTAGACATTTACGGATTGGCAATGATAACATTAGAGATATTCTTGAGTAGAAAATGTTTTTATAGATATAGGGATATATCGCCATTATGTCATCACGAAAATTGTGTCAGCAATATTTCTCGAGTCTTAATAGGACCAAGATTAAACAGTCGTGGGAAAAAAATTGTATTGCGCAACTCAAATGTTATTTAAGAAGAACAGCAATACGTTGTTATCACCGCAAATGTTTCTACATATTTTTTTAAGAATATTTTTATTAAATAAATGCTTTTTTCACAAAGTATTTAACTTTATACATAAAAATATATAGTTTTTGTAATGTACCTCTGTGTAAACAAAACTCTTGGTTTGAACTACCAATATAATTATATTGATATGTTTTTTCAGAGACATATAATTTCATATTTAATATGTTTCAAGAAATAATTTTCTTCTCTCTGCGAAGTGAAAGTTTACTTTCTTATTTACGCAAAGCCTGTTAGTTATAGAAGCCTATATATTGCGCGATTCTGCTTGGCAATACTTGAAATGTCTACCACAGGATACCTATGGAAGAACTACAGATGGAAAATGGCTCCCGGACTTCGATATATTGTTTTAGTAGATGGCCAATAACATAAAGTTTCTGCAGTGATTTGAGATGCTTCTTGATTAAAAAAAATGTGATAATATACGATGAAACTATATATGTGTAATTTTCCACGTGAACGACTGTGAATATAATTTTTTTCTCCATTAAAAGTAGTTATCATAAGAAGATTGAAACGGCTTGGACAATAACAATAGAGATGTCTAGAAAAGTACTTTTTAAATATTTACTTGCAATTATCACTTTAATTATTTGGTGTAATAACCGTATAGTGTTAATAGAATGTATGCAAAAATCTAGTATTGAAACTTTTTGTTAAAAGGTGTTTAAAATACACACCACGCTTGAATTAAAAAGTTAAACTTGAAAAACGAAATTGAAATATAACTGCTCTCCAACAAGTCAAATAAAACACTCATAAAATACACCCACAAGGAATGCGATGTACTATGCTTTCCAAAAATTCATTTTGCTTTCCTTTAATCTCATTTGTTTCTGTTCTCTGTGTGGTTACAGATATTCATTCTTTTTTTGCAACGTTCTATATCCTTACCATATTTTCTTGATTCTCTCACAATATCGATATTTACAGAAAAATGCCTAATAAATATTACGGAAGAGGTAATTACACAATGAGCATTTTGTTGTGAAAGATTATTTAATCTAACTCACATGGAATTTCAAAACATTTCTGGTGATTCCACCGATTTTACATACTATATAAATTCGTCTAATAGAAACATAAACAACGTATTTTGTGTAATAGAATGCTACACTTAATTTTCAGTAGATTGTGAGGCAATATTTCACAAAATAATAGTTTGTATTTCGCCTCGTGCATCATAACATTCTTACTTTCCATCATTTACCCCTTCTGAATATCAACTATCTATCGAAGATTCAAGAAAAATGAAATTATTTAATATACGTGTAATAGTATAAAATATTATATAAATAAATGGAATACAATTAAGTACATTGCATGCATTCAATGGCAACACTTTTGCTGATAATTAGGGTTTTTTCATATTTTTGACATTTATATTTAAATTACACACATAATGATCTAGTATAAAATGTGAAACACGGAAGATATCTTGTATTTTGCAGAAACTAACCGGTTGACATTTAAACGTAAGAAGTGTATTTCTTCATGATTTATTTTTCCAGAAATGTGGTTAAAACGGGACGAGAAGCATTCCGCTACATCAAAGTCACCATACGCCACATAATATAAGATAAATGAATTACAGTGCTCAGTGCTTATTTTATAGGATAAGAGGTACTTGAATTTAAGTAAGATGGTTGTTCGTAGGATTTACAGTGTTGAATATAATATGCACGGTCATGCTTAGCAGATTTTATACCTTTTTTCTACTTAATAAATTACTTCACGTCCGGTAGGTCCTCATGTAGGAAAAAATGAAGTCAAACGGGGTGGACCAGTCTGCAGAATCCATACTATTCTGAACAAAAAATAAAAAATAAAAAAAGAAAACCGCTTCTAAATTGCATTCAACATTCTACAGTTTTTGAAGGGCACTCGCATACAACAAAGCATACAATCTTATAATGACCTTTTCATCTAAATTCATTAAAAAATTGAAAATAACTCGCTATAAAGCAAACATTTTGGTAATGTGTCAAATTTTCAATTATTAATCATGTTACTGTTTTTATAAAAGTAAAAATTTTATGTATTTTGGTAATTTGATAGTATATAAAATACTTATGTTATATTAAATTATACTTTACAATTATTTTACTCTCATTCAGTAGTTATTTATCGATTATGACGCCTGCGTTTGTGAGAAAGTTAAGATTGTTTTGAGCGCCAAGAGCAAGTTTTAATTTGATGAAAAACAATCATTAATATCGTTAAATAATGTATGAAATACTTTCTGTAAATGCTTTTCCCCTTATTTAATAATTGTTTATTTATTAACAAGGAGGTTCGATAAATTATTTTTGCCCATTAAAACACTTACATGTTTCACTATCTCTATCTGAGGAGCATTCGAAAGATAACATGTTACAAAAATTGTGTTCTATGTTTTTTTCACTAGAATTTTATTTCAAAAGATTCACAAATCGGAACGAAAGATTCACAAATCGGAACAGAAAATTACTTTATTTAACATGAATTCTTTACTAAATTAACTTGTTTTATTGAACATACCAAAAAATTTGATTATTTCATCTTTGTTCTGATTTGTGCAAAATGTTTTCACAGTGCATTTAAAACTGAAAAACTTAATTTCTCATTTAATAGCGAACAATAATACATATACCAAGCCGATAGCTCAAAATGTGTTTAAATTTACACCAACTACTTAATTTTGAGATACTGAGATACGTCATATGATATATGACAATCTTAATAAATAAAATCAGAAATCCTTCATATATCTGTTTAATTTTTTACGTATAATTAATTTTTGGTAATACCTGAATAATAGTTGGAGGAAGGCGGAAGCAGTAATGTCGTAGTTACAAAGTGTCTCATTACATATGTCTGTGTGTTTGTTTGTCTGTGTCAGTCTGTCTGACTGTCTCTCTCTCTCTTTCCATCTCTCTCTTTTCTTCTGGACATTGATTACGGTTAGTAGAGGAGTATCCGTGTCAATTAGAACATAAGCGGTATGAATAGAAGAACTTTCACCTTCAGTGTCAATGCAATGAGGAGTGATTTACAAATATTTATTAGATAAGAAGAAATATTGCATTACGAAAAAAGAAATATGCGAAAAAATTGCTTCCAATATGAATTCCAAGCGAGAGGATATGAATAAGATTATGTACTCTTTTTCAGCTTGTAATGGTCACGAACTGCGGTATAGGTAAAAAAAATGTACATTAAGAAAACTGAAATAAATTAGCGACAACCGCACGGATAATCTTATCGTAATTCTTTGCCTTCATGTTTATGTAACATATTTTCTAATGCATTACATGCCCAAGTTTCGATTATTAACTGAACTTATCGAGGCATCCAATATTATTTGATAATTACTGCATTCATAAACATATCGTATCAGTACCAATTAATATTGAGAATGCACATTCTAGAAATGCAACTTGCATGTGCATTGTTTATTACTCTATGGACCATACTATTTCCACAATAGTAATATGATCTTTAAAATGTATTTCTTTCATTGGAACTGGTGTGTAAATGTTCTATCACAGTATTAACATAATTGTTCTAAGGTAGTCAAAACCACTGGCCACGTGACATAAAAAGCGACATATGCATAATAGTGATGTTCATAAAGGGTGAATAATGATAGAATAAAAGTGATTATGAATGACATACTTGGTACTAAGGGAGGCCAATCCCGCAACTACTGCATCGTAAAAATGCCTACACTTTTCGCATGACTGTAACCCGTATTTGTTGACCCCGCATATGTGGACCCTTTTCAAACCCCTGTACCGTTTAAGCAATTCTAACCCATTTGGATACACAAGTCTTACACGTAGGTACCGATTGATTGGTCTGATAAACACGAACATTTTTCGAACGTGAACAGGATCTAGTTTGATTACATACGTGGGGGCAAAAATTGCATTAAATCCGGGACGGGTAAAACTGAATATCCCTAAGCTCCAACGTGTAATCACGAGGCCAGTAATCCCACACAGGTAATACTGATATGCATCCCGACACGGAAATGAAGCATGGCCTCCCGAATGAGTGCGCGTGTGAATGTGTGAGCAGTGAGCAAGGTCTAAGTGGATGACAGAGCTGACCGGGCTTCAGTGTCCTGATCAATTACTGTGCGCATAAACCTGTAGTGGGTGTAACTTGATTAATATGTCTGCACAGGTAGAAGTAGTTCCGAGGCGCGGTAAGTATGGGCAACTGGGTGCCTGAAAGGTACTGTTAACAATTACGTAAACACGTAAACATTGCACGTGAAAGAAAGAGAGAAATAAAGTGAATTATACAAAATGTGAGATCAAGAGAACAAGATAGGAAAAGAGAAAAAGGAGAGAGAAATACAGAGAAAGAATAAAAGAAAAAGTGTGATAAAGAGAGCAAGAGAGGAAAAGAGAAATAGAAAGAGAAAAAATAAAGACAAAAGGAGAGAGAAAAAGAAAGAAAAAAGAAAGAGATTGAAAAGAGATAGATAAAAAGAAAGGGAGAGAATGTGATGGAAATACAGATAGACATAAAGAAAGACAGATGTAGAGAAAAACACTCAGACATACAGAAAGCCAGGCAGATAAACAGACGTAGAGAAACAGAAACAGAGAAAGGGGAAGACAGACAAGGAAGGCAAACAGACGTATAGATAGATGAACATAGCGGAAGGCAAACAGACATAGAAAAAGACCGGCATAAAGAAAGACAAACAGACATATAGAAAGAAAGAAAGAAAGAAAGAAAGAAAGACAGACAGACATAGAGAAAGCTAGAGAGACGTAGAGAAAGACAAAAAGAGAAAGAGAGATCAGCAGTGAGGGTCCGTGTGAAGCGGGTGGGCAGCTCCCCGTAATCCTAAGACCCGTTAGCGGCGACGGCGGCCGTGGTGGACGCGGCACGGGGTGCCGTTGACCCCCTGATAAGCGCCGCCCCGCCCCGCCCCGCCCCGCCCCGCCCCTCCCCGCCCCGCCCCTCCCCGCCCCGCCCCGCCCCGCCAGCGCCGCCCCACGCCGTCCCGTTACGCCTCCGCCGCCGCTCCCGCGATACGCGCTGCGCTGCGCTGCTCGCATTCCGTGCCCACTTTCCCCTTCCCCTGTCCCTTCCCCCCCTTCCTCCTTCCTGCTTCCGCAGCAGGGACCGCAGCCATGCGATGACGCAGGGAAGGTAGCTCAGTTGGCGACGCAGTTGGTGATTTCCTTCCCGTCTTTCTTTTCTTGCTTCTCATCATGCTCTTTCTTCTATCTGGTCTATTTCTCATCCGCTCTTTCTTCCTTCTTTGTCCTCTTCCATTTCACCCCTCTCTTCATCTTCTTTCTCCTCTTTGTCATCTGTATTTTACTACCTATTATTTTCTATTACTCATCTGTCTCTATACTTTTCTCTATTTCTCTTTCTTATGAATTTCTTAAATTCATTGATTTTTCATATTATTTCTCTTTTATCGCCCCTTTTCCACTCATCATTTTACTTTCTTACTTCGTGAGAAGATAACGTATTGAAATCGTGCCCGTGAAAACTGCGAATTTTCATCAGAACATTCTACTGCCGGGCTCTGGAAACTAAAATATGGATAAATCTTATTTACACTTATAATAAATTACTTCGTTTAACACGTTGTGCAGTCAGAATCCATGTTTTGTTGGTACTTGATACCGAAAAATCGATTGACTGCAAAGTGTCTATCCGTCGGTCGGTATGTACGTTCGACCGTCTGTGGTTACCCTAGCGCTTAAACCGTTCAGACGTTACACCAAAATTGAAATTTCCCAATCAATTTAAAGGAATACGTGGCCTTCTTGGTGTGAAAAGTGTTCTAAGTGTGTTATTTAGAATTTTTATGGGTTCTCGACATGAAGCATCAACAACTTTTCCAAACTTCTCTCGAAAACAGCTCCATTTTTTTAAAAAACTTTACGCAAAGAACACTTAAAAGAATGATGCAAGTCTGATTTTTGTTAAAATTAAAACCGTGATTTTTCGAAAACTGCAAAAGTTCAAAAGTGTTGTTTGTTGTCTTCGTGCACGTTCTCACAAGATAGAGATTTTTTCTTAACGGTCTATTCTTAAGATACATTTTCAAATATCATATACAGTTTTTCAAAAATATGATTTTTTTCACGACATTTTGCGATATATAGGCAATTTGTAAAACATTTTTTTCTAAAAGTCACTCCGAATTATTTCTTTAAATTTTGGCTTCATATTGAAAAAACAACAAAAAGGTTGTGGTAGTCTCATTTCCAGCGAATTCTCTGTATTTTCCAAAATTTGAAAAAAACATTACAAAATTACAAATAAGAACTTTTTGTCTAAAAAGAAATCTATTCTAAAAAATGAGATCTTGAAGAAAGGTCACGAACCATATTTGTAATAATACGAGAAATTTTTGCATAGCTTCTACTTGAAGTGAAAGCTATTTTTTAGGGAAAAGACATGTTCTCAAAAACGGCTCCCTCTTTTTCTTTTTCTTAATAGAACAGGTGCATTTAAAATAATGGCAAAAGTATGATTTTTGTCGAACTCTCTGAATTTTCGAAAATGGCAAAAGTTAAAAATAATGCGAGAAAATGTGTGAGCATTACTAGTTTTATTTTGCTCCCTGTATTCTTTTTATCCCATATCCTTTAATACCCTTCTTCCATGTATCTTTCTCTATACCTCGATCATATTCGTATGTTTTGCGACAATACCCAACAAAGGATATTAATGTTATTTATCTCTGTTAAAATTAAAATATATTCGATTATGTGGCACCTTAAGTTTGACTGAACACTTCAAGCAGTTGTACTCGTTTTTAGAAATTTAGGTGTGGATTATGTTAAAAAATGGAATGTTTTTTCTGGGTTCTCATGTTACAGTAATATGTCATCTTTATGTTTAAACTAATAAAATTCATTATGAGCGACATTACGTACATTTAATTATTATATTTAATTATTGGCATTAAATTTGAACCGCAATTTCAGCTCAAACTCCTCTGATCAGGGATACAAGGCCGTTGTAAAATTAGGCACTATCTTCTTCAAGGATTATTCTTAAAATTTACACTTGTTTCTTATTTCTTTCGTGAAAAAGTGTTCCGTTATAGGATCACTGAGTGTGCAGAGCTATTGTTTTCTCGTCCCTCATTAGGCTATCCAATATCCATTATGTGGCCAATAAGCTATAATAGCTTCTTATGAGAGGCAGGTTTTCAGGAACTGTTGTATAACCGCAGCTTGTAAAATAAATGGTAGAACAAGAATCCAGTTCATCGTATTATGATTCCCTTTTCGCTATTTTCCTGAAAGATAGAATCGTTAGATATCGAATATAGTGACCATCTCAATATCTCTCTCATCATTACTACTTAACTGTGCTACAAATTATTTAAGAACGTGTAAACAATTTCTATGACATGTAAATCACATATTCAGAAAGTAATTAGACATGTATTCATCTTTAACATATGTATAATAAATTTAATCATCTATTTTTCTCACCATTCGGTTATGAATACGATTTACATATAACTTTCTCTCCCCGCCAACTGAAATTATATTATTTCCGAAATAATAATTCAGAAATAAATCTTGCAACCCCCTTGGAGTCAACTCGGTTTTTGTCCATTGCAGAGGTAATTACCATGCTGATGTTCCCCGTCCATCATGTTTGCCTGGGGAAGGGAGCAGTAAGTTGTATTTACGATGGCGACACCGCAGCATGCCATAGGAGAAGTGAGCGTAAGTGATTCGGACCGCAGAGTAATGAAGTATTCAAGGAATTCATGAGCCTTCGGCTGTTGCCAGCGGCATTTGAAGGCTACAGTAGTTGCCAGACAAAGAGACTTGGCGGGTGAACTGCACAGAAAGAAGAATAAAAGACGAAAAGAGATGAAAGAATATTAAAAGGAAATGCTTGCAGTATTTTGTGCATCTAGAGAGTGCAGTGTGGATTGAAATTTTAAAAAAATTATGCTAATAAATAGTAGTTGAAGTTAGACATAGACGGTATATATAAAAAATGAATAATGGATTAATAAAATGGGGTAGGAGAAATCTGGGAAGAAAGGAAGAATAGAATAGCGCAACACATCTTTTCTAGAAGGAATGGCATTCCATGGTAGGAAATAACAAAATTATTGACCGAGTATCATACTCAGGTAGTTCATGCGTGATATCAATTGAATTTAAATATGGTAAAGGCACCAGAAGTGGCTCCAGGCAAGAACATTTTGATATTTTCTCAAATTATTGATATTCACTACTAAGTTCGAAATGTGAAATGTGAAAAGGAGCGATTAGCATACCTCTTTCTAAATAATCCCATGCTTAAAAATAGCCATTTCATTTATTTCAAAACTCCGATTTTGTTCCATTGAAACTTTTGGTAGTGATCTTGCCTTAATAGTTGCCTATCGATTCCTATGCCCTGAAAATGCCCCTGTCCATTTGCGTGCAACTTGCAGTAATATTGCGTGCAATTTGTGCAATTTAAAAAACATTCCTAAACAACATTTTGTCAAAAACGGCTCCATTTTTTTTTCCTTTAAACCTTTGGTAGGGATTATGTCACTCTATGAAGTGACATTAACTCCATATTGCTTTTTTCTTTCTTTTTTTTCTTCAAAAATGACAAAAATATAATTTTGTTACTTGTCTCTCACGTCATTAATATTTACATTAGCGGCAGTTTGTTCACATTATTATATTTATGAGTACGTGTGTTTTAAATAATGTAATATAAACTTCTCGAAAACTCAACCGTTTTCTGTCAAAACTAGCTCTAAATTTTGCAATTTTAGAAACGCTCAAACGCCATTTTCGATATGATAGTGATATTTGTACTCTTTAAAATGACGTTAAGGGGTACTTTTTTTATTTCTAAAAAATTACACAAATATATTTTTTTACATATCTCTCGCGCCCGTAATATGCACATTTCCAGCTGTTTGTAAACACTAATGTATTTATGAGTTAATGTGCTTCAAAGTACCTCAAATTAAGTTTTTCGAAAACTGAAAACATTTCTGTGAAAAAGTGCTTCAAATTTCAAATATACTATAGAGCTTAAGCGCCATTTTCTTAAAAAAGTTTTAAATTTTTTCAAAAAAAATTGCCATTTAGGACGCAATTTTACTGTTTTTTAATATTTTTAAAATAAAATTTTCGTTTTATTATTAGCAAACCGAAAACCTAAGAAAAAATGTATTTTGGGCGGCGATAGATGGCAGCAGACAAGAGTATGTGGCAAGTTCGAATAGCTAGCCAAGACCAAAGCGTATAGAAAACTAATGCGGGAAAGTATGTACCATTCTGTTTCACCACTAGTTAAGGTTTGTAATGATGTGACTACTACTGATCGTGCCCACTATTCGTGTCATCAGCTTATGAACATTTTAGAAATAATAAATGGGGGTAAAAAAATTAATTATTCAATGCGAATAATGGAAGTCTGTTTAGTCATAAGGAACCGTAATAATATTGGCAGCTATTGAATCTACAAGTAGAGGAAAATTTGAAACCAAGATTAAGGAAAGAACAATGAAAACAACGAAAAAATTGAAAACAAAAAGGTTGTATTTCTCACTGCCGGTAAAGAACATAAACAAAATAGAGTCTGGACATGAAAAGTTTAGATTCTCTTCAGTATCCCAACTACTGTATTAAATTCATTTAAAAGGTGAAGGAAATAAGAAGAGATTTTCAAGGAAGCCATGGCCGGTTTATTTCAAAGCAAATGTGATGGATCTATTAGGGTACTGCGATGGTAACAACCTAGATCGGGAAACCCCAGAAAACTACGGATCGGAGCAGCCGGTAGCTGTTATTGTCCTCCAGTCAGTGGTGGAAATCGACCCAGCCATGTTGCTTGCCTCCGCTGGAACTCGAAACGAAGACCTTCCCGACAACAATGCAGAGGCAACGGTGTGCTCGTTGAGCTGTCGCAGTCAGCATGGGAGTTTGGCGTTGCAGCCAAAGCAAAGAGGCGGCTCCGCACTGGAGGAGGAGGAGGAGGAGGGGGAAGCTGCACGCGGCGTGGCGAGGCGCGATGGAGGGCCACGGGAAAGCGAAGACGTTCGAACGGCAGCGACCTCCGACCTCCGCACAGAGGGAGGGAGAGGGCGGCGAAGAAAAAGAGAAGTGCGCGACGGTAGGAAATGAAATATAGGTCATAAAGAAAATTGAACCAGAAATTATGCCGACCCGCCTCGCGCCTGAGGTTCTCACAACAATCCCCCGGTAACGTGGGCATTAACAATTTAAATTCGCGGCGTGCAAATACTTTGCATATAAATAGCAAGGCCGGGCCTTCTCAAGCCGCCCGCCGCCTCCGCCGTCCGCAGTCTTCGCCAGGGGCGCCAACATTCTCGCTTGTGCCAACATTGCTCGTCTTTCGTCTCCCACTTGTCCTCTTAAGACTACTTTCTTTTCGGAAGTTTTGACACGCGATGTTTTTGCTTCTGTGCCTCCCCGTTTCTAAGAGAGAGATGCAGTGGGAGTTCGAGTGGGCGATTGGTCTGTTATGTTTAAGAACTTGAATTTTTTTATCTTTAGCGCGCGTCCTCTTTTTTAATTGCGTGTTATTGTTAGTTGTGAATATAAATGAATGTACCTTTTTAAATTCGGCGTAGGAGAAAACTCTCATGAGTTGACATTATTGTGAAGTGCTGTTGGATTTGTTGAGATGGATTTTAGGATGGAAGTAGGCATGCAGAATGTGAATGCAAAAAAATGTGATAAAGACATTAAAACTTAATTTGAAAATTTCATCAAAAATGTTTAAACATTTTTCTAGCAATAAACAAAATGTTAAACAAGTAAATTCTGTTTACATAGAAAACATCACCACGATCCATTTTCTGGATTTTCATATGTGAAAGGTAAAATGAACAATATACTTGCACATGTGTATTAAAATTGTATCTCATTTAACACGTTTTCAGTTTTGTGATTGGCCGAAAGTTTTGAAGTTTATTAGTTTCCTTGGTGTCTTTTGTCGTTTATTCAAAAATATAAGCGTAGTAATTCTTTATAGTATTTATAATAATTTTTGTCAATACCAAGTTTAATTGTAATGATATTATCTTTCTTATAAATGTATCTATAAAGAGGATTATCCATTTTATTATTATTATTATTATTATTATTATTATTTTGAAATGGACAACTTATACCAAATAATCAAATAATTAAAAAAAATTGGTGTCTGCGAACGTTATTCTGCATTAGAATAGAGTAGAAGGTATAGAGTACATTTCAGATAATGACCACCGACAAACGAAAGGTATGGGGTACATTTGAAGTTCGGGATTTGACCTATGACCCTTAAAATTGGAAGATGAATCTCCTCCCCCCCCATGCAACCACACCCTCCGATTTGGTTAGTTGGTTGTTTAGTGATTCCGGGCGCGTCAACGGCTAAGGTCGTTAGTCCCGTAAGTGTAGTGCATGTTTTATGGCGGAAGATGGCGGCTATCATTTTCTACTGGATGGAAATATCCGGCACCTACCTACTGTCGGCTACGGTTTTCCCCGAACCAGGTATCTTCCTCCATCGAGACAAGCTTTAAGCTCCCGACCGGTCTTCCGTCATGTGTGGTAGTGTAGTGCATGTTAGTGTAAATGGTGACGAGTGTGGACAAGGAACAGGAAGGAAAGATCGCGCGGTCCGTGACCCGTTTGTTAGGGCATTCGCCTGGATTTGATCGATGAAACCATTGAAAACTACCGATCAGACTAGCTGGTCTACGGACAGCGACCAATCTACCTAGCCGTCGGGACTCGAACCTAGGACCTTCGGGTCAAAGGCATTGCAGTGACGCCAGTTCATGCTTTGAGTCACTCTCCCGGTCCCGCCATCCTTGAGACACGTCAAAATTTATAGGAATTGAACAAACACTCGGTCGCCCTTTGGCAACCCCTGCGAACGGTCTTTGCGGTCCGGGGCCACGTCTGAGCCAGCTGCCCCGCTTTCGTCGACTCCTCGCAGCGTCCGTCTCGGGGCGTCCGCTCACCTGCCGTCGCCGTCTCGCCGCGTGATGTCTCAATACTCGTTCGCGCCGGGATGGGTGGTGGTGGAGAGGGCGGGGCAGAGTGGGGTAAGAAGGGCGAGATATGCTGTGGCGTGGCTAGAACCGCTCTCGCTAAGCATGAGATCGATGTCGATCTCGAAGGAGAAGAACACGCACATTTCTCTATCTTCCTGTAGTCCTCTCAAAGAGCGGGGGAAGTCGACGGGTCTAGCTCTTGTGAAGGATAAGAAACGTCCACACGGTTTCCTGAGTTCGTCGTTAGTGCCGTTTCGTATGTGCTAAATGGAGTGGATTCAAACACCCTTCCTCCCTCCCCTGTTTCGTCCCAGTGACCCACTATTTGGTTCGAACAGGTCGTGGTTGGCATTTAGTGTTGTGGTCGTAGGATGCTTCAACTGCCATGGCCACCGACGCCCGAGCAAAGGAAGGGAGTGGGAAGGTAAGATTGATCGCGCTTCGTGCCCCATTGAATTTCGTCCTGCTCGGGCATGCTCGGGAAGAAGGAAACCACTGAATAGAGCAGTCAGCCTACGAATTGAAAGCAAGCCTGCCAACTCAAAAATCGAGCATGTGCTGAAACTTGCTGATGTAAAACACACTAAGCAAATTTCTGGAACCTTCTCGGGATCAAACCTACGACCTCTCCATCACCGTGCGCCGTTATCTTTAAATCGCAGCTACCGATGGTGGTTTCGTCATGGCTAGCGACCCCAGATTTGAGTGAGTTTTTTTTCTAACCCGTATTGATTAGAAGAACATATTTTTTTAAAACTATCCTCAGTTTCTGGCTCAGTTTCTAGGCCAAATGCCCTAGGAGTTGGGGATATGTTCTGGCGTTAATCCGGAAACATTAAAAGCCATCAGAGAGGCTGCTAAGATGAGAACGCGACAAATGAGGTCCTCATCCCCGGGACCTCATAACCCCCTGGAAAATAAAACGTGCCTGATAGTAATAGTACACCAACAATTATCCTCTTCTACTGTCTTATTTCAGGTGTTGGTGATACAGAAACTAGCAAAACCACAATTTTTCTAAGCAAACTTGAAATAACAAGGGATCATTTAGATCGTACAATTCCGTCCTTTTGTTTCTTTCCCTCCCTCTCCATATTTACGTCTTTTACGGGATTTAAATCTTGAACCACCTCAGCTCGGAGGTGGAGATAGAGTATTTGATCACACTCCCGTTGCATGCTTAAAATTGAAGTTTACGAACGTTTGAAGTGCCTCTCTGTAGTAATCCGTTGTTTCTCTCATCGAACATTACATTCCATCATTAAATTATTTCGCTAACTAAATCGTTATTCTTGACGTGTGTTGCGTTTAAGATACCATTTTCGTCATGTCACTGATGAGTGATGATGTGTCTGCGGTTGCGCAGAGACAAAGAACAGTTGTTACCGTATTAGTTGCCTCTCCATAGTCCGTTTGTTGCCTTCTCTACAATGAGCCACTTCGGTTCGTCCAAAAATCTGACGTGGCTGAGTGTGAGTGTGACGTTAGAAGAAACACACTTCAGTCCATGGTCTGAGGAAATGGAGAATGAATATTGATATTTCTTCGGAAAAGAGACTAGAGGATAATACTATTACCACTTTCTTTTAATGACAATATAAATGTGTGCAGTTATTAATTCACAAAGATGTCAAGAAAAGCATTTGCAAAACCAAGGATAATCTCTATAAAATAGTGTGGTATCAGACCGCTCGGTGCAGTTATCCGACGGTGCGAGTGCGTGTGAGCTTTTAACAACACATGATGCATCACCACTTCGCCGACTGCGTCTGTTGCATTTGAGTGTCGTGTTGGGAAAACGAAAGCAAATGAGATTAATATTAGAAAAAAAATGTTGTTTTAAATCGGGAAAAGTGCCTGCATAATGTATTTTTGCGATCGTTATACCCTTTTTCTTACCCTACAATAACTCGGTTATTTCGATAATAAGCAATTTTGCTAATCCGCTAAATCTCAATACAGCCTGATTAGCAAGAGACTAATGTGCCCTCTGCCTTGTAACTAGACGAGGGAGGGATCTCGAGCTGAGATGGCTCAGGGCTTCAAACGATGTCACTGAAGTGCCTGTAACTGAATATCTTAAAATACCAGTCCTGACGGGGCAGGTATTCGACAGTAGCAAGAAGCTAAGTCGAATTCAACCGCTAACGGGAGGAATATTCCAGTGTCCGCTGCTCTGATTGGTAGATTTCCCTGGTTTCTCCGATCATCATCAGGTCATTGTCGGAGCAGTACCTTATCAAACAGGACACAGACCGCGCGCGATTCTTCCTTTCACTTTCTTGTCCTATCCTTACCTCTTACTTACACTTACAAGCACTACACTTACACACATTCGTCCCGGCTGTGTGTGTGTGTGTGTGTGCTCATCAGGTGGTCGTGCATGGGAAAACCACACAAGCCATCAGGTAGGTCGGTTCTGTGCCATGAGTGGATCGCTACGTGGTGCAGCGTTGTTAATAGGAAGTTGCATCCGACAGCCTCTGATGAGCCTTTGGAGGTTGAGGCGTCTGTTACATTTTAATGCTAATTGTTCTAAATATTGTTTCGTTTCTATGGAAGCGAAGCGAGCCCTACCATATTAGTTGTCCAGAAGCATCACTGAGCACAAGATCGGTGCACAGAATGGTTACCTCAGCGAAACGTTTTGATGTGCTCAGCCTTTTTTTTGTTAATGTATATTAACTAAATACAAGTCAAAGGTTACAGTATACTGTGTTATAACCGAAACAATTACCGTGAAAGATTTTGAAATAAATGTAGATAAATATTCAGGTAATATAAAAGGAAATATATCTCACTTTCATCGCCAATTTTAGACTTTACGTCAAAGAAAGTTTATAATTATTTGTATTGATAATCTTCTTTATATTATTATTATTACTAATGCATAAGCAATATTGCATACATATTACAATATTGCATGCCCATTTTTGGCATAAGCTCACATCATAATTCATTAAAGTATATTATTCTGATCTATTGAATACACAAATTAAGTTGTGGTTTTCAATGTAGTTATTGTATTATTTCACCTTATAATACAGCTATTTATTTTTACCACTGTCATTGCATTTTTACGCCCGTGTGTGTTGAGGGACTAAAAGAAACATTCATCTGAACAATCATCAATGCTAATTTGTCAAAATTTTCGGCAACTTTTGTTTTCTCTCGGTGTATTTCTTATTACTCATTCTACTCGTACTCGCGTTTGAGGCTAAATATTTCTAAATAACTTCGATGATCACTAAGATTTATAAATAACTACACACAGCCTCCCATGAAAAAAACATTTAAAAGCTTTTTAAAATAAAAAAATGTAATTTAAATCATATTGTGATAATATGGGGAAGTAACCGTGGTATCCCACTTTTACCATTACAAATTTGTTTAGGTACTTGTCCAAATAGCTTCAATATAAAGTATTAATTTACAAAGCTATATATTGATTCACCAAACATAATGACATATTTTCATTATTATAACGCGAGTTCGTGGTTACTGTAGACCTCCATTTTCGCAAATCAGGTCTCGAATGTAGCAGATAACTGATGTTTAACCGCGTCCGCCTGTCCATCCATCTGTTCCCCAGAAAAGATCGTGATTCTGTTTCAGAGGAATCGTCTGCGACCTCCTTCCCCGTCCATCGCCGTCCGTCCATCTTCCCGTCCATCCGTCACTCGTCCTCAACCACTCGCAGCAGAGTCGATTGCCCCATGCTGAGCCTCGTTACCAACAGGACGACTTTCTTCTACCGACCGCGTCGCTCCAGTCGGTGTGCCTTTTTTTTCGCACTTTTTGGCGGCGAGTGCATGCATATGTAAATAATCTTACTTGGCTTGTGGCACAATAGCGGACTTGTCAGAATCAGTCACATAAATGGTAGGACGCCGTAGGGTTTACTTCGTAGAAAGAGACGTTTTTATTATGCTTCGTGTGTCTGCCCTTTTGCTGCGAAACATTTCGTCACACAATTAAGACTTTTCCTGGTCCAAGCAGGCGCAGTAAGACCCGGATTTCTGTAATATTTGCAAGAAGATAATTTATAGATTTCTTATGTCTAAGCGATTCTGTAATGTAATTTGTTGGCATTTTTTACCCATGAAAAGACACTAATGTAACTGAAACCTTACAATAATAATCTTAATTAACAATGAATGAATTTCTTTGTATTATTATGTAAGAAATGTAATTTTATTATTTATTTTTCGCTTATGAATAAAATTCGAATAAGTCGAGCTGTAAATATTATTTTAGTAATATATGATTTCTCTCACTAATATTGGTTGTTCCTAGAATTTCTCACACCAATACGAAGAAATTGATACATTTATTACGAATCACAGTAGCTTCAAGTACACTATGTGATCGAAAGTATCCGTACACGTGGCTGAAAATGACATACCAGTTCGTGCCGCACTCCATCAGTAATGCTGTAATTCAATACGGTGTTTGCCCACCCTTAGCCTTGATGACAGCTTCCACTCTTGTCGGCATACTTTCGATGAGGTGCTGAAAGGTTTCTTGGGGAATGAAAACCCATTCTTCACGGAGTGCTGCACTGAGGAGACGCATCGATGTAGGCTGGTGAGGCCTGGCAAGAAGTCGGCGTTTTAAAAACATGCCAAAGGTGTTCGATAGGATTCAAGTCAGGACTCTCTGCAGACCAGTCCGTTTCAGGGATTTTATTGTTGTGTAACCACTCTATCACTGGCTGTGCAGTATGAACAGGTGCTCCATCGTGTTGAAAACATCAACGTAGGCCTGTGCCGTGATACTGCCACACAAAACAGGGTGCAAGCCCCCTCGATGTAAAACACGACCTCACCATGACACCATTTTGGACGTGTCCGGATACTTTTGATCACATAGTGTACGTTGGTGAAAATGAAAGAGAGTCGTCAAAGGAAATTAAGCGTTCATAATCTCATTTCTGCTTTAACCATCGCTACTATTGAGTATAGAGTCGGACTCTTGGGATGTGTCTTGCAACATCATTCACTGTCTTTGTAAACGTGACCCCCACTGTCTTATTTCACCTCCATTTGATTTTAGACATCACCACCCCTCGATTACTTTCTTTATTCTGTTCCACCTTGGAGACATGTTGTTGCGACAGACCGAAGTGTTTCTGGTAGAGCAGGTAGACTCTGTAAGTAGAACATTGCATAAAATCGGAATTTCTGTAAACATTGTTTATTCTCTACTAAGACATCATCTCTCTCGTTCCCATCACTATTATGACATTCACCGTTATCACTATTGTCGGGAGCTGAGAGCTGACTCGGCTCAGTCTGTGCCCCCTCCCAACATAGATACCTGGAGTAGGAAAAACAGACCTGTAGGTCAACGGCGGATCTCGCGATCCTTCGCAAGAGAAACAACGCCAACTTCCAGGATATAGCGCGCTCTACACTTACGTGAGTAATTACTATAGTTGACGCCCCTGGAACCGCCAAACAATCAATCAACTCTCGTGTGTGTCGGCAACGGATTTGACGTTCCAGACAGGAAAGGAACACTAGCACTTCCTAGGATGTAAGATATATCACACTTACGAAGCTAATAATTTGGTAATTAATGCGTCGGGAAACATTAAATATTTAATCAGTTCACAGCTCCCGCCACATCCAAATTCATATTCATATCCGTCTACCACGTCTCTCATTATCTTATCGATTCATGTCACTACCTATCTACTACATCTACAAGTACCTTTCTATCTACCACAATCCACTACTTTTATCAATACCTCTACTTCTACCACATCCACCACTACCTCTCCACCTACCACATCTACCAATACCTACCACATCTACCATTATCTCTCCACGTATCGCATATACCAATATCTTCCACTCCCTCTCCATCTTCCACGCCTATCATCATCCCTGCTACGTCTACCACCTCTTCCACCTGGCCCTCCCCTGCAGCCGGCGGTGGCTGCCTGCGTCGTGCCGGCCGCTGCACGCCGCGCGTACGGCGCCGTCAGCCCGCGAATGCGTTAATTGCCGCGATGAGGTTCTAAAATCGCACGCGTCCGCCGGCGCGTGTTTGTCTTTCGTTAATATCCTCTCACGCCGCGCGAGGAATTCGGAGGCGAGTTCCTGGGAATAGATACTCTTCTGTTGCTGCTGCTGCTGGTGCTCCTGACGTTCGATTACGACAGGGCTGCCCAAGGTGCGTTTTATTCGTATGTTTATTTATTTTTCGGGTTGATCAACCCGATGAAGAGTGATGAAACGCCAGACGTATCAGTGAGTATTTATTTTTGTAGGGCGCGCAAACGAACTATTTCTTTAGTCCTCTAAGTGTCATTCACGACATATACCGAGAGATGGCGGTGTTCCTCGCCCTTTTGACCGACATTGAAACTACGGAAAATTACCGAACGGAGTAGCCGTCCGCTTCAATTCTCTTTTGAGCAATGTCTATATTTAGTTCAGCTATGAATCCGGCAGAGGTGGTTCAGGGCATCACCTGATGCAGTGCTTCTGAGCGGGAGGTCGTAGAGTTCGAATCCCGATAGTGGCAGAGTTTCCGACACTAGCTAGATAGTTACGTAGAGTTCAGCCGCTGTCTGGGGAGAATTCTAGCTGATAGCTGCTCTGATCAATTGTTTTCTCTTCGATCATCACCAGACGAATGCTGGAGTAGTCCCCAAACAAACGGGACATGGGCCCCTCGCGATCTATCCTTCCCCTTCCTTGTACCATCCTCATCCCTCACTTCTACACTAACACATGCTCTACACCACAAATATATGTGACGAGTCCGGAGTTTAGAGCTAGTCCCGGCTGATGCTGTGCAAGGCGGCGTGTTGATCGGCGCCGCTCCTCGCGACCAGCGGGGGAGAACACCGCTTCTCCCGTGATACATACATGTACTACACTTACGGATCTAATGATCGTAGCCGTTGATGCGCCCATAAACACGAAAAAATCAATATCCCACTCAAACGTGATAAATGGCGTAGGGCACACGCCGGCTTTAGAAGTTTTGCTCCTCTAGGTATCCCTCCAAGCTGAGCACCGCCCCGCACGCAAGAAGTCCTAAGCTGTTGACTGGTCTTCCTATATGGCAGTGTAATTTCAGGAAAAGGCGTATGTGTAACGAGAGAGGAAGGGACAAGGATGGGAAGGGAAGGTTAACGTGCTGTCCGTTGTGGGTTTGTTACACTACTACTTCGGCATTCCCGTGGTAATAATCGGAGAAACCACGGAAAATTACCGAATGAAGTGGCCGTCTGCTTCAATTCTCTTACAAGCAATGTCTGTATTTAGTCCAGCTGTGAAGTTAGTGTCAAAAAGACAACACCGTGAGTTTCAAGAGAAATGTATAAAGGTTTTATTTTGTCTGACATTCTAATAATAAAAAAGGAGTACTAAATTTTTTTAAGTCAAAAATTACTTTTTATTTTTTGAACTTTGTATTTATTTTTACTTTTCAATTTTAATTCAAGTTTTCTCAAACGAATACTATACAATACAATCAAGAAGTGTGCAAGAAAATTTGCTCCAAAGAAGTTATATTTTATTGTAAATTTCTCTGTGCACCAACTGAACATTAACGTCTAAAAAGTTAAGAAATAGTCGTATTAGTTCGCTTTTTGCTTGCTGCTCTTTCGTAAAGGCAGCAGTGCATGATTTCTTCAGCGAAGGTACTTTTTTATTGTCATTTTGTTTCTTACGTGTTCAGTAAGTTATTGAACCTTAGGGTTAAAGAAAATGCAAAACCATCCGAAATTGAAACTATTTGTAGTAATTTGTCAAAAGCGAATGAAAAAAGTACCCGAAAAAAGCGTTTCCTCTTTTCCAAACATAAGAGTTAAAGTGATGTGAAGTACGTCACCCTTGAACTATAAACACAAGCCACGTATGACCAGTAAGAAAGCATTTGGTCAACCCTGGATTACGGCATCGTGTTCTTTTCTTTTTCCGAATACCGGTAGATCTAATCAGTGGCGTACGCTACCTACGCGGGGGGTTATTTTAATTAACTTTTACCGCTCATCTGCGTAAATCCGAGAACCCCGCACGAAACCCGAGAAAAAGTATTTTCGTCCACCCCCTCTGCACCCTTCAGCAGGTTGTAATTTTCGTAATATACTGTGCTTCCTGATCTGCATGGGGAAGGGAATTAACCACCAGTTGCCATCGACCCCGCCACCTCTGCTGCTATCATCACCATCACCTTCACCCCATCATTCACAAGATCTTAACTTCAAGATGTGCTGGCGCTGTCTTGCAGGAACCATCAAAAGCTGTCATTTACAGTTTATCACACATCCGCATCCGCATACAGTCTACTTTATTGCTTTGAGATTCTAAGAGTCATTAAATTATCAGCACTTTATAAAAAATGACATTTGTCGAAAAAATTATATGATGTCAATGAATACTCCGTTGACTCGTTACTGTGCAAAACATTTTGCGTTAACAATTATGAGCCTGCAACAAAATGTTATTCTAATTTAATTTTTTTCTTGATGGTCATTTTTATTCATTGCATTTGAGATAGTTAAGATTGAGTAGTAGAATTTTTGTCTTATGCCTGTAACATAAAAAGAGCATTAAAGAGTTTTGGCACGTTCGAAATATTAAATTATTAAAGACGCATGAAAGAACTTTTTTATATTGTATCAGATCATACATTTAAATTCAAAGACATATTCTGACATAACATTTCGTAATTTTTATTTTTCACGTAATTCTTCACTAAATCACTTCATATCAAGAAAATAATGTGATATTATGTTAATTTGGCCCATATAGTTCTAAAATTGTTTTTAGATAAGAGAAATAGTTTTATTTTCCATGTGGGAAACAAAATTCAAGATTATCGTATAAAATTGGGAAAAACAACAAATTATGGATAATCATGGTTATAACACAAATGAAATAAACAAACATAATTGACAATACGTCGTTTACAAAATTCTTCCAATGGATAATTGCTTATGTATCCTATATTATTTTCAATATATCCATTAATCATTTAACTTTGAATTTTACATTTTACTCCAAACTTTCCATAACAAATTCAGAGTTAAACAATTTAATTTCAAACGTAGACAGAAATAAAGAGGGATATATTAGTAAATCGGAAATAGTATAGTATGCAATTAATCTATAATGTTGTCCTTTTTTGCACGAATGAGAAGATATTACCGAACTCACTCCTAACGTCGTTCGTTCGGTAATATCTTATTATAAGCGAGTTGCACAGACTATTTTTTTGTATAACAATATTATAAGGATTTAAGGAAGCGAACTTAATTAGGGTGTTAAGTTGTAATTCGTAGTTGTAGTAGTTCTGGACTTCATGTTATGACGTCATGAATGCAACCTAAGCAACTAATTTGTTTACAAATGGCAATTAGTTTGAAAGTAACGATTCAAACATAATGGATTTGCCCAGAGAAATTGTGGAAGGAACTGCAAAAGCAGAAAATGCTTTGATACCGAAAAAGTCTTGCAAACTTTATGAGAAAGAGTATGTAAAGTTTAGGAAACGGATGGAAGAAAAACATGCAAATTTATTTTGCTCTGAGCATGAAAATTTTAGATCTGAGGATGATCGCTATGCGATCGAAACGATCATAAACTTAATAAAAGTATTGATACCAGGCAACATTCTTTATTTATCAGTGTAGAAATGTACCGCAATCCCAGTGTCCCCAAAAAACACATTTTACTGTCTCGAATACCGTGTCACCCTGTCTCCATGTAGGTGCTGACGTTCTGTATAGAGTACTTGATAAAATATTAATTAAAAAAATACTGAAATTTATTCGCATATCAATAAATAGGCTTCAGATCACTGTTTTTTTATCTTGTAAATTAAGGAATCAGCAATATTCATTGCATGAGTTCATCCTTCAAAGGGGTGTTCTTTTTCCTCAGTCAGTAATGAAAGAGAAAATTACACGAGTTAAATAAAGAGCTTTAAAATTATTTTGGCAAAACGTTCGAAAACACTGAAAGTAGGCGGCGGAATATGTGGTATTAGTTTCAAAGGAATAACACATTTGAGTGTTCCAAAACACTACCATCCTCACTCCACGTGTAGCTCCCCCCTCCCCGCGTTCCGCGCGTAGAGGTCTCGGTAATAGATTTAAGCCAGCGGCGGCGGCGACCCGTCCCTTCGCGTCCATCGGTCAAGGGAGCGGGGCTGCGACGGGCACGGGCGGGCACGGGGCTCCCAAAGGTCATGGACCGCGCGGCCGCCCCCACTTTACGAAAGCGGCCCGTACTCGCCGCTGCCCCCGCCATTACACAATGCCGGGTTCGGGCACGCGCAAATTATCCGCTCGTTATTTTTACGGCGGTGATCCTTTTAGCTCTCGGCCGCCGGTCGCTCGCGCGGGCGTAGTGATGGAAGATGTGGGAGAGGGCGGGGAGGGGAGGCGCGGTAGCAATGGAATGGAAGCGCTTGTGCCGTCAGCTGCATCCTCAGGGAGAACAATGAGACAACTAGCTCACAAATCGTATTTTGAGGTAACACATCGCGCTGATTGATTATTTTGTGTTTCTGAGCGTGTTAGTTGCTTGGGCCATTAGCCCAGTAAGTGAAGTGCATTTTTTGAGTGGTGGCGGTGTTCTTTCCCTTTTGGATCGTGATATCCGGCGCCGACCTACAATTAGGCCTCCGAGTGTTTTCCCCACTATCTCCTTCCAGCAGGGCACCGTAAGTATACTGTCCCGGCATTCGCCTGGTATTGATCGGAGAATCCACGGAAAACTACCAAGCGGAGCAGCCGGCAGCTAGACTTTTTCTCCAGACGCAGCTGAATTCAACCTGGCTCCCTAACTGGTGTCGAAAATCGTCCCTTCGTCGGCGCTCGAACCCTAAGGCCTCCCGATCAGAGGCGCTGCAGTGACGACGGTTGATGCACTGAGCCATCTCAGGCAGTGCAAATGTCGGAAATTCCAGGTGGTGTCAGCTGTTGAAACAGCTAAGAGAGCGTAGGTGTAATGTGCAGAGTGCAGAAGAGGCTTTCTCAGTGGTGATGATGTGAGGCATGTTTTCATTTTAAACTCTCGTAAATTTTGTACAACGGTACAGCGATTTGTATATATTATGAGACTTTTGTAAAAACTTAAGATCGCGAAGGTTGGTTGAGCGATGTTAAAGAGGTGGTTGTGGTACCTACATTCGAAGTCCACCGATATTTATTTGATTTGAATATAATTCAATTTTTAAATAATTTAAAACCCTAGATAATGTTTTTGATGTGCATTTTGTTGAACGCGTTTATCACAGGCGTTTGTTGCGTAATTCGTTATTATTCACTCGAAAAACGAATATTCAGAATACATTTTGGAAACATGTATTATCTACGTTCCTAATATAATGTAGATTACGAAATTACTGTTTTGTGAATGTTCATCGGCGAGATAGTCGATAATATTTCATTTACAGAGTCAGAAATTGTATAACTTTTTTGTTTGAATGAATTTACTTGTATATTATTAGTTATATCAATTTATTAGTTTATTAAAATTACCAAAAACATGAATATAATCAATTTTAAGCGGAGTGCTGCAGCCCTTCCACTTGGTAATACACAGGGATTGGATTGGATTGGAGGGGCATAGTGTCCACTGATGTGAATGATGTGTTACATACCCTGAACATATCAGCCATTTTTATTTTAAACTAATTGTAAATTGTCCATTTGTTATTTTGTTCTTGTATTACGTTTTATTTCATTTATATTTCAAACATCGCGCCGTTGAGGATTCGATTCTTCACGTGGATTAACGACTCACTCTGAAATTACACCTAGCGTACTTACGAAATAGCTTTCGTGTTTCGAAACTTCATTGTTTTCTGCAGTGTTTGTAAGAGAACAATATTAATTTATGTATGAGAAGGGTATGTGCCCAGCAATGCACATCTGTGACGTGAATGGCGAGCAAAACGCGATCCAAATGCACTATATAATTATGGAATCGTATTGTTGTGCCGTGGACAAATTGAACGAAGTATGCAGACTTTAAAATTTTCTGAAGAGGAAAATATAATTAAAGAAGACCCAAAAAATCAAACTCTCTGTCCAATTAAGAACAATAAAAAATAACAGAGACACTCTAATAACAAACTTTATGAGCAATAATCCTGAATGTGCGGTGGTAAGGAGTCTTAAAAAACTTTTTTGGTGCTCTTCTATTCTCAACCGGAAAAAGGTTTAATTTCAATAGTTATGGAGTTTTAAATGATATTTACAAAGATCTGAAGACACATAGTATAATCTCGTACACTGGTAAATGATGATTATTTAGGGTGTTTAAATTATTTTTTCATTTCTCTGGTTACATACCGTAACGCAAAAATCAGGCAACGCCACGGGTAATGCACGAGTTTATACGGTAGTATTGGTAGGGTTAACAAAGATATTTTAATAATGGTAAGAAATACAAATCATCACCGATACCAGTGGATATTAGGTGCCGTAAAATAGACGAAAGATATCCGAGACAATGGAAAAATTGTTTTGTTTTGTTGATTGTCTCTACATTCCGATTAAATTATGTATGCGAGTAGAACGTGAGGAAAATTATAATATTGCCATGCACATAAACAATAATTTCCCCATCAAACTGTTTGCCTCTGAAGCGCTCTTTCTGAGTTTTATGCACATTTCAGTTACCTTATTTTTGTAATCTGAAAGTAGTTTGGCATTGGTAATGGTTCGAAAAACAGTGATGGAAGTGATGATGGGACGTAGACTGCTGTGACGTTAACGGCATGTCATTTTGGGAGCTACTCCCCGTTGAGTTCTTGAATGTGATTGATCTCGGGGCGACGCCACGACGTGAACTGGTTTTCGAACATTCTTCGGCGAAGCCTTCTTCATGGTCAGCGTCGTCGCTTAGAAAGCTCATGGCAGCACTGAAAGCCTAGCCAGCCGCTGTACACTAGCGTAAATGTTTACAGGCGCAGAGATGCGATTGGATTAGGGTGAAGACGGCATAGATGATACGGTAGGTGGCCTACTGCTCTCTTAATTTCTTTTCAGTTGAATAGATTAACCTGGCTTAAGTTGAGTACAGTAAGAGTAACGGTGCCAGACGTCAATTATAGGATTATTTATAGAACGTTGATTAAAGACCCGACGATGATAATGACATCGACGGTGATAATTATGTACGGTCAAGAGATCCGATGGGTTAAGGAGGCATTGAAATGGCAGTTTCAATCGACGTTAATTTATTTTAGATTTGTCATTTGTGTATGAGTACTACGTTAGATGCTTGTCGAACGCCATCCCCTCTGCGCTGTCGTCGCCGAGTGGATAGGAATTGACAAAGCAAGTCCTAAGCGAAAATGCGAGATAACTTTGAGAAAATGGCGACGGTAGGCGCGGAATGGCGGAGGCAACGAGAGTCGTGGCGGTGGAGGGGAAGGCAACCGTACTGGATATCGTTTCGGCAGCGGGGCGCGGAGGAGGTCGAGTGAGAAATGGTAGCGGCAGCTGCCTCTTGATCTCGTTAGTTTTCCTGCTTCTGCAAATGACACGTTTGGGAAAGGTCGCGTCTACTTAATTTCATTAAAGCTGCCGCCTTCGCTGGGGCACAGTGGCCATGAAACCAATTCTTGGAGGGCAAGAGTTAATTTCACAACGAAACTTGTGATTTTGTTTTACAATGTAGCTGCGAAACTGGAAGTTTCTTTTCCGAAAACCTTTCCTTCAAAATTGGCAAGGCACGAAGGAGTAACGGTGTGTATTAGTAGGAGAAGTTTAAAATGTAATTTGTGTTCCAAATTGAATAATTATTCATCTTATCCTATAGGACCTCAGGAAGTGTGAAAGTAACAAAGACATTGCGGTCAAAAGAAAAATATATGAATCTAGAATTTACAACGGGAACGAAAATAGGAAACTCGCTCTAGGAATTTATCATGTCTCAGAACGATTTCTCTGAATGGATGTTAGGCAGAACAAACAGTTCATATATTTGCCCGAAGAATATTCTAATAGCTTCCGATACGGCGAATAACGTTAAGAAAAGAATGTATATATAATATATTTTCATTAAATGAAATTAACTCTTTAAAAGTCATTTTCCTTTTGGTCACTGAATTATATTCAAAACTTAAACAAAAAATACGATGTACCTCCCTATTAATTAATTCTCCCCAAAAACATTGCAAAGCATTTATCGTCTAAAAGTTTCCAAATAATTTTCATTGTATAATTTTTAAAACTTGCAGACAATCGTTATTTTTGTTATTATAAAAGCAAATGAGGCATGCGTTGTAAAATTAAGATATTTGTTTGCCAGTGTCCTTTTTATGAATACCAATGCAAGGTTTTTTGTGGTGCATATTTTTTTTGTTTTTTTAGCAGTAGATTTAAAAAGTGACATTAAATTGTTGGTAAAATGTGTAAATCCTGTCTTCCCCACGACCGAATCCGCGTCCACTGTGCATCGATACTCTCGTGCCATCTCTCACGCTCCCGCTGTTAAATGAAGGTCCCGTTTTCGGAATTTATACAGCACCGCGGCGCAAGCGAACTGGCAGACCAGGCGGGCGAGCGTGGCCCGTGAGAATCACCGGATTTACATAACCAGTCTCCTCGTCCTCCTCCTCCTTCTGCTGCTTCGCCTTCACACCTTGGACGCGGCCAACCGCCCGCACACGCCGGGGCGCCCGCCGTCGCCTCCCTTGACAATTACGCCCCATTTACATATCGGCGTGTGTGTAGCTGTCCGCTGGATGTGCCCGGGTCCTGTGGCCCCGATTCGGACTGGCTGCCTTCCATGCTCCGTGCGCCCGAGGCTTGTGGTGACGTCACTACCAAGGTCGTCATTCTCATGTGTGGTGGTTGAAAAGAGTCTCCATTTCCCAAGCAATGTAGTTTTTTATTTACCGTACACTATGTTTGATATTTCATCATTTTCTTAGTGATACGAATTCACATCCTCGAAGTAGAGGTTCTGAAATTTTAGAATTATCAATATTGTTTTCATATTTTGAATCCTTCAAGCCTATTTAAATTACTTCAGTAAATCTACATTTTCACTCTTTCAACTTGAACATACAAGACAATGTACTGCATCTAAACGAAATATTCTTTCGTGTGATTCAGAACACCTACCTTCCTTTGAACACAGGTACTCGTACTACGTCGAGACTCTCACTAACACTTATGCAAACTGTGTTATGAACACTCGCTTTAGTCTACTTCCTTGCCATGCCTCGTACAGTGTTTCTCGCCTCTGTTGAGGCATCGTCATTCTCAGTCTCGATTCGGAGCCTCCCGGCATTTGCACTGGGTGCAACTCGCGCCGCTCCCAATCGATCACGGCCCGCAGCAAATAGAGCAGGCGGATCGGTGCGCGCGTCCGGGCAAGCATGCCTGCATCTGGCAGGCCTTTGCAAACGCCGGAGAATCTGCCTTACCTATCAATATCGGTGCATCTGTCCGTACCGTCCGTACCTGTCCCATTCTATCTACAACTTCTCCACCAGCAATATTTATCACCATCCTCATTATTGTCTATCGGTCAGTTTTCCACCTTACCGCTCTTCCTACTCAACCTCCCTTCCAATAATCTGTCCTGCAACTCACTCATCCATCCACCCGAATGCCTCCAACCAGCCAAACGATTACTCGTCAAACCACCCAATTAACCACAAATAATTAATAAATAATTGTTCCTACTCTTTGTCTACCCATTATCCGGCCAAAGATTCAACCGTCCATTTATTTTAATTCCTGGCAACCAAAGCGAACGACTGATTTCTCTCGAAAAAAAAATCCCCGTCTTTACACTACTACCTCACCCACACAGACAACCACCCTTACTTTTTAGTGCACGTCTTTTAAAGCTTGCCCTATTGAGAAAAATCGTAATTTTGTTATAAATCTGTGCATTTTATAGTTACGTTTTAAGTTATTATTCATCAGAAATGAGGCGAGTTCAGTGAAAAGAAAAATAATTCGACGTAGACACTTATTTGCTGCGATTGCAGATTTTTAGCGAAAAGCCGATGCAAAATCATAACCATTATAATTGAAACCCGAAACCTATTCTTTGCAAACTGAAAGCGCTTCCCTCCATGTTTTGTGAAATATTTTTTCAACTTTTTGTTTTCTAGGAATCCTGTATTGCTTCAAGAAAACATTTCGCAAGAATTTTGACTTTAAAATGTCAACTTAATTGTCAAATAGGTCTTTCTCACTCGGGAAATCTATGTTTGAAAAAGTAAACGCATCATGAAGCTACTATGATAATATTTGGGGATATATTCTTGTGATTTATTTGCTATCTTTTATTCTACACAACTTTCCTAACTTCACAAATCATATAAAAAATTTACTCTATTATTTTCAGCTTTTAATGCCTTCATCAAACGATCATTTTTGAACATCCGATACCCAAAACTAAAGGAATTATAAATGAAACCACTATATTGTATTTCACTCGGACATGCAACTTTATATAACGTTTGCATTTATTATTTTTCCGTTAAATAAATGAGAAATGTATGTCATTGTAAAAATATCTTATCGAAAAATGTAGTAGTACAGTATTCAGAAATTGAAACTGAAATTCATGTGTATCAAGTATGGAAATTCATTCGATGACCCACATTATAAAGACCGGTCAAACATATTTTATCTGGATAGACTTCAGTTACAGTACCATTACCATAACATATTCACAAATTATCATTTTCACAAAACGCGTTTACGATCATTAATTTTTAAAGCATGTAAAGCAACAGTGGATGTTTTAGTAATTTTCTTCTTCCTGCGATTAAAGCATACAAATGCTACAGTTGACCTCACATTCCGAATATATACTTCATTGAACCCATAGTTATGTCCAGGATGTTTCTAGGAAGTACAGCTTACGGAAAATGCCTCAAATATTTACTCGTTTCAATTTTTATACTAGGTTATGCCTCGCATTCATGGTTCCTTTTTTGTATTTTTCGGCTACCTTTGGAGATGAACTTTTCAAGTCAACTCCTCACACTTGATTAATGAATGTGATGCCAGAATATTTCCAACCGTAAATGTTAGTTTCTGATAAGTGGCAGTTATAGGTAACACGTGGTCATCTCTAATGTCAGACTTTTGACACTTATCCATTATTAATGTCAAGTTCCGGCAGGAATTTAATTTGTTTCAAATTAGGAAACTGGTAGTTTCGTTTCTCAATTGAACAAGAATGTAAAACTAGAACTTTCCGTAAAAAAAAGGGATCTCGTTTTATTATTAGAATCACTTAATATGTATATTTTAATGGAGAACATTTCCTGATATTAGTAATATGTTATTATTATTATCATTATTATTAATATTATTATTACTATGGTATCTAAGATTTCGATTTGTAGCGATGTAGTATGTATTGCGATGTATTTTCATTCTCTCCTAGGGTGAATTCTAACTGGTTAATCTGACATTGACTACTCACAGGATCAGGTCAAAGGATTTTCACCAAAATTGATATTTCTAGAACGATCTCATTAGATTGCCTTGGAATTCCAACCTGATTTTATAAATTTTAGTTCAGGGGTGTTCAACTTGCAAGGCCTCAAGCGCCACAACTATGACCCTTTATATGGTTTGGGGCTACATTTTCATTACCGGAGCGATCCACCCCTGACTTTCCCGTATTGTTGATCGCGGCACTTCGCTCGGCTGCTCAGAAATGGGGAATGGAATCATGCGTGATATCAGGGCATGTATAACACAGTGCATAACATTGATGTGATTTTTCATTTCTGAATTTACTAGAAAAAAATCTTTAAATCTTGAACATATTTTTACACTAAGCGGGGGTTGACTACGACAGGCTGCATGCAGGTTTTAGATGATACTTCATTCGACGCCCTACGACATCTAAAAAAATTAATAATGGATTCGAATATTTCTTTAGTTTTTTTTTTTCGAAAAGAGCTAAGTACGATTATAAAAATTGTACCGGTCCTATTTTTATTGTAATAACTGAATTGTGGAAATTTTGATAATCCTCTCGTAAAACTCCATAATTGAGGATATTGATATTTTGAAATGAAATTCTTCAATATTAGATATTTAAATAAAGTAATTTTTTTACTTAGAGTTTTTGAAAATTAAGATGTTTTTGCATAATCGTAACATATTTAGAAAATTACGTAAACAAGACATTTTTTCGAAACGTCTTGAAAATTTTCTGAAGTTTTCTACTTGAAGGGCATACATTTTGCTTAATAATAAAAGTAGATTTAATTTACATTAAATCCTCTGAAATTTCGAAAATTACAGAAGTTAATTTTTTAAACATGTCTTACTTCTTCAATATTAAAGATTCATATTTCTTGTTAATGCGATCTATATCTCAATATTAGGCATTCAATTCTAATTGTGCCATTTTATGGGAAATGTTATAAGTTTTCGATATATGTTTCATAATTTTGAGATAATTGTAATGTGCAATAATCACTGCAACAGTAGAAATCACACTCTTATATTAGAGTTTGAGATTGTTATCCACAGTGTTGGGTTTGCATCCCAGCATGAGTAATTTATTTTTTGTTTCTTTACATTTTTTGTTAGTGCACAATATACTTAATTCAATGGCAGAATGTCATTTTCATTTAAACCATTAGATTTTCTAAAAATAAAAATAAGAATTATTTCCGATTTATAGGCGTTTCGTGTGGTTAGGGCTTTTCGAAATAATGGTTTTGGCCAGTGTCTAAGTTGCAATATTATTACATTACGTAATTGTTATCAATAATTCCACTATACCGTAGTTCCGCTAGCTTTTAAACACGAATTGGATTTGGAAGGTTCCTAAAAGCGATCCAGAATTTCGTTTCGACAGATAGGAGGTAAACCGTTGCCGTTTCGCAAGGAACGCTCTTGAACCAGATATGTTGTAACCTAGCGGCGCCTGCACTATGATCACCATGGCGCCACTAACCTAATGTGCGACCTAATCACCTGTTTGGCTGCCGAGCTGTCGTGTGGATTCCTTCTCTGGTATTCTTGGCCTCTTGGCGGTCGCAATCGCCAGGGCATTATAACAGCCATTTCTCGGGCTGTCATCGGCCTCATCTCAGAGCAGTTAACACGAGGACGGTCAAAAATGCAGAGCCGAGCCTGCGATTGTGGGACACCTACTAGAACTCTGACAAAAGGAGGCTCGAAATGGTTTCGTATATTTTAAGTTTCTGCATTCTGTATGCTGTTTTTACGAGTTTATAACCGTATACATATATTTTAAGTGAATTAATAATTAACAAATTTCTTTTTATTTTGGGAAATAAGCTGTTGTGCATATTGACACACATTTATTTATGTAAAACATGTTTGCCCAACAAACCATAATAACGGTATTAGCGGAAAGATGAGCAAGAGCAAGTAACATATGTTTTCCCGAAAAATTGACTTTTGTCTACACCTAACTACTATACGCGCACAATATTAAAAGGTTTTCATTTTTAAAATTTTTAGTGATACATTTTTGAACACCGGTACATTGTAATTTGATAATCAAAATATTTTGATAAACTCAATTTATTTTCACACTTCTAAAATTATAAGTGTTTTCAATTTAAGATCCTTAAAATTCACTCTTCCACACACAAATCCACAGAGTATTGGTCCGGGTATTCTTTTGGAAAGTAGAACATTTATTCATAATTTGCAATTTCCTGATTTCAAAACAATCAAAATAATCTGTGTAAGTGATCGAAGAATTGGATGGGGCAAAAAAGCAAATGAAGAGGAAGAACGGCATGTCGAAGACGGAGATCGAAGACGAAGAATGGATGATTAATTGGGGACGAAAGATTAACACAGACAGATTCCGGACTGCGAACGTCAGAACTCGGAAAAGGAGAAATGGAAAGTGGAAGACGGAAGACGAAGGGCAGATTGCCGAGATTTGGAAAAAGAGAATGGGAGGCTGAGAAAGATCAGTGAAACGCAGATATCAGGAGGTGAAAGGAGGAGGATAGAGATCAGACATGGGGAAGGAACACAGAAGAACAAATATCGTGAAACGGAGAACTAATAGTGGGAGACAAGAACCGAAGGAAAACAAAATTAAACACAGCAATGGAAATGAGGAAGAAAAGATGGAAAAGGAAACACGGGAGGACCAAGAAGGAGAACGCATGATGGAAAGCAAGAGACGAGCGACAGGCGACCTCTCCAAATGTGTCGCGACGAGATCCAATTATGATAATTGACGTCGGTCCGGGAACTTTCTGGAGCAGAGGCCCAGGGTGCAGGGGTCCGCCGAAGTTAACGGAACCCGGAGAGAGCTCCCGGAATTATCTCTGCGGCGCGGCACGGCACCTCGCCCGCTCTCGCTTCTTCAAGACGGTCGCCCGGGGATTCTTTACGGTTAACTTCCGTGAAGAGGTGTCAGCCTTCCATCATCCCAACGCGCCGCTCACCTTCGGGGGCCCCGGCCAACGCGCCCGCGTGGGGCTTTTACGGCAGTGTGTGCATTGTGCTGAGCTTAAGCACATTGCTATTCTTCTCCGGAGCGTCTTTCTATTGTCCTGCCGTTGAATTACTATCGTGGGGCCATTAGCCTGCCAATCTTGGCCACCTTCGCGTTATTGTTCGTTTTGCGGCTTACCTGTTGTTGTTGGGTGTTCCTTTTGTTGCAATCGGGCTAAGTTTTCTCTGGATATATGGAGTATGTAATGAGGCTAGTGTTAAGAGGATGCGTTAACTGGGAGTTGAGGTGACTTCTTGTTGTTAAGGATCAATTCACACGCATCTGTTACGCCAATTTATAAATTGATGTAATTCCTTCCACAGCAGTAGAGAATGAGAAAGCTGCATAAAGAACAGAAGCACGCCCACAGCATTAACAAATAAAGTTAGTGAAACTTCGTTTGAGAATACTGCTTGTTGCCCATTCACGACCTAGTATATAGAGTTCTCGATCACTAACAACAATGACTGCGCATCATGAAAACGTAAGGCGTTCTAAAACCGTCTTGAGAAGAAATTTATAAAGACGTTCGTATCACATGACGTATGCAATTGTCAATCACTATTGCAGGTGAAGAAAATAAGATACAAGTAAATGACATAATTATCATTTTTGTTCAAAACAAACATTGAGGAATTTCGTTATTATTTCCCAAAATAGATTTAAAATTACCCAGATTTCAATCTTTGAGGATACATTGGTGAATTGCTTTTTTTTTGTCAAAGCAAAATGTTATTTTTACAAAAACAAGAACTCAACAATATATTATAATATTTGATGTTTGAATGTTGCAATTTCCTTCAACACGAAGTTCAGTATTTCAATATTCCAAAAAGTATTTAACTGACCGTAAAACTCTGTAAGAACAATCCAGTGAAGCTCTCTGAGAACCTGAACACAACACGAATTGAAAGCTGATTTACAAGCTCTTACGTTTATCTCCCAGTTTCCTCAGCCTTTTCCCAGAAACTAGCTAGTCTTTGATTGACGGAGCTGACGCCAGCTTCCTGGCCCTGATACTCAGACGTGAATGACGCAAGCATAATCGTCCAATAAAGAGTAAATCTTTGTCTCGTGTGCTTAATTCGTAACTATTCTGACGTTTTGTGTTTATAATTTGAACGTATTCTAAAAGAGACAAAAAGTTACAAAATAGAAAGTACCACACCTTTCACTGAAGAAAATTGTTGTTTTAGTGTACTTTTATTTTTACATCTAGGTATAATATGTGCTGAGATTGAAATAATTTAATGTCTAGTGGATGCGTAGTTGCATGGTTTGGAAGATGGGAATCGAACATTCACTTTAGAAAGAAGTAACTTATCGCTTTATTGAAGGTGTATTTTTTAGGCAATATGATCCATCTAAGAATAATACAAATCCATCTAAGAGTGGCAGGAACCATAGATAACGCAAACCCTCCAAAATCCTGTGAATTATTTAGCATTGACTTAAAATGTTCAACATTATCCTCCTGAGTATCATCAAATTTCGGATTGCACATTACATTTCACCTTCCAGTGGTAAAGACGCAACTAGCTGAAATGTAGCCACCTGACGTCGTGAGCATGAAAATATGTGATATGTACTCGAGATCCTTATGGATGAATTTAAAAAGGTCACGATGTTCAGTGCAACCTTAATTTAATTTTTGTCATTACGTGATTACGTTGCATGATGCCATTACGTTACATTAGACATTGTTTTATTCAAACCACTTTTTTTATTTGTATAGATTTCCTCTTCCCATTTTTGTTGTTATTTTGTTTTCTATTTTATTCCTGGTAGAATTTTGTTTTCTACAATATTCCCTTCAATTTTACTCTTAGCTTAATGTTTTTTCATATAATTTCTACTTCTCTTCTTCTGTATTGGATACTTCTCTACACCTCTCTACCTTTACTTACACGTATTCTTTTCATTCTTTTTACTGTTATTAAATTAATATTGCTTATTTTGTCGCGAATTGGCCATCTCCGGACCAGGCGAACGTAGAATCCGAGGGGACTCAGTTTTGTATATCGAGGTTAGGTGCACGTGACGTTTATGGGTGGGGGTAGTATTTTCATACTGAATCCAGTTTTACATCCACGGTTGTTAGCCCTGGAGGATAACGTGAAATGATAATGATGATGAAGAATGAAATGGACACTCACAAATATATAAAGACGCACACAAACACTTCCATACCCGAGGTGGAACTCGAACCCGTGATCCTTCGGTCCAAGACCGCCAATACAAGTTTAGCGATCTCGGCTGCCCGAAACGGCTTGAACCCTATTGAATGGCCAAGGCGGCAGCGGTTGATTTCTCCTTCGGGAGCGCCACTCGGCCGGAGGCTGAAGGCGCCGCGTCCTGCGCTAATGAAGACGCCGGGGGCCGCGTGCGAGCGGTGGTGCGGTGGCGCGGTGGCGGGCATACGCGATGAGGCGGCACCGGACCGAAGAGCCGCTCGCTTAGCCGCGCGGGCGCCGCTTCCGGTGCGGGCGCACGCGGCGGGCGCTGTGGGGCGGGCGGGGGCGGGGCGGGCGAAACGGCCTCCTACAACGAAATGGCATTCGATTCACAGATTGAGGCCTGTGGGCGCTACAGCTGCTTAGGACATTAGTCTTGAAAGAGCAGTGCATGTTTCTAACGCGGGAGGTGGCGGTCAACTTCTTCCTTGGGTGGTGAGATCCGGTGCCGACCTACAAGTCGGCTTGCTGTGTTTTTCACAAACAGGTATCTCCCGCTAGCGGGGCACCGCCCCGGCCGGGACAAGCTTGAAGCTACCGACTGATCTCGAGGCATGGGTGGTAGTGCAGTGCATGTGACTGTAAGTGTAAGTTAAGGTGTGAGAGTAGGACAAGGAAGATAAAGGATAGATCGCGCGCGGTTCATGAATCCATTGTTAGGGTACCGCTCCGGTATTCACATGGTGTTGATCGAAAAAAACAACACGGAAAACTTCCGATCAGAGTAGTCTGCTGCTAGAATTCTTCTCCAGACAGCGACTGAATTCAACCTGGCTTTCCAGCTAGTGTCGAAAATACTGCCACCGTCGGGACTCGGCCCCTAAGTCCTCCCTGACAGAGGCACTGCTTCGGCATCAATTGATGCCTAAGCCCTCTAAAATTCGAATGACATTCGCAACTGGAGCGTCCCATACTAGGTTTTGAGTTCGGGACCCGGTTTTTGGCGTTAGCGTAAAAAGCTGATCATTGTCTGGTATGGGATTTGTAAATCTTCGATAAATCGTTGTTGTTTCCTGCAATAAATTACCAGAAAGTGCTGGAATTCCTTGAAAATATGTCACGGACATTGCTAATTATTCATTTTTTATTACTTATGTAATTTAAAACTGTAGCATTTGGTTTTTCACAATATCTCGTGTTTGTCAACCTTCTGCAATACAGCAGTCACACAAATATTAAAAGATAATTACGCCCCTTTACTTTTCTTTTCCCTTGCCCTTATGCCATGTAAGTGGGTTCCGTTTAGAATTTTGCCCGCGTGTTGCCTCTTCCAAACCACCGTGCGGCGTTGGCGGAATGAAGGCGCAATTAGGCCGGCCCGAGGCCTTGTCCTCCGCCGCAACATCTTAATCCCGTCCCGACGACGCCCCCGCCCCCGCCCCCGCCTCCGCCCGCGTCGCGTCGCCCGGCAGCCGCGCGGCTGCGCTCCCTCCGACGGCGAGAGCCCAGGCGCTTGTGGTTGCAGCGCTGAGGAAACGGGATGAAGAGATGGCGTGGGAGTGGGGAGAGAGTGGAGAAGGGGGAAAGTAGAAGAGTGAGAAGGAATGCAAGAGAAAGAGAGACAGTGGATAAGCTAGAGAGAGGGAGTGGGTGAGTGATAGTGGAAGAGAGAGTAAGATGGAGTATAAGTGACAATGAATGGAGGAATGTGAGATGGAGTGAGAGAGGAGTGGAAGAGTGTGGGAATATAAGAGAGAACGAATCAGAGAGAGAGAGGGGATGAGTAAGGGGGGTAAATGGGACCATTTCCCATGACTCTCAGACATTTCAGCACATTAATTAGAACATTAGTCATTTGCTGGGTCATCAATTCTATATATTCCACTGTTATCTCTCTTCCACATCTCATACAATTCCCTGATTAGTTGACTCAATAAATTAAAATAAAACTTTTAATTTACATACAATTACAAAAAAATATCATGCACCTTAATAAGCTGTTTATTTACATATTAATCTTTCCTTTTTCATCATTTCCATACCCCAAATACCACAGAATATTACTAAGAAACCGGTTACCGAGATGAACTCAATCTCGACAAGGTAACAATCGATTTTAATTTTTTTTTTTTTTTTTAGTTCAGCGTTCAAAAAATGTTGTATTGCGCGTGACACAACCTCCGCGTTCTACTGATGATAATGGGGCCCTACTGATGGGACACCGTTGGGAACGAGCTAGATCGTCGGGTGGCGCCAGTCGGCTGCCGTCGTTCTGGCGCCTCAGCCACCCTCACGACCGCTTCGCTTTCTCCACGCGGCGATTTAGATAGTACGCGCCGAATTTCCCCAGCGCCATTTCCGAGGGCAAACATCTTTAGGGCCCATTATATCGATCTCTTGAACGACGTTAGAGGCGCTCGAGATTCTTATCTTGAGCATCCGTTTGTATCGGGAAAAAGGTCGGATACTTTTAAATAAAACCATTGCTGGACAATGGATCTGTCATACCAAACGGTTGCAATTTGTTCACTGTTTCAGTGAAATTTTCATATTTAGGTTATATTTGTTTACTATTTCAATAATAACAATAGTAATCACGTAACAAATTCTTAACAGATTTTGACTTGGTTTATTTTCGTAAAAACGTATTAAAACTGTATGTGATGTTTGGAGAACAAGTATAATCTGCACACAATTGCTTTTATAAATGAATGACTTATGGGTAGTATAATTTCTTGTTTTCAATCACAAAATTAGAGCTTTCTTTCAATTGTTTCCAAACAAGGCTACATACCAGAGAATACAATCCTAAAATTTTTAAATCCTTTAAAATCATTTGAAAACCCAATGTACCCAAAGAGCTTTATTGTAATTGAGACGATTGTTGTGTTAAAATTAGTTCTTAACAAGAATTGTATTTGATGTACCTTACTCTCCCTCTTTCCTGTTCACTTTTTCTGTAAACAAAACTAACAACTCTACACTTTTACCGTCGTTGATATTAGACTTCTTAGACTGCTTTTAATGAATTGGTCGCAAGTGCGGGTGCAATTTCTAGTGCCTTACTGCACAAACAATAGAAATAATAATAATAATAATAATAATAATAATAATAATAATAATAATAATAATAATAATAATAGCATAATCTGTGGAGATGGAAGTGTTTTCTTCATCAAGGTCCTCAATAATCGGTGATATTTTTTGTTCATAAAATATTTTATTCTTTCGAGAATTGAACAAGATGGGTCTTTTCACTCTTTACTTACATCGTACATAATGGCGTATATTTCATGTGAAATAATCCGATTTTCATATATATATGGGTAAATGATGACTGTCTTTATCATTTCTTTGAAGTAAATGTACTACGTAACCCTCCCTACTGACCACATTTTAGTATGTGATACAAATAACGACTTTTCAGGACATCATTTCCAAGAAAATATCCTTATATGGTTTCAGGGAAAAAGTACCATTAACAGAATGTTCTTGGAAGATATTATTGTTTTATTTGAAATGCCACTGTTTGAAACTTACAGATTCGATAAAATTCAAACGCTTTTCGTGAATTCGAACAACGTAATACATTTTGGTAAAAATCCAGAGCAAATATCGTACATCGATTGAAATGATACGACCAAGATTCTCACAAGTATTGCTCGTTTTCGGTGTGTTGGTCGCTTCTTTGTAATCAATACACCATTAACACTCATTAGGTATCATTAAAATACTTTATCGATGGAGATACAATAATGACTAAGATTTTGTAACAAACGATATATTTGATATACGGATATTTGAACGGACCAATATCTATTACGGATAGGTCAACTTCTCAGAAAAGTCAACCATTTTTGTACTGAAGTTGGTATCCTTATGTATGGTGTAAGATCATTCTCTTCTTGTACCGAATTAAAATGATCCACGTTTTATTAAACCTTTCTGAGAACATTCCGAATTACTTAATTAATGGAACAAAATAGATGCAGGTTACCAAAGCCACAGATAATAATTTCAGTAAAACAATAAAATTATCAATTGACTATAAGAAGATGCATATCAAGGAGAGAGGGCTGGCTTTATTTTCTCCCCAGAAATCCATAATACACACTCACAAATAAATGGCTTATTTAAAAAAAATATATAAGTCAATGAAAAGTAAATTTCAGTTTTGAGAAATCAAATTGCGGCTGTATATCACAAACAATGAATCAATCCCCTAGAAGGTCTGTTCCAAAACCCCTCCCGAATCGCCAGATATTCCTCAATCAATGCATGTTGTTCCAGAGAATGTCACTAAACCAAGGAGTCGAAATAGCAAGAAATTGACTTACGTCGTTTCTGAAATAAACCATTCATAATTTCGTTTGTATTACATTTTTGGAAATGGAAATTATGCAATATCTCAATTGAATGCCATGTAAATGTGTATAAGCCAACAAATTCAGAATCAAAGAAATATTCTTTATGAAAAACATCATTTCGGCTGGATCCTACACGTATATCCCCCTAGGAAAACCTGTTTTTAATAGTGTTTACTAGGGTTGTAAGAGTGGTGTAGCGAAGCTATTGAATCTCTCCACTCTGAAATTTCCATTAGCGTTTCTTAAAATCATTCGGATTTTCAAATATTTGTCCATTATTACAATTAAAAGTATTAACTTCTATTTACGCTTCTCAAAACACAATTCTATCGCCACGAAGAATTTCCATAATTAATGCAGTCCTTCTGGGAATTTCAACCTGACACGTTACCTGACACATTAACATATATCGCACGATCAAAGTGCGAATCCATTTCGGAAATTTCCAGTTTCCCAAACAATGAGAGAAACATAAATTGCGGACCAATAACTGATAAGGGGATAATTACTTCATAATACCAAAAGAGCAACAAGGAACGCTTTGCAGACAAAGACTTGAATTCGTGCTAAATGGTAATTTTTCAGAAATAATGAATGTATACAAAGACAAAAGATAAGACTATGAAATGTAAATAAACAAATCACACATGTTTAGAAGACGGATCAAAAGTTAGGTAAAAAAAGACTTCACAAATATTGGTGAATCTCATACGAAAAAAATCTTGCACTGATCATGCGCTGAAATTTTGAATAACATCTACGCTCCCTCCAGAACTTTCGGTGGCGCAGTACATATTCCACTTCGTGATTCAATGTGATGTTGTCACACTTTCGGTATCAGTGACAGTTGATGTCTTTTGAAAGAGAAGGATTCTCGGACTAATGTCAGTCGATTCGTTGTTTCCCTGCAGAAGGATATTTTTCTAACAATTAAATAAATAGAAACATGTGTGGAAAGCAATATATAAATATTGATGATTGAAAATTGTTGGTATTAAAGTAATCATTAGCTTAGCAAATCAATAAACAGTTCATTAGCTTAGCAAATCAATAAACAGTTTGATAGAGGTAATTTGAATCTCATTGGCTGCACATGTCTTATTCCATGGTGAGGTCTGGCCTACGGTCGCTGTGGACATCCTTGCGTCCTTGTGTCCAACCTAAGAAAACTTTCCAACGTAAACCAAAGTACAGACTGCAAAAGTATAGTCTGCATACTTATTTCCCTTTCTCGCGTTGTTAGTTTGAACGTAGATTAAACTATATTCTTGTTCTCTGCCACATCCTAGGGAAATGTTCCTATTTTTTAAAAAAAACGTACGTTCAGAACATCACAGACGGCTAAGTAAGTCCGCAGTTTCCTCTCGTTCTTGTGGCTTTACATTTGGGCCAGAGGTAACCCGTAGGTCAGCAGCGGTGTTTGTACCGTTTGTGTGGGTGAACGGAGCCAGTACCTCATTTACTCACAGATCACTCACAAAGCTACTTGTCTTTTCAAGGGGTGTTTAGGCTGTGTGTAGGTAATACAAAAGATCCTAGGTATATGTCAAGTTTTAAAAACGTCTTAAAAGGAAAAAAATATTTCTGGAGAAGACAGGGTTTAAAATGACTTCTGATTCCACTCAAATTGGTAACAAAATCATTTTAAAAATACAAATACTGAAAGGTATGCAACATTTAATGGTGTACAAAATTTTTTTTTTACTTATTAACCAACTGCACATCCCATTAACGACAAGGGTCTCTGCTCGAGCAGGGAATCATTAATCCTTCTTTAATGAAGTGATAGGATGAAGACAAAGGGTTGAAGGGACGGTCACAAATACATCCACGTCCGAGGCGGGATTCGAATCCGCTATCCTTAGACCCGAGATCGCCAAGACACTACTGCCTTAGCGATCTCCGCTATCCGGATCGACACAAAATAATATACTCTTTTCACAATGTTCTCGTGAAGTACGCGAAGTTTGTAAAGACCTCTGAAATCATAAAATCAGGAAAAACTCCGTAACTCATAAAAGTAAAAGTATTTTGATTTCTTTAACAGGAAGTAAGGATTATTATATTTCGTGATTTCTAACGGGCTGAGCTTACAATGCCTTAGATGGCCATACCAAGAGGGACAAAAAATCAAAAAACAAAACAAAATAAAAGATACTCGGAGGCCAACCGACAGCCTGGTAACGCCGCAACGAGGACGAACCCGCGCTCACTCTGATGGCGCCCTGTAGCGGCGGCGGCTTCTATCGAGAACATTCCACGCGAGGTGCACAAAACACGCCCGGACAAGCGCCCAGCGCCCTGGCAGGTGCAGCGCGAATGTAGGTGAAGCGCAATTAAAGCGGCATTGTCGCGATTAAATCGTGATCGCACGTGGGATTGGCGGCCTTGGACATGAGCCCCGGCGCGGCGACCGCGCGATGTAATTTCCCATGCTCGGGGGCGAAGGTTCCGCCGACCCGCCCTCTCGCTCCGCTCCTAGACCTGGACGGGGCCTGCGGACTCCTCCTTCGATTCCCAGCGCTTAACTCCTTGCTGCGATTTATCCCACTTTCTTCAACCACTGAGAGGATTTCTTTTCACCTTAGATGGGGTGCATGTGAACAGGGTGTGAACTGAGCGGGAGGGGATGGTGGTGATTGCCCTGTCATCTGGAAGGTTGAATTCTGCTGCGGGAAAAGTCCCTGCTAGAGACACATATTATCGTAATCAATTTATTAGTGCTCGATTTATGACATGCACTCTGTTTACTGTGACCGCCCAGACGGCTGACGCGACAGAGAACACAGACTTCGCGTTCGCACAGAAAGTTCTTGAGTTCACATCGCAGCAGAGCGACGGCACGTGGTTTGGTGGGGTACTCTTCAACCTTGATGCGAAGGGGAGTGCGAAGGGGTAGCGCTGGGGAGCGGAGGGGTAGAAGGAACCTCGCGCCTTCCTCGCGCTCATTTGTTTTTGCTGTGCAACGGAGTACACATCTCAAGAGGGCGTGCTGTACGTGCCAGAAGCAGACGACATAGAATTTTGTGAAAAACGTTGGAAAGAAATTTAAAAAGGTATTTATGAAATTATTTAAATTACGTATTGAGGAGAAGAAGAAGGTGACTTTTTGATGCTGATAAGAGCTCTTCTTTTGGGTATATGGAAATTTGTAGTTAAAAAATACATTCCTGACGCGAGTGAGGCGTTTTGTCCACTTTGGCGGCGATTTGCAGGCGTTGGGCAACACAGAGAGCGTGGGACCCCGTTACTTCACGTCCTCGCGAGGTGACGAGCACAAACTGACATCGCTTCCAGAACAAGGTTGTTATTTTCAATCTTAATATTTCATGGACAGCATTATATTCCATAAAACAATGTAAAGTTATTAAATTTATACGAGGAGTTACTGAGTTAATAGTGTTGAGAGAAAAATCGTTATAAACACTCAACAATTTTGTGAGTGCATCTGTGTTGTAATGCTATTTCATGAAAATCTTATGCATAGATAAAGATAGCTATTTGGAATATAGTAAAGCAATAGAGTTGAAAATTCATGCAGAAAGAGAAATTAAAAGAAGATTTTGTTGTTTAAATTTTCCAGAGTTTGTATTATTTCAGGGTTTATTGTATTTGTGTTTCTTTTTTTAATATATGTACTGTGTTTGAGAACTTTTTGAATATTGTTGAATTTCCACATTCGAGTACGTTCCACCTAACCCTGAAATTCCAACAGTGGATAAATTGGAAAGCAAAGATTATGAAGTAACCAACTGGGGAAGATATAATGCAAATTGCCCGAGTACACTCACCTGCACTCGTTGAGGGGAGTGTTTGGTGTTTGATGCACCGCGCTGCACGCGCCAGCCAGGGTGTTTGGGTTTCCCAAAACGAAAAAGGGGGTGGCGGTTGCAATATCAAGAGATTCAAATCCAGAACATTGTAAAAGAAATATTAGATAAGTACGGAGTTGTTTATTGGTCCAGTTAGGTTGAACATCGGGCCGTTTCTCTAGGCAACAGACAGAAGCCACATGACTTAATATTATTACCCCTACTTTACGACATACGCATTAAAAAATAAAAAGACTGGTCTCATCAGGACACCTATGATTTATTGTTTCTTGTTTGAACTAATTGACATTCCTTGTTTTCTTTTAATTTTTGAATAATCGCTTCTGAAGATAAATTCCAATTTACAGCCTTCATGTGAATCCTTGATTTTACATGTTAATTGGTTTAAGAGTGAGCCCAAATACAGTGTGACTAATTTATTATCTAAAAAAAGCTATTTCAAAGTCGATTTTTTTGAAAATGCTGAAAACGTCATTTGAAAGAAAAAAAGAATTATTTTTGTAGTATACTTGTATCACATTTCCGTTATTTTGCATAGGAAACCGTTACTATTGTAGAATCGACAGAAAAGAGTAATTGAAAACCTATTTTAAGAAATAAAAAATAAAATTACAATTCTGAAAGGTAAGACCAATAGAAGCGTTTCATTGATACAAAACTTTGACTAACTCTCTTATATTGTGAATTATAAATTAAGAAAAACGCAAAACCAAAACTTGCCCAGAATACTCCCCTACAACGAAACGATAAATTAGAACTGGAGAAATGTCACTCACTCATAGAGAAGAAATGTGCTTCAGTCTTACGTTAATCTAACTATTCAACAGACATTAGAGAAAAAAATACTTTTGAAAGAAGGATGTGTAATCCAAGTATCAGTGTTACGTTTTGAAAAAAATATTATGTACCAAGTCTAGAAAGATGGCATACACATGCACATTTCTGTAAAAGATACACGGAATAAATCAAATCTGTGAATAAGCAGTGTTCTTTCGACATTCTCTTAAATCAGGTATATTTTAATCTTTAATAAATAATTCTGGGTACTCAATTTAGAAGATTTGTAAAGCATTGTGAATTGTTGGTATTTTCTTCCATTTATTTTTGTTTCTCTGGAATAATAATGAAATATATTCATGATTCCAATCGCATTTCGAAAGCATATATTTTGATAAACTCGGTGGTTACCACTGAAATCTTGTGTAAATGCAGCTAAAAAGCGGTAATCTTCCACTTCGTAATAATGTACGTGTATTTACAATAAATATGAGACCTATACTCGTATTTAGTGCAAATGCATTTTTATTGTGGAAAATTACTGATATTTTACCTAACCTTATATCTTTTGCTTGGGAATCAAAAGCGTCGATACGCGTTTTTGTAGATCACAGCCCCTTCTCTTAGCACCCTGTCCAGAAGACTCGCATGGGGAGGGGTCAATCGCTCTGCGCTGAAATCACGCCGCGAATCGCCGGCCACGCCGGAGCAGACCGCCTCGGCACGTTCTCAGCGGCTCCCAGCGGCTCCCAGCGCAGCGGTTCGCTGGCCCGCGCCCGTAACACTTGCTGCCTCCGCTCGACCTCCGGCCGGCCGCGCGATAGCTACAAGCCCCGCGCGCCGCCGGCCCTGCGGGGGCGGGGGCGGGGACGGGGGCGGGGAACGGATCGAGGGGCGCGGTGGCGCGGAGGCTTTGGAGGAATTGCATGTGGAATCAAACGGCGAAACCCGGGCATACGTACCGTAAAGGCATTAGTAGTGGTCACAGCAAGCACACAACGTTAATAGTAAGAAATTAAGAGTTTCCATTTGCTTGAAAATTGCAGATCGAGGAGTTTATAGCCTCTGGCTGCCAAGTGTATATCAACCATAAAATATTTATTTTCTCGTCTTGTATTTACAGATAAATAAGTTCAAAATTGCTTATTAATGGTATTGCAAGAATGTGAAAACGGACTTTTTGGGCTTGTACCTCAATCCATTTTTAGGGAGTGAACATTAATGAGTCCAGAACCTGATCACAATACAAAAGTTGCAAATTTCAAATAGCTATTCATGGTTTCAAAATTGGTGTTTGAAAATTAAATAAAAAATAAAGAAGTAAATAAGTAATTGAAAAACGAAAATTGGTCATTTTGACGCAAGGTATCCATGCAGAAAAAGGTATGCTATCATATATTGAGTTTCACTTTACGAATTAAAATTGTACCCCCGAAATGGAAAGAAAACTGAGAAAACTTGCGAATGAAGAAACATACACCCTACTAGTACTTGTACCCCATGCAATGAAAACAGTGAAATATTATTAAATCTTTCCGTTGTTTTCTAAGGCCCAGAGGTGACCACAATTATTTCGAAACTTTCACCTAACGTTCTTTCAGAAGATGCTCTTTGACTGCACGTAGCTAAAGGAGTTTCACATGCCTGCTTACAAAGAAAATCAAAGAGTTTATATACTCAATAAAACTTTTTTGTTTTTTTGAGTACTTTATTGTATTCTTCAAAAGGTTCTCAATAAAACTTTCATTTATACAGCACAACTCGAAAACTATATGCACTTTTTTATCCTTTCTGAATCAAGAAATTGGCCAACATGGAAGTTTTGTAAATTCAGCACTTACGGACCAATATTAGTTTTTTATGAACTTTGCACGTAGGTCACCAAAATTGTTTAAAATATGTTTTATTAATAAGAATAGAATCAATGTGACTCAATCGTGCGAATTCAATAACCAGCCGCCATCACTGCCGCATTCTCATTGTAGTGCGGCTAGCCTGTGACAACCAGTATTTCTCGGAATATGGGGTTCACGAAATTGCGTTCCAGAAGCGTCATGTTACTGGTATTTTCCATGCATGCTGACAATCCTCTTAAGTGATTTGTGAACTACAATCTCACTCGTCACTCACTGCGAATGAATGAGTTACTGGATCTGTGCAGACGCATGCTACCCAAACACAGAGCAACCTGCTGCCTCTCCACGTGTGAAACCTCATGTCGTCAGTTCAAAATACCAGGTGCACGAACGACAAATTCACGACAATGTGTCGCCTCTCAGCAAAACCAGTGAAAGACGCTATGGAAGCGCTCGGTTGGGACATCCTTCAGCACCCGCCGTACTCCCCCGACTTGGCGCCATCTATCACCTCTTCGCATCAACTGCAGTAATTTCGAGAAAGTTGGAAAACGGCTCCACGGGTGTTTTGCAGCAAAACACAAGCAGTTTTTCTGGCATGGTATTCATATTTTACCTGAAAGATGAGTGAAGTATGCATGCCCTTAAGCTGGAAAAAGCCCCCGAAAAAAAAACCGGTGGTGCTACAGAATGAAACAGACTTTCCCGTGCTTTCTATTTTCTTTGGATTCGGACTTGCCTCGGACTCATGTCATCTGCCAGTAATCGCCTACCAAAGTACTTTTTTCAATTTCCTTAATTTTTTGGTTTCTAATTGTAGAACGGAAATATTATTTTAAGATTATCAAAGACCCGTAAAACCTCGTCCTAAATACCAATTTCCTTTCCATTTGCCAATTTTCTCTAAATTCGAAAGTCGAAGTACTTTTTTTATAGAAATTTTTTGAGTTTAAACGACTTTGAAAGTTTTTTCCTAAAGTCCTTTAACTCACAAGAATATTAGTGTTTACAAATTGCTAAAAATGTGAATATAAACGGCGTGAGAGATCTTTCAAAAAATTACAATTATGTAATTAAAAACATACTTCAAAATGAAGCTTACGGTATATTAAAGAATGCAATTAGTATTATTAGTATTAAAGTTTGAAGAAAAAATTTGGAGCCATTTTTGAGAAAATGGCGTTTGATTGTTTCTGAAAATGTGGAATTTTGAGCTAGTTTTTACAGAAAACGGTTTAGTTTTCGAGAAAATTTATGATATTATTTAAATCACTTGTACTCATACATATAATAACGGGAACAAATCTCCGTTAATGTGAATATTAACTTCATGAGAGAAAAGTTAAAAAATTAAATTTTTGTAATAAAAAACAACAACAATAGAGCAATATATTTAAAGGAAAAAAATTGGAGCCGTTTTTGAGAAAATCTTGTTTTTGTAATTTTGTATTTTTTTTAAATTGCACATATTGCACGGAATATAGGGCGGAAACTAGCAATTTTTTGAAAAAAATACACATGACCTTAATGAAAGAACTCACTATGGAGAACAAATTTCATTTGAAGGAAAATCTATCTTCAATTTTGTAGTTGTTATATAGGTAACTGTGTAGTTTACAATGTTTATAATTTACTGTTGTATTCAGTGCTTATATAATATCGTTTTGTGAACAAAAGATATTTTGTGATTTCTGTCTTTCCTGCATATAATATGAATATACATGCGTAACTATAATTTTTATGTATACAAACCCACATTCACTGGATGTATTACAGTCCCAAAGAAGAGGCGCTGTAATATATTATCAACATATTATACGAAACTTACCTCACGTTTGTAATCAAGAACGCGGAAGTAACAAGAAAGCCTTCCAAACGAACAACTCTAACAACCCCACTGCACCTTGAACCACGCATGCTACCCAAGGCCCAAAACGGAGGCATCGGAGCAGAAATGTTCGAGTTGTCCTTAGATAACGATCGACGGCGGGCCTTCTAAAATAACCGAGCAAATTATCTAGTACACGGCCGACCGTCGCTCCTAGGTATGCCGACATCGCAGCGCCGAGCTAGTTCTTCTCCAACACACTTGTACGCACGTACACGCGAAAAAAACGGGAAAAAGGAATCCGCAGAGAGCGAGTATGCTCGTTGTTTCCAAGCCCTGGAAACGCCAATTAAAGTAAATTGCGCATGTCGGCTATTTCGAGCAATTAAAGAACGATTTGTTGAGTGAGGATGGAAAAAGGAAAACAAAACACGCAAGAAAAATAAAAATAAGATAAAGAGTGAAAAGCGATTCTCATCGCTCGGCGCGAGTAAAAACTAGATATGTAGACGGGCACGCACAGAAGGCAGAAGACGAGCATGCCTTGGGAATGCTCCGCCTATTCACTTTCACTCCGTGATACAGTTTAAACAAGTGGCGAGCGCAGGAGGTGAGGGTGGGGGCGAGGTGGAGGCGATGCGCAGCTGTTTTTGCGGCTCCACGCCGTGTTCCCGAGCCTCTTAACGACGCCTTAATAACAAAAGCAGCGCGCGGTCCGTAATTGTGTCCGCCTTAAATAACAGTTAGTAACTCATAGCGCCGGATAAACGTGGGTGATTAGCCGAAATTATAAACACTTTAAAATGTTCAAAAAGGTCGAATCAAAGGAGATCTCTCACAGGCTTGGCCCAGTGCTGGGTGGTCTCAGCTACACTGAATAACACCTCATTCTAGACCTTGATAGTGAGCTTTGTAAAATTATACTTTGTTATAACTATACTATTATTTCCTGGAGAATGTTAAAGATTTAAAAAAATAGAAACTTTAATGGTTATTGTTCGGAACATTTAAAACAACTAAGCTTGTAATGAACATCCAGCTGAAAGCCAAGAAAGTGGGAATGAAAAGGAATATTATTTAATACAATATTATAATATATAATATAATATTATTTAATATTATTCATACATCAATATTTTTATCTATGTGCAATGTTTTACAATACGACTTACAATATTTTAATCGTTATGCCATATTTTTAGTTTTTTCTAAGTATACAGTACGTTAATTATAGACTGTTGGTGCTTTGTTACTCAATGTTAATATTATTTCTTGAAAATGTAAAAGAGAGTAGTAAAGTATTTCTTTTTCTGGAAGTAATATATTTATAAAATGTTTTGTTTATTGCTTCAATATAAAATAATTTTCAAATATTGAATCTACCGAAGTAAAAAATATAAATATATGTAGTGACTGATGTAATTTCAAGACCTCTAATTTGTCTGGACTTTTACGCTTGCTTTGTTCTACCGTATTAGCACATCTAAAAACAACAATAAATACAACAATTACAAAATTTTCGAAAGATAGTTTCTGAAATACTATATTAGTTGTCATATAAATTCATATCTCACATACATTTCAAAAGTGATTATTTCTTTGTGTTCTCAAATCTTTCGTAGTTTGCGTCTGACTGCCTCGGTCGTTAGTTTTTTGTAGAATATCCTATCAATGCTAGTCAAATGCTAGAAAGGTTCCTTAACATACCTAACGTGGACCGCGGGCTATCTTTTCTTCCTCTGCCTTGCCCTATCCTCACCCATTTCTTACACTACCGCACATGTCGGAAGACCAGGCAAGTGCTTGTCCTGGGTGAGGCGGTGTTCCGCTGGGAGAGAGATCTTGAGGTGGGAAATGCATAAGCCAGCGTGTAGGTTGTCGCCGGATCTCACGTTAATATTAAGTAAAAGAAACACCATCACCTTCCAACATTATGATGCACTACACTTACGGAACTGAGGATTTACTAAGTAGTTGTCTCGCCCCCAATAAATAATACTCTCTTATTCACCAGTATAGCCCCTCCGGTGACCCAAGTACAGCGTGCTAGATTCCAGCAAGGCGATCGCAGCTTCGATTCCCGGTCGGAACAAAAATAAAGCTATAGCTTTCTAGTACAAATTGTGTCAGTTTGTAAAGCCGTGTGACAAAATAAATAGCTGAGGCTGACCAAGTACGGTGATGGGAATTGGTCATGCTCGCTATTTGTCTCCCTTACTCCCACGCGTGGATAACGAAATAACAACAAAAAACGGGTCCAAGGCCGGGAAACACCGCTAACTGGCAAAATTTGGACTAATCCGACCCTAAGATGCCAAACATACATATTCACCACTATTAGAAGCAGCTCTTTTGTTGCATTCCTCTGCTCTGTAGAGCGGAGCGGGGCCGCCGCCGATTTTTGTTTCGTGGCGCGGTTTAGATTACGAAATAATTACGCGGTGGTAGAGCACAGGCACCGGGGAAAGGCGCGCGCGGCCTGCCCCACCCCAGGGGTCGCCCGTGCTCTTCCTGGCCAGCCCACCCACCTGCGCGGCTCTCGTTCTCACATGAGGGAAGTATGCCTCTCCCAAGTATGATCCGAGGAGCCTCGCTCTCCAGTATGGAGCATTCCTTGGAATGGAAGTCGTGGAGATGGAACGATTTTTTTATTATATCAAGACAGATTTATAAACTGTTATCGATTACCCTCGAAACTCTCACATTTTAATTCCGTCACATCCAATATTGCTACTAATGACTCTGTCAATATTGTAGGCATTTTTCTTCTGACTGACGGTATGACACCATTTGAGTTTGAGCGCGAGGTCTGGGAAGGAAAGATCGCGCATCCTCCCTAGCCAATTGCCATAGACAAGTCGACAACATCCGTCTGATATTGCATGAAGGAAAATTTTGTTAACGACCGATCAGAGCAAACGACTAGAATTCTCGTCTACTTAGTGGTCCTTTGTCGGCCCAGATACGTATTATGCTGTCGAAAATTCTCTTACCGCTCTGTCAAAACTGACAACTTTCCAGTCTACGATTATTTATGTTTCTATTTTAATTAATAGGCCATTACAGCCCATTACAAAATACAATTTTACAAAAACGATTTCGCACATAATATTATTATGATTTTGTATTAGTAGAAGTAACGTGATAAAATGGAATGATACATGAGTATCGATCAGTTTTGGAATGTTTTATTACAATGAAATTAACCTTTACCTTGACAAACTGATACTCTACCTTGTGTGCCTGCAAAGAAAATTAGAAAACATATTATTGTTTTAGATAGCTAGTTATACTGCTATAAAAATGCTATAAAAATTTCACAAATATAAATTAGCTTAATAATTAGAATTACCAAAAGAGATAAAAACGAAGGAACAAACTACACAATATCAAAAGTTCGCGTTAATTTCAAAGAATTCAATATGGACAATTCCATGAGGGATTTTATTTCTCGAATCCATGTTTTCAGAATAGGAGAGTTCGATATCCTTCGAAAGGAACTAAATACAAGGAAAAGAAAAAAAATATCTAGAGCTTTTTGTAAGATAAAATGAAATTAACGGCATTGATTATTTCACTGCGGATAGAAAGCGACAAACGCCTACAGCCTCACGGACAAAATTACTGTTCAGCTCAAGCCCAAGATACAATTGTAGCGTATGTGTTACAACTACTTAATTCGGAGGCCCACATGGTTTACACATTGATGATACTTTTGGGTCTACACATAAAACTCTTAAAGTTACGAAATACAGTAACTTCATTTCGTATACACTTATGAATATTAATATTTGTGATTCACTAATCACATTGGATTAGAAACATAACAATAATTATTCACTGCATAAAATACGAATATCCGTGCTTTCTAGTAATATGCAATTAATCAGAAAAACGTCCATTGCAACCATATTTTCTTTGCCCTTATGTAGCCTTGTTTGTGTAGACTATTTAGCCAGAGTGGGTGATATTCCTTGGTTATGAATGAGTTTTCCCAAAATTCAGGAAAAAATAATTTAGTGAGTACTGATTAATGAAAAATTAAGTAAAAAATCTATTAAATACAATAAATCAAATTGTATTTAACTGTCAGGTCATGCTGTCCCACTCGCGATTTCTAATATGACTTTTCTCTCAAATTAAGAATTTTGCGATTGCGACCAAGCCAATAGGACAATTTTCTCGACCGATCTCGTTATAGTATTTTCCAGAAAAGATTTTAGCAAATTATTTTGTAAAAGAATTATATTAAAATTTAATTTAAGAATAATTTGGAAGGCTGTTTTTCTTGTCGACACAGTTCATTTTCTTTTTTTATTCAACGGATGTTTACAATATATTTCATAGGAATAATTATCAATAAATACTAAAAAACGATACATACTATATAAAATGAAAAACATGTAAATTGGTACTTTCCTTGGTATTGTTTACCAATATATAACAAAACGAACATTAAAACATTATTAAAACAACATTATAAGAGGAACAAAATAGAACAACGGGTAGATTCTCAAACAACCTGCTAATGCAAGGAAACTACTTGTACACATAAGTTACAATGCATGGTAATAATTTGTATCATAGTACTATTATTTTTATTTTTTATTGATTTTATTAAATGGAGTCAATGGGAGGTCAAATGGTCAAATGGAGTTAAACGATTTTAACCAAACAAAATAATTTTAACTATTTGCCCAAATAAAAGCTATTATCAAGGATTATTAAACCAATATCGAATATTAATTGAATGAATTGAATTGAATGTAATTGCATCGAATACCAATCGCTCAGTACAAATTCTAAACAATAAGGGATAACCGTCACCACACATGCTATGCTATGTAATTTCTTACAGCGGAAGCTGAATAGCTGAGTAGACAGCAAAATATTTCGTGTGGGCTGCTGATTACGTGTTGTATTAATGCCACTGGGGTGTCTAAGACATCTAAAGCACAGTTCTTTTCCCCTAGATGCCGTTACAACAAACTCAATTCCATAACCTAGTTCTTTCTCCTGTTCTTGTTAATAAACGCAGTTTGCAACTTCCTACCTCTTCACTGTTTGAATGACACACTCTAGTTTTGCGATTTTTATTCCACTACATCAGATTCATTTCCTTTGACAGCGTGAAAAAATCTAACATTAGTTTCTTGTCTTTAGTTCACTTCCATTTCCATTATTTCATCGACTTAGATATTTGCTTGTCATTTTGTTCTACGCTCGAACGTCTCCCATATTTTCATTTTCTCTTTTTATTTTCTAGAATCATCCGCATTCCTTTGTTCCTTTCTTTGTTTGTTTTTATATTCTCAAACTCCTAATTAATTTTACTAACAGATATACTTATAATGATACATTTACTTTTTTAAATTTTCGTATCAGAGAAACAGTCATGTTTTGATATTTTACAAAATTGACCCTTTACAAACGTGTATGAAGTAAGAGAAAGGAAATTTACCCGTTTTTTTATGTAAATGAATTAAAATCTTCATTGTTTTTATTAAAATATAGAATACTATTTGACATTTTATCTCGACAGATTTCCTTCTTCATTGATGTTTCTTACAATTGGTGTGAGCAAAAGTGCTGTAGAACTCTTCTCTACACTCACTTGTATACGTCTGAACTTTGGCAAAACTCATATATTTTGTAATGAACACGTTGCTGATATAAGTAATAAATGTTCTTAGTATGTATAAGAAACCATTAACACATTCATTTTACACAATGCTCTTAAACAAAATCAGTTACTTGACTTCTAGGCTGCCCGGGTCACGCCGCGTCGTTGGCAGATAGGCCGACGTCGACGACGATCTGCCAACGACGCGGCGTCACCCGGACATCCTAGAAGTCATGAACTCGAGCCGCGGAAGCCTACGTGTACATAAATCAGTTACTTCCCCAAACACTCAGCCAAAATAAATAATTTTGTTGTTATTTCCTAAGAGCAAAGTTCCCAGACGGATATCTATGTAGAGTGGAAAAACGCAAGAAGCTCTCGAACTGTCAACGTCTCTCTCTTCGAGAAAGAAGTACACCTTTTTCTCCATCGCGTGTTGTTGCAAATACCAATATACTACGTGAAAAGAAAAATAAATGGCCGAGCAGATTACAAAGAGAAAATACAATAATAAAACTGAAGTTTCACTTTATGGAACAGCTGTTTAAATTGGTGAGACGTGGAATAAGTTTTAAGAAAACTATCTTCAGAGCAGACGTGCGTGAATTAAGGGTATGCTGTACATTCACAAAATGTAAGAAATTGTAGAATTTAAAATACTCATGGCAAAAATAATCATGGTTTTTGAAAACTAGAACATGAGCTTATTTAAAAATCAGCTATTGATGAACACCTTTCACTAAGAAAAAAATTGTCTCTTCATAATTGTAGTTGTAGGAAAACACCGAAAACAAATCGATTTTTTTCCATATTCGAAAAATTAAGGATTTCAACCAACATGAGACCTATACCATATTCTTAAACGCTCTTCAGACTATCCACTAGCAAAATTCAGTGAAAAACTATTGAGCTGTTTTTGAGAGAAAAAATGTTTTAAAAAAATTCAAAATTGACTATATTTCACACAAAATCACGCGAAAAATACTCAAAATGTTCTTAAAATTCTGCATGACCTCATTTCAAAATCTATCTATGAGGAACAGATTTTATGAAAGGAAAAAATCTATAATTAATATTTTAGCTGTAGGAAGACGCCGAAATAAACGTTGCTTTTTTTCAATTTTTGAGAAATCAAAGTTTCCATTCAACATAATACCTCCAGCATTTTCTACCAGTCGGACCGACGGACAGTCGGACCGACGGACAGTCGGACCGACGGACAGTCGGACCGACTGACAGTCGGACCGACTGACAGTCGGACCGACTGACAGTCGGACCGACTGACAGTCGGACCGACTGACAGTCGGACCGACTGACAGTCGGACCGACTGACAGTCGGACCGACTGACAGTCGGACCGACTGACAGTCGGACCGACTGACAGTCGGACCGACTGACAGTCGGACCGACTGACAGTCGGACCGACTGACAGTCGGACCGACTGACAGTCGGACCGACTGACAGTCGGACCGACTGACAGTCGGACCGACTGACAGTCGGACCGACTGACAGTCGGACCGACTGACAGTCGGACCGACTGACAGTCGGACCGACTGACAGTCGGACCGACTGACAGTCGGACCGACTGACAGTCGGACCGACTGACAGTCGGACCGACTGACAGTCGGACCGACTGACAGTCGGACCGACTGACAGTCGGACCGACTGACAGTCGGACCGACTGACAGTCGGACCGACTGACAGTCGGACCGACTGACAGTCGGACCGACTGACAGTCGGACCGACTGACAGTCGGACCGACTGACAGTCGGACCGAGTGACAGTCGGACCGACTGACAGTCGGACCGACTGACAGTCGGACCGACTGACAGTCGGACCGACTGACAGTCGGACCGACTGACAGTCGGACCGACTGACAGTCGGACCGACTGACAGTCGGACCGACTGACAGTCGGACCGACTGACAGTCGGACCGACTGACAGTCGGACCGACTGACAGTCGGACCGACTGACAGTCGGACCGACTGACAGTCGGACCGACTGACAGTCGGACCGACTGACAGTCGGACCGACTGACAGTCGGACCGACTGACAGTCGGACCGACTGACAGTCGGACCGACTGACAGTCGGACCGACTGACAGTCGGACCGACTGACAGTCGGACCGACTGACAGTCGGACCGACTGACAGTCGGACCGACTGACAGTCGGACCGACTGACAGTCGGACCGACTGACAGTCGGACCGACTGACAGTCGGACCGACTGACAGTCGGACCGACTGACAGTCGGACCGACTGACAGTCGGACCGACTGACAGTCGGACCGACTGACAGTCGGACCGACTGACAGTCGGACCGAGTGACAGTCGGACCGAGTGACAGTCGGACCGAGTGACAGTCGGACCGAGTGACAGTCGGACCGAGTGACAGTCGGACCGAGTGACAGTCGGACCGAGTGACAGTCGGACCGAGTGACAGTCGGACCGACGGACAGTCGGACCGACGGACAGTCGGACCGACGGACAGTCGGACCGACGGACAGTCGGACCGACGGACAGTCGGACCGACGGACAGTCGGACCGACGGACAGTCGGACCGACGGACAGTCGGACCGACGGACAGTCGGACCGACGGACAGTCGGACCGACGGACAGTCGGACCGACGGACAGTCGGACCGACGGACAGTCGGACCGACGGACAGTCGGACCGACGGACAGTCGGACCGACGGACAGTCGGACCGACGGACAGTCGGACCGACGGACAGTCGGACCGACGGACAGTCGGACCGACGGACAGTCGGACCGACGGACAGTCGACATACTTTCGTTTGAGTAATTTTTTTCTAAGAATAACCGTCATTAAAATATTTTTCATTTCTTATATTCATTTTCTTTTTGTTCGTATTTTGTTCAACTTTTCGTTGAACATGTCTTTTATGCAAGAGTAATACAGTCGGCTAGAAGTTCAATCTCAATCTCGTGAGTCAGGCGAACAGTCCAGATGCAAAGCAGGGGTTCCGCAGGGTCTCAGACAGCGCCCTCCCGCCGCCTCTCTCGGGCGCCCTGCTCGTGACGAGAGAGTGCGCGGCGCTTCTGTCAATGTTGGCTCGCGAACCGGTAGCGGCTTGTTACCGTTCAATCGTGACTTATAATAAAATTATAGTAGCGGCGGTGCGGCGGCGGTGCGGACGGAGCCGACCCGCCCGCTTTCCCCGATCCGCGCGTTCGTCTGCGGATTCGGAGGTCGCGCTCCGCGTACGCGGAAGGCGCGGCTACTAAAGGGGGGAGAAGGAAGTGATGGAGTGGAAAAGTGTGAATGGATCCGGTTAAAGGACATGAAGATGGCGTTGGTAGAAGTCGTTGAATTGAACGGAAAAGTTTTTTGGAAAGTAATAGAAGATCACAAGTATGAAAAGGCGGATAAATGAGCTTTCAATTTTCTTTGATTGGTAAATCAATCTCAAAATATACTTTATGGTTTGAAGTAAGTGCTTCATCAAAGAAAGTTTGAGTTTTTGAAAAGTGCTGACATAATTAATCTTGGCGTTCGTCTTCTTCAAAATTCCGACCTTAAAACTTCTCGTCTTCGAATTTCATTCGAATCTTCGATATATAAAAAAATTGGTACATATTGTTTTGTTTATGAAGCGATTATTTTGAAAAGCCCATCAAGATGAAAGATTTTGTACCGCCATTTTGTGAAAAATAATAAAATATAAATAAAATGCGACCCTTGGATCTATAGAGCTTTCCTCCAGATATATCCTCAATTAACTAGTATAATAACGATTAATTTGAGTGTTCCTCAGTTCTTGGTATCAAATTGTTTGCAGTAAATCTTTCAGTAATATGAACATTAACTGCTAGTCCTCAGGAAAATTTTGATCTATGGACGAAGTGTGTAAAAGTCTGTCAAGCATGTCGGAATAAGATGTAGCAGAATTATATATGGATTCTTTTCTTGAAACCTTTCGGCTGTACCGTACTTTTCGACTATACCTTTCGGTACTGTCTCGTATAGGCGAGAGACAATCGGTACTGCTCCCACACCACTGTTTGTAAGCTGTGTAATAGGACTTGACTTCTCCCAATTCGAGTCCGATCGTGGTTTCGGTGCTGGGATTGGTATCTGCAAACACGGAAGGCGAGGATACTGTCCATGCTGGGGGAGGGGTGACAGTTGGAAATGTGTAACGGTATGAAAGTCTATAGTTTGAGAGAATAAAACTGAATGCAAAAATGGCGAATTACAGCTGCTTAATGGAATATAACGATCGCTTATATAAACCCGGGAATGGCGATAGATCGTGCGGCTGAAGCCTCTGGCGCTACTTCTTTAGATAGTAAAGCTGAGGATTTGCGTAAGATCTTGATGTTATCTTTACCAGTATTTACCAATATATCATAATAGCATTAGCTCTTATGATCGGCTTTTTGCAGGCATTTCCGATAATTGACACTCGTCAAGCTCGAATGAATTCGTCGAATGAATTGTCTCGTGTTTGGCGAGATGCAATGAAAGTATGAATTAATAGTATCTATACACAGACCTCATGATACTGCTGTATCAATGTTATTCAGAATTCATTTCCTGTTTTTCATTTCTTTGCTTTTTTCGAGATGTGTTCAATCTGTAAATACGTTGGTAATAGGTAAATTTGGTGATGATATTTTGCGCGACAAATGTTCAGGAGACAAACATTCTCTCTCAAAAAGGAACTGCTACTGTTTAGTTTTCTAGAACCTAGGAATTCTTGACACACAATACGTGTGCACGAAACCATCGCCATGTGAGTTAAAAACCAGTATAAGGTAGTTAATGACATTGCTTAAACTGAGGTTACCTTCGTAGTAAATGCTGCTACTAATTGAGAAAGAAAAGCTCCTTTTTTCTAATCTTAACCCTCTGTTAGGGCTGCTGTGTGTCCGGGCAACAAACACAAACCCACTCACAAGATGTACATTCATTTTTCGTACCAAAGTCCATTCCAACTAAGAGATAAGTGGAAATATGCTCACATCACTTTGGCTATCCAGTCGGACAAAATTATTCTGTTTTAAGATGAAGTTGAATAGGTTGGTATGAGGTAGAGAAATAATGCTTGAGATGTGAAATGAAACAGCATACTTGTTGGGTACTTAAATTGATTTGAAAACTTTATTTGAACGTCATTTCATTTAGAACTTTATTGTAGAAGTGAAATAGAACTAGAAAGTTTCTGTTTATGTGTGTTATTCAAGCATGTTCTCACAAGTGAAATCGGAGATTCGTGTTATGTATTTTTTACAAGTACACGTGGCTGCTGTCATGAATCACCGGTAATCAAATCTAGGGGAAGAGAAGTCACACTTTTGAGCAGAGGCGAAAGTTCAATTCCGAATTATTTGCAGGACAAACATGTTCGTGGTAGTGTTTCACATTTTAAGAGTTTCGATCTTTGAAACTACAAATTTAAAGAGTTCATTGTAAATTCCATGAAAAATGAAGACTAGTATTTTATCTATTTTTCTTTATGAAACGTAAATCACAATATAGACTTTAGACATATTTTTAATACGAAAATAATAATAATAATAATAATAATAATAATAATAATAATAATAGTAATAATAATAATAGTAATAATAATCATCAGAATAATCAGGTATATAATAATACAGAGACATCCCACACTTGCAGAACAACTCTTGTTAACAACATCATAAGATGTAGTTAGTACGATATATAACAAATTGATGTCTTTCGTATTTCATAGAAATGTTTAATGTAACTGGTCTATTACACATCCCATTCAGTTGTTTTCAATAAACCATATCTGGCAATCAATATCGGCGTGAATGTTAGACCATTTAAAATCTTAACCTGTTTCTATTAAAGAAAATGATGTAATGAGGAGTCATTTTTAAATATAATAAGTAGATAATGTATAATTAATAAACAATACCCTCATATTTTCATAAAAGCATCAGAATGATTCATTTTGTTCCTTTAAAACGTTCAGCTGAATCAGGTATTAATAAGCCTCCAATAGCATGCCCAGGATCTCGAAGTTTTCATTTGCGATACAAACATTGAAGCCCGGATCATATATCGTGTACTGTCTGCTTGTTTATCACACATTCCAGGCCTTTACCTGTAGCTGTACCGTTGGCAGTTTCCGTAACCTGCTTTCCCCGATCCCCGTGTCGGGCGGCCCGTGCGGGGGTCAGGCGCGTGTAGCCAAGAGGCGTGCGCGGGGGGCGTCTGGACGTGTACGCGCGGGCCCCGCCGCGCCGCACGGTGGTTTGCGAAACGCAAAAGGGGGGCAAAATTTACTCTTTAGGCAGCCACTAGTAAATGCGCGGCGTGGTAACATTTTAATTTTTAGCACGAGTGTCAAAAGTGGGGCGATGTTCGATTGTTCGGATAAAACTGTGAATGCAACAAAGGAAACAAAATAGTTTCGTCTGAACACATCAGTGGCTACTGAACTTATTGCAATATTCTACCCAATTAAGGGATTTGTACACTTGAATAAAACATAGGAATGCTATGTAAAAATGTATTGTAAGACACCCGTGCTATAAGCTGGTTTATTTTGCTCCTAGGATTGCGCCACTCGGCCTCTCTGCGCATCATTTCCTACTCGCAAAATAAAATGTCACTTTTATCAATCGTTTCGCCTTAAATAACTATTTCAGCACCACTGCTCGGAAGTAAGAATTTACCTTCACTGTTTATTGTATGCAAAATGTGATTTTACGATACGCGTGCGGACTTTGCCGCATGCGTACTGCAAAGACGTCGCGCGGTGCGCAATATTGCGCGAGCCAGAAGTCAGTATTATTCTTGAGACATCCATGTGACCTCACCGAGTCAGACGTTTTGCTTAGCGGCATTATATCAATGTGCAAAATGACTTTTTAGTGCAAGATGGCGCTCTGATTCCATAACCATGAAGAGGAGTGGTAATAAATAATCATTCGGTTTGCGCTTAGATCGAGATAAATTAAAAGTAATATTTATTTGCAATAGTCGCATTTTTATCGATTGAACAAAAAGTTTTGTTTATATTTCTTCAGTCCGATTTCGATTTTTGATAATCTGACACGCCACATAAAATCGTCAGAAATCTCGCCTCTACGCTTACTTACCGCATGCCATTTCCAATTACCTTAATATGAATGGGTGAAAACCAAAACGAGCTGCCATTTTATCAATTCTAAAAACTGTTTGTTTAATTGAATATCACTGTAAAGTCATGGTCTTATGTTTCATCATTAAACTACGACATTTCAATTGTTCATTAAATCCACCAAAATATATTGCCACTGTCACATAGCTTAAAATAAACACGTTTTTCGAAGAATTTGTAAAATGTGACTTATATAGTTCTGGTTTTTACCCACACATATGATAACTTTTTGCAAAAAACTCTTCGTTCCGTTTACTCACTGTCTAGGATAGTTGTCATTCGGCAGAGGCGTCATCTGACTAGCTACCCAAGGCTACACCATCTGCAATAGCTCAGAAGCAATTCTACCATTGCTTCTGCTTAATAGGGAGGTCTTACAATTCTAGTACCGATAGTGGTTGATTTCTATCGATGCGACTTAGCTGCATAGCTCAGTCGAATTCAGCCGATGTCTGGAGGAGAATCCACGCCAATCACTCTACCCAACGATCCACTAGTCTTCATTGCTGCAGTTTTGAACATCATTTGACGGAAGAGAGGTACTTTTCCCGCTCGTTTTCTGAGTCGGGCCATCGTGCGCGAGCGCGCCGCGATCTGTCAGAGGGAGGGGCGAGATCGCGGAGGTTGATCGCGGGCGCCGAGGCGGGAGCGGGGACGGGAGCGGGGGCGGGGGCGGGGCGAGGATGGTGAGTGCGCGTGAGGAGTCATGGGGTATCGATAGAGCACTTTTAACTACAGGTTAATCCTTAATTTTCTTACATCAGAATCGCAAAATCTTCAAATATCCTCGGGCATCAAATAGCTTTACATAAATGTGAAATACATACAAAGATCCTAAAATTTAAATAATGAGCTTTATAATAGGTTAATTGTGATGCATCGAAATTGGAAAATAATTCGTCAGTAAACGAATAAATTGTAAAAGTTTAATTGCAAGATTCGCATTGCAGTGTATAAGAACTGACAAATATGTTAAATCAGTTATAAACACACTCCTTTCTTGTATGGAAAGAAAAACGTACTTCCATGGCATTACAGTTCAGCAATGTCTAAATTTGAACTACAGTTGCAACTTCTACTTATTTGCTCTACCTTTCTGTTTATGCCCAACTCAGTGTGTTCTTCAGTTCTTCTGTGTTCTCTCATTCATAAACTCAGTTTTCAATAAAAAAAAAGTTGATACAGTGACTGCACAAATTACCAAATACTAAAAGCAGCATAATAGTTAATTAAAGAATTGAAAATTACAAAAGACAGGAGCAAGCAACGAACACATGAAAATAATAGCAAATAACAAGTGATGAGTTAGAGATGATGAGATAACAAGTGATGAATGATGAGCTAGAGATGAAAGTTTGATTCCGAATATTGATTCTTTGGCACTATTGTCCTAGCATCAAATATCAAAACTCTTCCCTGTAGTTAATTGACGTTCTTCATTAAACGTTGTGTCGACTGTTATCATTTGTGTTCTTAATTCTACCAACGCAGATTCTTTTTAAGGATGAGCTGCCTCTAGCAATTTCCAAAATTTAACAGATATTCAAAATATATGAAAAACTTTAAATAACCCCTGGTTATTCCAAACATACAGATTCGCAGAGAATTAAAAATGCCTTCATTAAGCGACCACACATCAAGAATACCTCAAAATGTTTATCAAATCCTTAATCTTCAGAGTAGGTCGCAATGCTGCATACCCACGTATCAAATCCGGGAATCCCAAGAACCGATTCAAACCACCGTAATCCTCCATAACTGTCAAAACTGAGGCTTCAACCTCGCTTAATTTTACTTAGCACAATGTTTGTGTTCTATTGAGTAATAAAAACCACCATTCCCCGAAAACTAAAAACTATGTGCTGTATATATTTAACCTCCTTAAAGGACATAGCCTGGCGAACGGAAAGAAAAAAATTAAAAATTGTTGCTTCGCGCTGACAGATTTATTTTTTTATTAGTATCGGCAACTCTGCAGTAATATCAGAATTTGAAGCCTCCGATAAAATAAGGAAAGCACCTCTGTCCCTTGCAGCCGCTAGCTATCAAGTAGACTGTAATATTATTCGGACAAAAATGATGAAGATGATAATGATTTCTTCATCCACATTCTTCACTTACCGCACTTTTTCTCCTCCCTCACGTCCTCCCCCATCCTCCTCTTCCTCCCAATCGTCGCCCTCTGACCCGATGCCCTTTCGCCTCACCCCTTCGGACCGGTTCACCACGCGAGGTTGGATCGGTTTGTTATTCGATCCACGCGGGGCCTCTTTAACATTTCCGCGGATGTGTATGAGCCGCGAGTCGTGACGCCTCCTCGCGAGCGTGAGGCGAAACGCTCCGCGCGTCGGAGAGAGCCGCGCCCGGAAGTTGCGAGTTAAAGGGCTGACAGGGCCGTTGGCGGCTAAAGCGCTCCCCAGACAGGTTTGGTCTACGCGCGGCTCGTTTGAACGAAGGAAATGTGGCGTCTTGTTAGGAATTTGCTGTTTCCCTTTTCTCACTTTGCTCGGAGGAATTTGTTGTGGTTTCATTGGATGCCGATCTCGCCGGCATGGTGATTCTGATTTTTGAAGTAGAAATATTTTCTCCTGTGTAATGAGTACTTGGACAGGGATTTTGTTACCAGTTTAGTATTCTGACATGCAATTGGCATTAAGGACGTTGCAACACAATGAGAATCTGCGCGAGTCATTGCTTTCAGCGATCTTATCATTTTTCGTACACTTACAATGGAAAGGACGTATTGTAGAAATGGAGAATGATTATAAGTATTTAGGGTTTTGTTTAACATGACAGGGGGCTACGAAATGCATATAGGAGAAATAGATAAGAAGGGGATTGTGGCTATGAAACAAGTGTGGGAAATAATTAAAAGAAGGCGAATGGAGTTTTGAAAATGTATGAGAATATATGACAGTATTGTTAATTCTATTTCGAGGTGGGGAGCAGACATTTCGGGGTGGAAAGAAAGGAGGACACTAGAAGCAATACATGAAAGATTTTTAAGATGTATCCTAGGAATAGACTATTGCACACCTGGTTACATGATAAGATGTGAGACAAAGAGGCAAAAAATGATAATAGAGATTGGCAAAATGACGTGTAAGTTTAGGATTAGGAGAGGTGGGATAAATGAGTTATTAAAGCAAGTTTGCTGGGAAATAGATAAAAACATAGAGACTAAGAAATATGATTGGGAAAGGGAAAGATTTTGGAATAATAAACTTTTTTCCTTGGAGGAGGTGTCAGGTTAAGAGGAGAAAGTTTAGATTTAAGTACAGAATTGATCCAAATATATAAAAATCAGTTATTGCAGGAAGATTATGATGAAATAAATATTTTAAAATTTAATAAATGGTATAAAATTGTTCCGATGGATGATATTCCCAGCTATTTGAAAGGTTAAATGTTAGGAAAATTACAGACGTAGGATTACAAGATATAGGTTAGGTAATGAAATGAGATCAAGCAAATATTGGCTCAATAGTCAGGGGGGAAATGTAGGATCTATGAGATGCAAGAAGAAGAGTGGGAACATATTTTAGAGACGACTGTTTTTGAGGAAGGAATAATGTGGACAAGGTGGGATGTTCAGGATAAAGTGAGGTGATTATTAGAGGACACAGGTGAAAGGGTCAATATGATTGATAAATATAGGAAAAGGCTTAGTACATAGCATATATTATATTATTTTATGCGTGTACTGTGTATATTGTGTATTCGTATTATTCAACTGTTGTATTTTTACAAAGTTGTCAAATACAAATTCATTCATTCGTTTTTTCACCGGTACCTTGTAAGTTTCAGATTGTTCGCTAATGCGATGGTACGAGAGACGGTCGTGAATGTCAAACGTACTTACTCTGATGTTACTGAAATGGGCAAATGGAAATGAAGGCCGATGAGAACACGTCACAAGAGCACGGAATGGAAATTCACTAGAAATTCACTTTGAGGAGATTGAGGAAAGGAAGTTCTGTAGTTGCAGTGTGCTTCATTTTCTGGTAAAGAAGCCAATGCTCCGCCGGCAGCGGGTAATCCCACGGATGGCACCGCTGAGGCGGAACGGGGCTACGCAGCGAGGCCTGGGCAAGCGGGAGGCGGCGACGGTGAGCACAGGAGCCAAAACGTCGGGGGGGGGGGAGTGCGAGTGATGGGGGCGAATGTGAAGGAGAGTGCAAGTTCGAGTGCAGGGCAAGTGCGAGTGCGAAAATGGCGGCTTACAAACCATTCTGCTGATCCGAAACTGCGGACGGCAGAATGGCACATTTGTTTTCTTTTAGAATTTAAGAGCGTAGGTGGCAATGTAGACTGAAGTATACGTTAAAACGCATCTGAAAATGAGGTGAGAATGAAGATGAAGGTATAGGTCAAGGTATTTTGGAGGCAAAGGTAAAAGGTTATGATGGGAGCAACTGAAGAAGACGGTGACCGAACAAATAGGTAATCAAGAAAGCGGAGAGCAGGTGTAGAGGCGAGGAAGAGAAATTGAGGTTACGATGTTTCCGACCAAACAGAAGGAAAGTTACGTAAAATAACTTAAAAAAAGTAGATTGGGGAGAAAATATTGTAAAACATTGAAAGAAAGATTCGGTTAGAGAAGTCCAAGATTAAAATAGATAAAGGTGCGAAACGGCGGTGGCAAACGGTTAAGAAGGGTTCGAGTTGGGCCTTCACTCCTAGTCTGGAGGTTGATTTGAAAGCAAAAACGGCAACGTGACGTCACCCCGCCAGCAAATTGCAGCATCACAATCCGAGGTATTAGAAAAACATGGGTGTCGATGGTGGAGATACGGTGCGAACGTAGTAGGGAAGGAAAGGAAGTATTATAAATAGCCTGAAGCGGCAAACGGATGGCAGTGATAGATAAGAAGAAGAAGAAGGAGAAGGAGAAGGAGAAGGAGAAGGAGAAGGAGAAGGAGAAGGAGAAGGAGAAGGAGAAGGAGAAGGAGAAGGAGAAGGAGAAGGAGAAGGAGAAGGAGAAGGAGAAGGAGGAGAGGAAGGAGAAGGAGAAGGAGGAGAGGAAGGAGAAGGAGAAGGAGGAGAGGAAGGAGAAGGAGAAGGAGGAGAGGAAGGAGAAGGAGGAGAAGGAGGAGAGGAAGGAGAGGAAGGAGAGGAAGGAGAGGAAGGAGAGGAAGGAGAGGAAGGAGAGGAAGGAGAGGAAGGAGACGTGATAGTGGCAGAGATGGTAGTAGCAGTGTTTATGACTAAAGGGGAGTGTAAAGGGGGTGTTTACATTACCAGAGATGGAGTTAATTGTCGAGTGGATGGTGTTGACGACGCTGATCTTGGCTGCTGTCTTTGATGGCAGTTTAAATTAGTTGGCGTTAGTTGTGTTAATATAACTGTAACCGTAGGAAAAGTGGCATTGGCAGTAGTTGTTGTAATAGGGACGGTGGCGGTGGGAGTTGTGAAATTATCAGGATTTGTTGATAGAAAAAAACGGGGTGCTGGAAGAGGCGGCATTATTATTACGAACAATCATACGAGTACATTCGTAGAATTGGTTGGATATATGTTGACTATACAGGTTGCTACATTAATAGGATTTGCCGGAGAATTGGCGTCGGTGGAAGAGTAGGATGTATTGCCGATACGGTGAAGGTGAAAGTAGCGGCTTGGGTAGGATTTGTTGAAGAAACGTTAGCAGTGAAAGAAGTAATATTGGCAAGATTGCTTGGAGAACCGATGGTATGAGTGGGAGCATTGGCAATATCTTTTGAAAAAAAGGTGACGGTTGAATTCGCGACTTTCGCAGAATTTGTTGGAGCTACAACGGCGAAGGGACGGTATCAGCAGAATTTGACGAAGAATCTACAGCGAAGAATCAGTTATTGTAGGAAGATTATGATAAAGTAAAGATTTCAAAATTTAATAAATAGTATAAAATTATTCTGATGGATGTTATTCCCAGCTATTTGAAAGGTAAATGTAAGGAAAATTACAGATGTAGGATTGCAAGATATAGGTTAGGTAATGAAATGAGATCGAGCAAATATTGGCTCAGTAGTCAGGGGGGGGGGATGTAGGATCTGTGAGATGTAAGAAGAAAAATGGCACATACAATGAAACAGATTTTAGAGACGACTGTTTTTGAGGAAGGAACAATGTGGACAAGGTGGGATGTTCAGGATAAAGTGAGGTGATTATTAGAGGACACAGGTGAAAGGGTCAGTGTGATTGATAAATATAGGAAAAGGCTTAGTACATAGCATATATTATATTATAGTATGTAGAAGCAGGTAGAAGAAGCAACATTGGTGAGATTCGTTGTGGCGAAAGGCGTAGCGGCGCCGGCAAGATTCGTGGAGGAGCGGTGGCAGCGAATGTTCCATTTGTAAAGAGGCGTGCGTGCGGGTCCGCCTTTACACCTCGCGGCCGCGGGGCGTTGCGTGTCGGCGGCGGCGGCGGGCGGCCGTGTGGTCGACCGGCGCCGCGTCCCGGCCGCCGCAAATTGCTCGTTGCGAGACGGCGCGGGGCGGGGACAGCCGCGGCGCAACCGCTGCTCTCGGACGCACAAGGGGTGGCAGCTGAGGCGGCGGTGGAAGTCAGGGTGATGGGCGATGCCGATGAGCCTGACCACCGTCAAATCGGGATGCGCGGTGGCAGTTGGATAAAATGAGACGATGGTTTAAGAGCACTCGCACTATTAATGACATGATTAAGATTAAAGTTTTAATATCATAATGCTCTTTCTTAGATTACTCAGATTAGCGTGAAAATAGTTTTAAAAAAGTCGTTGGCTTTAAATAATTCTTCATGTCTTATAGGGTAAAATTAAATTAAAACTAACACTGAGCGGGCGATGATGTAGAAAAAAGCCTGAAGAAAGTAATTTTTCTTCTTTTAAATGTTCTTTCATTGTAATCTTTTCTATTATTTTCATTACTTCAAGATTTTGTAAATGATGGTGGAAGATACAGAGATTCATGTTGCTATATATACCAAGATCAACAAAAGCTAGCTTTTGAACATCGTTATATCAAAAAATGATATTACAGTGACTGCTGTAATGGGTGAGGAACGTCGGTAGATATGTTGGAAATATAGCAACGAGAACCACCTTGTAATAGAGCAACTACTCGATGCAACTATCAAAGGAAGCAATAAGACGTGTGGGTGCTTGCGGCAAAGGAGGGAGCGGTGGCAGCAGTGGCTGCGGCAGAGAAAACGGTGGCAGCTCTGCTGGGAAGCGATTCGGAAGTTTGGGCCCAGCGAATATAGAGCGAGGATAATTTGAAGATTCCTGGCGTGATGAGTAAAGATTGCCTTCCCAAATTGGACCTCTTGGGTTTTTCAGGTCTGCACCTTTTTTTGTCACGAACCAGAACGGTATCGTTGCCGTGTTCTGCGGGAAATGTCTCGAGGGTCTGAGGATTAAATGAGGAGCACGCAATTTCCGATATAGGAATTAATGAGACCTTTTTTTCTAAATATTTAGTTTCCCATGTGAACATTCAGAGCGTGACTGCTTGATTCATCTCCAGCGCAATTCGTTTCAAATATTCTTCTCGTCTTATTTCTGATGCCCGATTTATTTGCTGATAGAGGAATTTATTAACTTGGAGAAGAAATGGGGACGAGAACTCATTGAGATTATGAATGTTATTTTTGTCAATCGTAAGTGCATTTTGTATTAACGTATTCCGATTGTCCAGATTTTCAGTTTCTTTCAACATTGCAAATAAAATGAATAGAAGCAGATGTTTTGCAAATTGTCAGGAATGTACATTTTTCACAGAACTCCCTTAGTTTTGCATTTTATAAAAACTATTTATTTCAATTCAAGATACATTCAAAAAAGAAATTAACGTTTTTATACTTTGCAAAAATTTGGAAGTTTAATATAAGTGTGCATTATAAAAATATTAAATACTATAATTTACTAGCAGACAGCATAACATCCTCTAAACGTGCTCTTTTTCCGTCAAGAATTTTCAGCAGTGATCTTGAGTGTGTAACGTGTTCCCCACATAACTTTCCTTCACAATGTATCTTATTTTCATTAGCTATTTTCTCCATTGATTTGTTTCAGGATTATCCACCAGGGACCAGCTTATTAATATGCAATTGCGACTATTATTTCTTCTTACGAAGCGTGTGATATTCGTAAACGATTTTTTCTACAATATCTCCATACAATTTGACGCATTTTTAAAATGACAACCTACCTCTAACGGAATGAGAGTAATTTATGTCAATGATCCGAAATCAATCCATTGAGAATTTAAAATTTTACAATAAAGATATCACTGCCTTCAACTTTGAATGCATGATTTTTAATAGAGTAATGTTTGAAATAGTAATCTCTGCAAATATTCAAATTCGCAGAAATTATTGAACAAAAAACGTTTACAGACTCTGTCCGTCACATTGCGAACTGTTTTGATGACATGTCGTTTACTTCTAAGCAGCGATATATTCCAAATGATTCTTCTCCAAAGAGAATCGAGATCTCTATACACCAGACCATTACATGAATTTAGAAGTACGGCAGAATGATTGATTTGAAGCGACTTATAATGGGAGTCAGGAGAGGGGTTGCATCAACTACTTTGGCGTCGGAAAGTTGAAATATGTGGTAGTACGTATGTGAAGGATCTTGTTACCTCACTGAATTGCCCTTGTTAACGCGAAGGATCACTGACTGAAGTGGTGTTCGGGTCGTCAGACTCACAAATCGATTAGAGGCTCCTCACAAATTCTCGTCAAAGTGGCAGCCGTGACTGCCTTTTTGAAAATGGGTGTGTCTCTGAGACGCACATCACAGAGTGAAAGCAGCATAAAGCAGCGATTGTGACAATAGCGGCTATAACACTGAAAGGAAAAGACCACAAATAAAAGAAAACTGAAAAAAATAAAGAATAAAGGATCAAAAAGAAAATATGCGGAATTGCAGGGCAGAATAAGAAAAAAGAGAGGGACGTAGTAAAACATAACTGTGGAGTTACGGAAAAGAAACAAAAATTCATAGGAAGGGAAAAAAAATTCAAAGGAAAAATATCGAAGTGGAAGAGAAGTTTATATATAACATATTTCGATCTCCTACTACTTCTGAAATTACTTCTTTGTGAGAAAACATGTAGATATGTGGCGAGGACTCGCACATCATGGTCTATGTTGCTACAGTAGTAAGTGTTGCCATTGTGTTATCGCAGTCGGTATTTCATGTGGAACACTCGAACACTTTGAGCGAAAATAGTTATATATGATACTACTACTCGTAAAAGTGATAATTTATTTTGCGAATAGGAAACGTTGCCACACGAGACCGATAGACCAAGTAGTGGAAAATAAAAATAGAGAGGTAGAGCAAAATAAAATCACGTTTATCACAAGTTATATACTATTCTCAGAGAGCCTTACTGACTTTCATTTTATTTTTATTGAAGTATACAAATCAGTTAATGATACTTTAAGGTCAGTAATAGCTGGTGCAGTCGCAGAAAATTATTTTGTTTTCATTACTGCATTCATAGATGTATCTGAACGCGTGAGTATTGTCTCACATTCAACACTAGTGCTAAAAATTGAACTTTCAGTAAGCTACGACTGCCTAGAAAGAACCGTTTTGCGTATTGTCTGTCTGAAAACAATATTACACGCCGCACGAGGTAGTTAGAGGACTCCGTCGATGGCTAGGAGCACCCGTGAGATAACGCTTTCGTCGCCGCAGACCTTCCGACGGCGCGGCGCCGCCGCAACCAGGCGGTTGCGTGTGGGCCCGGACGTGGCTCCCCGGCCGCCTCCGCCTAATCTTGACAAATGAAGGCGGTGATCGGCGCCCCTCAATGGGAAGACGACAGCCACCCGGGCTGCCCCCGCGCCCTCCGCCGCCCCCTCCCCGACCCGGGAGCAACCGGCACGCCACGCCGCGGCGGCGGTCGTCCGAGTCACCTCGCCTCACCTCACCCCGCCTCGGCGCGCCGGCGACCATATTGTGACGGCGACAATTTAGCGGAAAATTTCGCGTTGTGCAGCGCGGTGATGCAGCGCCTTCCCGTCAAAAGCGCTCGCTCGCGCCTTTCGGGTGATTGATGGACGAGTCCGACGCTCGTGTTTGTTAAGTGCCCTTTCTGCCCAGGGCTCATCCGAGGCGGCGGCGGCGTCGGGCGCACACAAAGGCCCGGGCGGCAGCGACATGAGCGCGAGGGGTCGCCGCGCCGGCGGATCGCACAGAAAGCCCCCCCCCCCCCTTTTTTTCTTCTTCTTCTTCTTCCGAGACCGTCGCGGGTGAAATGATATTGAGGGTCCGACGCGCGGCGGGGGAGCGCCAGCCAGTCCTTGGGTGACGGCGTTTCCTGCGAGGAGGGCGTGTGCGGGAATCGCCGCGATGATTATGCACAGGTTGCGTGCGAGTGACGAGTGTGAAATCCACTCGGCGGCGCGCGCCCGCTGCAGGTGGGCGAGGCGTGAGAACGCGTTCGGGTGTGCTGATCCGGAGGTGTTCGAGGACGGGGCCGTCGGTCGAACGGCCGGGCGCCAAGTTGACGGTATTGTGCGCGCGCATTTAGATTCATGGCTCAGCGGTAGAAGTACAGTCGATAGAATTTGGGTATCAATGCTCAGGTACACGAAAAACGGTTCTGACATTCGAGGCTTATTTTCAATCGTTAAATTCAAGTACAGCGGGAAGTATTTCACAATGACAAACATATTGTGTATTCGTCATTGAAATGGACTTCCAGCTCTTGCTGAAAGCGAAGACACTACGGTATTTGCTGTACGTAATCTAGGAACTTGTGTGCATACTTTGAAATACATTTACTTATGATGTGGCTCTAAAAATGCAAAAAATGTGTAGGACATCACACGCAAAAAAAGGATCAGCTCTCCTATTTTTGTTTACTGAAATACATGCGTAAAATATTCGGAAGTATTATATAGGAATATGCATTAGTTTATCTTTACTTTTATTGCACGTTTTGATATCAACTTGATTTTATCTTTATGTTAGTACATGTATTTGTATTGGCCAGAATAACGGTCTATGGTACGATTTACGAAGTTTGCAGGACCAGTAGAAACGCTCTCTCATTAATTTCACTCTTAGAATAGTAACAGAGAGTAACATCAAAACGCCTCTAGAATAGTTTAGTTCTTAATCATATACTGAATTACAAGCAACACAAGTAACTGAATACTACATATCCATTATTTCACAAAGAACATAATTAACAAATATTCTAGCATAGACCTTTATTAGGTCCAACAGTTCAGTTGATCACATTTTCTGTCGTTATAGTTTACTCAAACATTATGGTAGAGTTGGTGAATTTTTAACAGTTGCTTGTTTACACTCTACTTCAAAAATTAAATTTCCTTAAAAATAGAAGAAAGTAAGAAAGGTTTCATTTAATTATAATTTGATTTCTTTTCAGGGTCTTTCAATCGTCATTGCTTTACGTCCTCCACCTAATTTTCTGCACTTGGTTGGAGGTGGGTGAGTAATACAGTTGACCTGTGAATATCAAAATTGCAAAGGTATTGTAACGACTCTGCTGTAGTTAGACAAAGCATGTATTAAAACATTACGTGATGTTTCGCTTGAACAAAACTATTTCATCTTAGAAAATGTTTTGTTCTAATTAAGTGAGAGATGGATTGTTGATAAGATTGGCCTGGAATTTACCAACGCTTTTATAACCCTGAGACAGGATTTCTGAATTTCGCAATTATCTACGAATTGCATTCCGGAATATTTTCTCGGTGGCATTTGTATGTGCTAGTAATCGCCTGATCTCATCCTCTAATAATATCTCGGCACCTGCCCCAACCTCATTATTTTGCGCTCGTCATCAACTTCCAGTGCGCTGTTGCGACCTTGCTCCGCTACCTTTCCCGCAAGTCGGTCGCCGCGGCCTCGGCCTCGGCCTCGGTCACCATCCACTATTACTGGACTGCTCATGAGCAGACTTACGATTGTGTTTGCAGATGTGCCACTATAAATAAACCATACGTCATGCTGTTGTAACAATTTAGGCTGAGAATGGAAAACATATAGGCAAAATGCCTTTGTGAAAAAAATTCTTTCTGGGGTTTGATTGATACATGAGTTATGATTTTATTATTATTGTCAAATTTTATTTGCAATTTGTTTGCGAACAAGTTCATTGATTTTGATTTGATGTGTGTTAATTGCTTTTTACAATAATACACCATCCATTGTGGTTGTTGTGTTTACTAATGTAATGTAAGCATTATGAGGGAAACTGGTTGAGGTGCATACTGTGCAGCGAGGTCTATCTGGCAGCACTTTAACGTGTAAGCTTTGTAATAAATATTCCAGCTCCTCAAAATATGCACTCCTCCACCTCTGCTGCAGTGTCGCCAACAGCCTAGATAATTCCTCCCCGCAGTTGTTCCTCCCCTTAAGCCTTTAAGGCTCCCAGTAAGTGATCGCGGCAATGTAGAAACGCTGTGAGAAATTGGGATGGCAACTCTACAGAGCTTTGAATGAAAAATAGAGTTCAAAGGGACTGGCGCCGCTATCGAAAGCTATGCGACGCGGCTGATGGCTCTCTGTATTATTTTGTTTTTTATTTTCAACGTTTTCGTTTTCCGAGGTATGAGGTTTTTGTTGTATTTTGTGTGGTATTCACTTACCTTATCACTTAAAGTTTCTGGAACCTTTGTGTACATCTGAATTCCTACGTGTATCAATGAAACGAATTCCATTAATTTGAAGCTCTGCTCGGTCGAACTTCAGGGTTTTGTGTACATGGAAGCTAATTTTCGTCAATTCAGAAAGAGCCTTGTGTGCACCTTCATCCCGTGTGCAGACATTTTTATCTTTCCGCGTCTTCTCTCTGACTTGAATGTTGAATCTCTTCCCTTCATTATTGCCGGTTGCTCTGGCCGCGGAAAGTGTGTTCTGGCCACTACCCTTCATCTCCAGATAGAGTTTTATCGAGAACAGTTGTATGAAGCCAACTTCAACTGAACAACATTCAATCGGTTTCTAGAATAATCACTACACGTTACGATTTTTTCTCGTAACAGACATCAAACCAGTCTCCGAAGACGGCGTGCTAAAAACACTGTGAAAGCAATGGTAGAAACCAAAGTAAGCTACGATGGAACTTTTTTTTAATTCTAGCTTGGCCATTGGCTCTCTGCAGCCGCATAAGATAATGACGACGGAACTTCTGTTCAGTTTTTGTTACGCTATTGAAGATGAGAGTTGTAGAAGAAAATTCACAGCAGCGATAAATACAGTCGGCTTTCTGGCACTTCTTGTTTGTTCGAATTGTACAATAATTAATGTACGTTCACAACAAATAAAGTTGGACTTTTTATATTATTGCATTTAAATATTCATGAAATATGTTTGAATTTTCCCCAAATGTTTAATGTACATACTTTACTCTGAAAATGTAATACTTTATTCTATAAAAAATAAACTTCGTTCCAAAAGAAAACGGTAGGACATGACGATGTGCAATGTTTGATCCTGGAGCGGTGCGCTGTGGGAACGCACTTCCTGATCTAATATTTTCATGTATTGAATGTTGGGTATAAGCACGTTTACACGATCTTGCAAACATTTCTAACTCATGAGATCTAACTCATGATTCAAACATTTCTAACCCATCTGATCCAAGCGTTAAGCAATAAAGTGTATCATTCCATTTCATTCAACATCGGAATCAGGGATAAGATTTGTATGTAGTTTAATATTTGTTTGTTCATTAGTTACAATCAAACTTTTGTCATATGTTTAAGAATTACGTTTTTTGAAGTGGTTTGTAAACTATTTTAATATCCATATTTTTTTCATATTTTCAGTGATAGTACATATTTTTACTTATTGATGAAAAGTGGCTTATGTTTGCCTATTTCTACATTTTACATGGAATAAGTTTCATGCCTTTCAATTTAATTTTCCAAGATTACTTTTGACGTTCCGAGAACTTCGAGAAAGTAAATTGAATTTAGAAGTACTTCGGGATTTAATCTCATGTTCAATATAAATTATTGGTACTTCTAATGTTAAACGGCATTTTAGCCAGTACAGAGCAATATAAAGAGATAAAAGGCCTGCCTTACGATTGAACATATATATTTTTTCCACATGTTTGTACCTATTTATGTTCACGTTTGTCTATATAAATCCTTGCCGTAGCCTCCTCACCTTCACCGTCATCCCATTTGAATTTCAGCCCAAGAGAATCCAACCGTGAGAGCTGCTCTCGGCCGGCAGCGCTCGAGGCGCAGGTCTTGCCCGCCCGGGGCGAGGTCATCCCCTCCCCCTCCCCCGCCGTATGTTCTACATTTGAGTGCTGCGCGGAGATGGCGAACGGCGAGCGCTCCACAATGAGCAGCCGCCTCCAGAGGCAATTGAGGGGACGGGAGCGTGATGGCGACGGAGGAAATTTTAGTTCTGAACCTCGGAGGTGAAGGGCACCATGTTAAACTTCTTGCGCGAATGTGATGTTTTAAGACACTTGCATCGGAATTTCATTGCTCGTTTATTCGTTGAGATATTGCGAACTACAAGTATGTCCAGAAGGTGTTAATAACGAATTTTGTAGTACTCAAAACAGCACCTTGACCGCTTACATTTAGAGAACAAAAACTGTTTAAACTGCTCTCTTGTAAAATTAAGTAAATACTACATACTTCCTCTCAGGTACAGCTTTATTTTAATTTTTCATTTGATGTAGTTTTGGTCCAAATGCAATTTTGTCATGTTCCGCACCGCCATTTTCGACCTAGGATTTCTTTGAAAGAAACCTTGTTGCAGAAGCAAGGCTTTCAAACTGGCGAGCCTTGTACCCCCTGGCTGCGTTTGTTTTTCACCAAATGTCGCTCTTCATTATTAATGTACTAACTGCCTTTATAGAATGCGATATCTCGTTAGTAGAGTATAAATTAGGAAGGATTTAATTTTGCCGTGCATTGAACAATTGTTAAGGAATATTGTCGACAATTCATGACTAGGTAAACACCAGAATCGTAACGAACCCGGATTTACATCACATGTGAAATTTTAAACATGAGTTCGCAGAGGAGTCCCCACGTTTCCCTTACTGTTTTTCTCCAGTCATCTTCAATAGCATTGGCCGCTCATTTACGCAACCTAGATATGAGCTTCCTGATCGTTCTCATGAACATATCTTTATGTAGATGCGTGCTGATATGCAGGTGGAGAAATTGGAGCCGTAAGTTCATTTGACAGACTTGAAAACTTGGAAGGTGTGGAAGGATTTCGAGTGGGTAAACGATCATGTCGGTGATGATGAGAGTTGTGATGGTTGTATGAGAAGAGAGGGATGAAGTGGGTAAGCTGAGAGTCGATGTACATAAAGGCAAGTTTAGGAAGGAAGGGTGGGTAGAGACTAGAACGCAACCGGGGCTAAAGGCTGGGTCTGAAATGAGACGGCCACAGCCAAGGTGAGGGCTGGAACGAAGACTGAAGCGGTGGGGGTGTGATTGAATGAATGAAATGCAAAAGAAATTATAGAGACTTTGGCAGGGATTATAAAAGCGAAAAAATGGAAAATTAATGGAGATAAGGGAAGAGAAATGAAAAAGAAATCAAGTGGGGAAGCAAGAAAGCAAGGAAGAGGTGGATGGTAGAAGGAAATATGTGTACGAAAGAGAAAGAGAGAAAGGGAGAAAAACAGATTGATGAAAAGGAAAGAGAGGTAAAGGGAGAGAAAAAAAGAAGGTAAGAGCATAGACGGCACTAGTGGAAGAGAGAATATAGGGGATATGAGCAGCAACAATATTATAGTGAAAAGAGCGGCCACAGGTTGCTTGTGACGAATGCAATTGAGTCAGGTTTTTGCTGGAAAGACGCCCAAAGTTGAAGCGATAGTGGGGACGACTATCGCAGCGGGAGCGGTGATGGGCGGCGACGGCAGCAGCAGCAGAGGCGGCGGTGGCGGCGGAGCGGAGATCTCGCGCGCGTCGCCGCAGCAATTTTCTGGCATGACTCCGCCGCTCGCCGCCGCACCCCGCCGTTCCCCTCCCTCCCTGCCGCCCCGCGCGCATTGTGGGCCGTGGGAAGGCGCCCCCGGGCACTCGCCTCGCACTCGCCTCGCACTCGCCGCTGCGCCATCCAGCGCCGCCCTGCGCCGCATGGGGCGTCTCCGCGCAGCCCTTCGATGCACAGTGCTGTTAAGACGCTCGCGTGTAGTAGCTGCAGTACTTTCTTCGTTCAGTGATAATGAATGCCATGAGGAGGATTGAGACTGCCACGCTACGAGTAGTTGTCTATTGCCTCCATCTGCACTACTGACAGTAACAGCTGGCCCAGGGCTCAAACGGATGGCACTGCAGTGCCTCTGCGAGGTTCGAGTCCCGACGGTAGCAGTATTTTCAACACCAGCTTGTCAGCTAGGCCGAATTCAGTCGCTGTCTGCACGCGAATTATAACCACGGTAGTTTTCCGTGGTTTCTCCTATGAACTCCAGGCGACTGTCGAAGGAGTTTCCTAACAAAAGAACCGCGCATGTTCTTTCCTTCCCATTCCTTGTCCTATCCTCACCCCTTACACACACACTAACATGCACTACACTACCATACATGCCAGGAAATCGGTTGGGAGTTTAGAGGTCCGAGTTGCGGTGGTGCCGACGGTAGGTTAGCGCCGGTTCTCACCCTCCAGCGTGGAAGTTCACCGCCACCGCCTGAGGGAAAACATGCACTTACGAGGCTAATGACCTTAACAATTACTCAATTTGTACTGCTGTCTGAGAGGTCCTAGGCCTTGAGCCTATGGGCTCAGCCGTAAGCGGGGACTGTTTGTTGACACTAGCTACATAACTGGGTCTGCAGGGGAATTCCAGCGGCTGACTGCTTTTGGTAGTTTTCTGTGTTTTATCCAATCAATACCAAGCGAATGATGGAACAGGTCCTAGACCGCGCACGATTTATCCTGTCTCAGCCATCTCCCCTCCTGCCCTAATTCACATGCACTTGGGCTTCATTACCACGTATGTCGGGAAACCAATCAAGCCTAGAGGTCCCGGCTGGGACGAGATACCTAGAGAGGGAGCCCCTGAAGCTGAAGAGAGAGACGGCGACGGATATCCCCTTCCAGAGGGGGAGGATTTTCCGCTTCCGGGATATAACGTACACTTCACTTACGGAACTAATGACCATAGTAGTTGAGGCGCTCGGAAACAATAATCAACTAATGAGCGAATTATTCAGTCATGATGATAGCCATAATTATGGTTTGCATTGGGTTGAAGCGTGCGTAGCTGACGTGAGATGCCCTATCCCTTTCCATGAATTTTCTCATATTGACAGTAAACCGGTGACATGGTCATGAAGATTCAATTTTAACGATTGAGAACGGTAATTCTGCCAGCCATTCTGAGTAAATAGAATTTGGGTACTGCTTTGCGATTAGTTATTACAAATGCATACTTATATGCATCTGTGAAAAAAGAAACAATAAAATATTAATTAATTTAGCAGACTTAAAAAATGCAAACGTCAAGTAAAGAAAACTTTCAACAGTGATATTAAATGAATATATTTGGTACATTCAGTTCAACCAAGGTGCACTTTTATAAATTTAGTAGATCCGGTGAGTGGTATAAAAACTATGTATCATAATGGTACAATGGCACAAACAAGAAACGAAAAATGTGAACTTTTATTGCAGACACAGTCCACTGAAATCCCGTATTTTGTGAACAGATCACTGTTGTCTCTGCACCTTCCGTAACCGTTGCGAATTCATTGATTTTTTATTTCATGTTCATTAAGAATATCGAAATATTTATTTGGGGGGTATTTTTTAGAATAGTGTGTGCTTCTTGCAAAATTATTTTTTCAAAGTGAGTTTTAGTTCATAAAAAATCAACGAAAAAACATTACAAAAATTGCAGCTTTCAAAAAATTGACACATTTTTTACCGAATCCGCACGGAGTAATAACACTCAAGTGACACTGCAAAAAATGTTTGTATCCGTTTCCTTTGCTGTAAGAAAGCTGCACACACATCGCGACCCGTCTCCATCTCTGATTCTTCCCTTATGCAAATCGAACAGCGTTGGAAATTCGTAAATGTGCCCTTCCATTAAGAGTCTGGAGGCCTCTATCCCAGAGCGATCGTCGCAAACAAATCGGGATCGTTTCAGAACTCGAGTACAAATGAAGGACCCTGAAGCGGCCACGGCACCTAGGCTGTGACTCACAGTGGCGCCGAAAGAAACAAACATGGTCATAACTAATACCTTTTCCAATTTTCTACAGAGGTGGTTACATGAAGTGTTTGTTTCTTTTCGTGATTTCTGATTTGAAATTCGGCACAAAATTTGAAAAATTGACAATCATGTATTTGTACGAGAACAATCACAACACGCTTTATATTTTTATTAGTTATGGTGCATGTTTTGCCAATTCTAATACGTAAAGCTATTATTCTTGAACTAGAAATCACCGAACAATTTAAAACTGTTCTGAGAAGAGTTTGATATAAAAAATGAAGTGAAACATTTATATTGACACATTGTATAAAACAATATCGTCAATATTGTTCAGCACCAAATAATATATCTCGTCTTCTCACTATTTGCCATCAATGAAAATTCAAACCTACATTTACATAATTTTAGCATGATGGCAGTTGATTGCATTTCGTCATGCTAATTAGCAAACCTCGTAACTCCACATTTTCTCTTCTATTTTCTTCTTACTTCATGATGAAATATAATTATGAACGAAGAATAAATAAAAGTAAATAACAATTCGAGCATCTTAAATAATTGAGTTTCCCAGTATTTTTAAGTTCAACAAAAAAGAAAACTAAAATTCTGCTTCCTGGATATGTTTATTATTTACATTGCGAAGCTGTACAATCTAGAGTTACGAGGTAGGCTAATTAGTAAGACGATGTGCTCATAGATTTAATAATATTTCGGGTATTACTTTCTTTTTGGGTGATATACGACAAAACGAAGCATTATTTTCAATTATGAACGTTCATATTGACTTCACATTTTAATTTACGAAACTGCTTTGCACACTACTTGAAATGCAATAAAAGTGACTTCAGTTTTTCCATTTTTGCAAGACTTCCACAGCTGAGGCGATCTCTAAGATCGACATCCGTTAGAAGCCTCCTAGAAGGCCAATGGTTTAACCATGGACCAGCCATAATTATGTGAGAGGGGAAGTGGGCAGTCAGTGCTAATTTTTTAGTGAACTGCTTCCACGTCACTTAGAACTGCACGGAGGTAATCAGAAAATAACTAACCAGAACCGTCGCCTTCTAGAATTTTCATTCATGCAGTTGTGACCGAGCCATTTAGGTGGCATTGAAAATCTGCCAATTCGAGCATAGGACTCTGACTACAAAGTTCCCCAGAACCTACAAAGATGCTATTTAACCCGATAATAAATCAGTATATCCATCATCAACTCAGCGCAATTTTTTTCAATCTGGGAAATCTCAATACCTGCTAATGGGTCTCGAAATTAGGTAGAAGTAAAACTGCCTACTTATACATATACTTACCCGTTTATGTATAACTATTGGATATAAAGGAACAAGCAGTGAGGTGAAGGGAAGAGAAGTACTTGGTCAAGTTTGTGGAATATGAAGAGAAGTACAGAGTAGAGATGGGTACACCTCATTTTTTATACTTGTATAAAATATATATTTTTTTTGCTTATTTGTATTGTATATCTGATATTTATTTTCAATATTTGTATGTATTGTTTGTTTTAATTCCAACATTTGTACTATATTTTTCTTTAACTGTCACCGAGCGTTAGCTCATTTGCAGTAATACATTATTATGATCAACATTTGGGTTGTTCCCAATAAAGAAATGTCTTGCAATTCCCTGTCTTTCGAATGACTTGGAAATTTAGTCAAGTTTTTACACACATTTTGCGGAACTAATTCCATAACTCTGATAACTACCGGGACGACCAGTGATTTTACTCCCCACATTCGGCTGATCTCGATTTCCAAACTCTTGTATTTAAAAAGTTTGTCTGCCTCTTTTTTATCCTACGGCACAGTTATGAATCGCACATTTTGATCGCACGGCACAGCTACATCTACTAGTAGATATTATTTTTTCTCCAAATCTCGGGTAATAATATCCATTTTTTTCTGCTATGGTGCGATCAGTTTGAATTTGTTGGTCGTAAAATATTGTACCCAGTCGAACAAATGCCAGCAATTTTGGTTATTATTATTACTATTATTATTATTATTATTATTATTATTATTATTAACGAAATGTTCCCCATTTTCCTGTCTTCCTGATCCCCTGTGCGACGGTTGCCGCGACGGAGGGATCCAGCGCCGACGCGCTCCACAGTGTGAGGGTGACGGGGGAGGGGAGGGGAGGGGGTGGGGCGGGGCGCGATGACAAACGATGCGCGATGACGCGCGACAACGGCGCGATGCGAAGGCGCGGGCAGCAGCATCCCCCGGGAAACGCGGGCAGCAGGCGCTTCCGCAGGGCGAGGCAAAGCCCCGCGCCCGATGCTCGCACACACCTGGATTGCAGCACCGCGCCGACTGTTTTGCCAGCTGGTCCTTTTCCACTATGCGTAACGACAACAAACGTTCTGGGAAGCTCGATGTGGCCGAAGTGTAGGAGAGAAAGAGTTTAACTTTCTTTAATAATTTCTTTAATATTTGGACTTGTGGAGGTTTGAGATAATTAACACCATTTGTTTTTTAAAGGTGAAGGAGAATGAATAAAAATTTAAGATAATTACGAAATGGAGATATCAAAAAAGTAGGGATACTTGTGTATAATCAGGTGTCATTTAAATTATTTGTAAACATAGTACGTCACAAAATCAAAATGTTTTTTCCAATCGTATTTCACTGCAGCTTTCACCAGAAGTCACTGACGTATATCGTGGAAATAGGTAAATTGGAAATATGGGCTTGCAGGTTGTACACCTTTCAGAAACTACATATATTACGAAATATCACTATCTCTCAATATTAAAAAAATAAAATGAAAGTGGCTATTTGACAAACTATTGTCATTTTCGTGTTTTGTATACTTTTCAATTACCCAGCCATGAGAGATAAATTGCTGGCATATTCGCGTTGATGATAATAGATCTTGACAAAATGTATCAATTTTTATTGATTTACAAGATACGAAAACATTCGCATATACGTAAGAGTAAGGTTTGTAATGTTTTTAAGGTCATGTAATCATTAAATTAATGACATTTAAAATTAGTTTTTGAAAATATTTATTATATGCGGTAAATAGTAACTAATTCTAAGTAACTCATCACATGGATCCTGTCTGTAGAATACATATTTCGAAAACTGCAATATATTTCAGAACTTCAAAGCATAACACACGAGGCAATAATTTTTGCGTACGTAACTCGTAAGTTACTCGAGAAACAAGTCTCTACTTTTATTTTGAATTGTAAATAGCAGTTCAAAGAACACTTTTTGAAGGGAAGACATCATTTCGTTCTTTATGTCTGTAGGACCGCCCGTGAACGCTCTCAGGCTTACCGACCACGCCCCTCCGTTGCATCCATAGTTTAAAGAGGTACGTGTGGTTAGCACGTAGACATCCCCATGCCGCATTCCGGTCTTTTCAACCCGAGAAGTGATTTTTCTCATCGCATACGCAACATATACTGGGACATTGAAAGGAAAACGCACACTATAGTCTTGGCTCCACCGGGAATCGAACCCGGGGCCGCATAGTGAAAAACGAATACACTGACCAAGAGCTAGCCACGAGCCTCATTTCGTTTTAGAGCAGCGAATAAATAAAGTAAATGATACTTTTGCGTGGGGGGGACTAAAAGCATCATTACATGAAACCAAAGAATGCGGGTTTGAGCTCGGCTTGTTTTGGATATTTTCACCGTTGATTACAGCAAGATTGGTTTTTGAAAAACACTGTGTCATCTGAACCGTCATCATAATAATTCATTTCGTAATAATTCATTTCTCATTATAATTCCCCTTTCATGATCACCATACTCTGGATGGGAAAGTCAAACCTCAACTCGTATTATGATCTGTTTTCTGCTCAGGAAAGGGAGGGCATCAAGGCAAATGCTTCCTTACACGTCTGCTCCTGGATACGATTGTGACACTCATCATTCAGCATATCTCTTACACTATGCCCCTCATCATGTCTTTCACAGTTCACAAGCCCATGCTGCAACACTTGCTTATCGTGGCAGTTGCCTGATGTTGATGGCAGCCCCTACGCCATCTAGCACTGACGTCCCACGCGCAAATACTTTTCTTGAAATATAAAGCTAATAGATCTGTTAAACACGCGAGGAATTCGCTCTGTAATGTATGGTGACTTTAAATGTGGTTAGGTGGGTGGACAGAAGTTGCCGTAGCAACAAATCTACAATTTGATACTGCCAATTTGACTCCCTTTTCTCAGAGATTTCACGTTCACGGCGAAGCTCTAGCCTTCTGCTCTTACTGCATAAAACATCCTTGAACCAAAGGAGAACTTTTAAACATATGTTGTACACATACACACACAAATACAGAAAGGAAAGGAAAAAAAAGATATATGTTGACTCGCTTCTTTCGAGTAACTACTACTTACTACTTCAGTATTGTTCTGCTTAATTAATTACTTACATATTACACGTGTTCCGTTTGCCTACAGGTTTTTATGTAAAAAAACAAAAGAACGTCACCGTCATCTAAACGTGTCTCGTGGGAGGTGGTGGCGCAGTAATTGATAAGCGCCGCGCCGCGCCGCGTCGTGTCGCGGGCTTTCTCCGGTTTCACTACGTGCGGAAGCGATGCCTTGCTTAAAGGCTCCAGAAATTATTTAAACAAAAGTTTGTTTTCATTCATAAAAACTTGTGTACTTTATGTTGATTATCTGATATCTGACTTTATTAAACTGAGTTGTTCTTTAATAAGAATTATTTAGTATTAGAATTGAAGTGTTCTAAAAAATCCCTGGCCTTCTGTAGCTGATATTTACAGTTTGACTCCTTTACCAACATGTTGATACAAATGCGTAATATATTTAAAAATAATTAAATAATGAAGTAAATTATAGAACTTATGAACACTATTAACTAACAAAGTGGATGAAACGTGCGATACTCGTATCGTAACATCATCTTACAATGCTCGATTGAATTCTTCAAATCATATTGTAATAAGATGTCGTACAACACTTATGATTATTAACAAGTAACTATGAATATTGCATTTTTAAATTGGCGAGGTAGTTGTTTAATTTTAGTGAAATGTGGCGTCGCCGACGTTGTAAACTGTTTTAAAAATAGTTTCATGAGTTGAACATTTCTTTCATACTTCACTTCTTTCATGCCCAGATTTGTTCAAATATGCTCTTTCAATATCTGTCATTAGACTTACCAATAAAGCGTGAAATCAATGACAGTTAAAGTCGGATAAAACTACATTCAACTTCTCTCGTAAGCAGTCCGCGCAGAAAGTCATTCTCGCTGGCCGAAGTAGGGAAAAGGGCCGGCCAAGGCCGAGAGAGTGCACTGGCGAAAGAGATTCTCTCTCTTCGGGAGGCAACGAGAGCTGCCGATCAACGAAATCCCCGTATCTCGTTGGAGTATTCTCTTAAGCAGTGCAAGCCAAGCGAGGATCGCAAGACACTCGTGATTAAAACTGCTTAGTATACTACTTAGTAGCAAGGATTTGGTCCTAATCATTGCTTTAAATTAAATAAAATAATTGCTCTTTAGCGCAATAATTGAAATATGGTTCCTTCTACATTCATAATATTAAAGCATTACATATCGTCAGTACACATGAAAATTAAAAAAAAAAGATATCAAATGTATCTCAGCAACAACTGAATTAAAGTCGATTCTTATCACCAATGTGTTATACTCCGGTGTTTACGTTTTTGATGTTTTGTTTGTAAATTAAAACCTACAACAACTACAATTTCAGAACAGTTAAAATATGAAATAATAATTGTTGATTCGGTTGAAAAAAAACAAACTTGTCTTAGTGCCCTTAATCGAGTGAGAGCGTAGGCTTCTGCAGCCGGAGTCAGTATTTACTAGGCTGTCCGGGTGTTACACCCTGTTCCGGGGTTACACCCTGAGGAAGGTCGCAGAATGGCGTAATGCATTACACCCTGAGGAAGGTCGCAGAATGGCGACCGAATCGTCGGCACCTTCACCATGGACGCGGCGTCACCCGGACAGCCTAGTAAATAATGCCCTTAATCGAGCTATCCCATTACTGACCTGAGGGGTGACCTACGCGTATCTTGGTTTTTCGCACGTGGAGAGGCTGTCAAAGAACGCCGTGTCGTAGGCGTAGAGCCGTTTCTGCCTGCCCCCTCCCACTGAACGCGGCGAACTGAGAAAGCATGGACACCTCGCGATGATCCGGAGCGTTCAGGCTTTCAGGCCCAGCGTTGCTAATTGTCAAATATGATAACCTTTTACACTGTCTCACAATGAAATTTTAAATCTACATTGGTAAAAATGGCTAAAATTAAAATTTAGCTGCTAACTTTGATAAAATATGTAATAAAAATAAATTATTATTATTATTGTCATTAACATCCCATGTGGACAAGGTCCTTCTGCTAGGCAGGTTAGCTTACATTGAAGAAAGCTTCTTGAGGAACCACTTCGAGAACAGTCTTTCTTGATTAATATTAAGTAATGTATACGAACGTTATTAATTAATTGACAAGAATTATTCATATTTATATTTTTTACTTTTTAATTAAAATTAACATTTAATTTAAATAAAAATATTAATTAACGAATTAAATAAATTAAATTAATTTACATTAATTGAATCAAATCTAAAAAAACTTAATTTAATTAAATTAAAAAAATATATGGCGCTTTTGTTTCCTGGCGAATGAATAGTTGATACCTCTATTGGCGTTCAATGTCAATTTTTAATACAGTTTTAGCTACAAATACGAATAGAGAAATTGTGCTATTATTTACGCGAATGTTAGGGTCAAATTTAAGCAAAGAATCTTACGAGAGTCATACACGAAGGAAATTTGTGTTGCGTGGGAAGCCCCATTTATGTGTAAGACGACACGTTTCTCCGTTCTTTATCACTGCTGGAAAGAACAAAATCTATACCGAGAAATTTGATATCCTGGCTATCAGATTATCCTTCAGTTTCCTCGCTCTCGATAATGCGTTCTCGTTGCACGAGATTCTCGTGGGCCCCATTCTTGATCAGCCTTTCTGGCTTACGAGAACGAGAGAGAATATTCGGCAAATGACCGCCTTTAATGATAATGTTATACTCCAGTTTATAAGTTTCCAATACCTAATGGTATTGTATGTGATCCTGTGTACCTCCATACTGGATATGAACTGTCTTATTGAAATTGCAAAATTATAATCGCCGTAACAATTATTTATAGCTTTTGAAGATGCTAATAATTAAGTTTTAGTACAGCTACATTTTTTGGGGGCTATTTTGCTAATATGCACGAAAATGCACATTGCATATTTGCATTAGCACAAACGCTAATTGCAAAAATGCAGATCAGTCCTAATAAGTTCCAAACATTCTGTCGCAACATCTTTTGCAACTACATTCGATTCTTCGCCGGATTTCCTTTACACTCTCATACTTTTCTCCCCTTATTTGAAGAGATTGAAACTTCACATACTCAGTCTAATTTGTGTTTACTTCTACTTGTGCAATTTCTCTATTAATTGAATCGTTTATTTCAGAAACCCGTCAAACGCCAAATTCCTCATTTGGAGAAAACTGAGGAAAAGTCCCAATTTATCTGTTTTCAATTTTTTTATTCATTAAAGCAGTTGATAAAAAAATGTTAATATAAATATTCACTAAACGATGTGTCTATCCCCTTGGAGCCATAATCCGCCGCTAATGCATGCTTTAGTTTTTGGCGTTTGACGGGTTTCTGAAATAAACGATTCAATTCTTTTGTATACGAATCTAGCATTGAATGCAAAACTATCAGTATAAGGCAACTGTTTTGAATATTTATGTGAATAAGGTGTTTACTTTTTTGTGAATAAGGGTTAAGTTTAGAAAGAATAAGGTGTGGGTCACATTCGTTTGAAAAACGATATTTTCATACTCATGTAAGAACGGTAAAATGAGAAGTCGAACATAACGTTCGTTCATTTTCTAACATGTTTTATTTTCTCCGTATTCACTTGAAATTCTTCAAGTTTAATAGGTTCCAAGGCTCTGCTGTTCGTAGATTTTCACAAACTTATTTTTTTAATTACTTTAATTCGAATCTAAATTGAAATCAATCTGCAGCGCGATCTACTTGGAAATTCAAGTATTCACTTAAAGATGTCACATGGGTGTTGCCAATGCCGTGAGAGAAAATTGTGGCATATTTTGCAAAAACTACGTTTGGGTACTGGTGTTTAATCATTGCCACCTACAAAGATCTATTTAGTAGGATTTGGTTTAATTCCAGGCATCATTAAGATCGTAGCGCCAAAATACGAAAAAACATGTTTTTGAAAGTTTGTTTGAATCTTATAGCCGGATCCGAAAACAATTTATCAGTTCCCCATCAGGTGACCAAGACGCGCCGTGCACCAATCAAGACGCATGAGATGTCATTACATACATTGGTGCACGAGAAGTGGTCTAGCCGGGAGTGACGGAACCGCACACAACCGCACATACGCACACTCCGAGTTTTAGTCAAATACGGATTAATGTCGAATACGTATGTACAACATTTCTATTGGAACTCATAAAAATGTTTCTCTTATCTTCCTTTCAGTTTCTTCTACAGAATTAACATAATTCAATTACCATAGAGAAGTACTTTCGAGTGTTTTGTTTTAACGTATCCCTCTTGTTAGCGACCAAAAAATATTTTTTCAAAGAAAGTTATAATTCTCGCAGCTGGAAGCCAATTATCTCTGTGTCTTGTGTCAATGTATCTCATTTCTCCTTGAGATCAAGTTCATCATTTTGTTTCTCCTCCATTTTCAATGCGTATGATCGAATGATATGAAATATTTTCGAGTATTGATAACATTAGCATCTGGGAAAACTCATTAATCATTCAATGTCGACCAGATTGCTAAAAAGATAGTTTACAATCGAGTGACAAACCTGTCTTACAGCAAAGAAACACGAATTCTAATTGTGCAGATCTTTTATTTATTCATTTTATTCTCAATATTAGTAAAATATATTTCACGCCAACATCTATTTGTACGATTTGTTGAATTCATTCAAAGTAGGAATGTACTTGTATTATATTACTATATTTCAACTCAAGAACAGTAAATGAAATAACATTTAAAGTGTAAATTCATCCAATTTAATCCATATTTTTGTAGCATATTTTCGTCAAATTGAATAGCCATCATCAATCGAACTGAATCTGACACATCATTTTTTATTCAAAGATTGTCATTACTAGTCAGACAATATTTAGGAAGTAATCTTCTTTAATTGCACTTATTCTGCTTCACTTATTAACGAGATTACATTCCGGATGTTACGGTTCTCGTGACTTATGAGATTTAAATTACCACTGTGTTTCTTGAATTTCGCACACGTCATTACTTTCACATCACCAAGGTGCTCGTACGTTTTCTTGCCAAGTCAACGACCCCTCCCGTCTTCGCTCTCCTCCCTCTCTCCCTTCCACTGTTTCTTGTCGCCTCTCCTTTCTACACCCACCCCGCCTTAGCCCCCACTCCCCAACGTGATGTATCGGTCCTCGGAGTCTCGCTTGCGCTCCTTTATCTTCCACTTTTCTCCAAAAATTGTCGCTGGCAACGCGCGGCTGGCTGTCGTCGGCGTCGACCGCGAGGCGCGCCACTATCGCGTACACGGCGACGTTCTCTTGTCGCCCGCACGAACACGTCGCCGGGGCGATACGGCTGCGTCGCGCTGCGCTGCGTCGAGAAAGTTGCACTCTTCGGCGCGCAGTGCGAGAAGTCGCTTCGCTGGCGTCGTGTTCGCGGTAATAAAGAATTAACGTATGAGCAATGGACTTCCGCCTAGGGCGACTAGGTAGCTGTCCAGGGCGCCCGATCTCAAAGGAGACCCGAGATGATAGTAACATATAATAGGAATCCAAATAAACGTTGAAATTCATTTGTTTAATTTACAAATTTGATACGCAGTTTTTAACTATTTTACTGGTTGTATAGACTTTTCAATATGTTTAATTCAGACTAAAAGATTTGGATTACTGAAATACTAATTATAAATATGAGAACACTACAAAATAGTATTACAACACTTATAACAAATAATAACACTGCTTGTGCCAGCATTTTGAAACCTGCAAGCGCAGTGCTTGCAGGAGGGAGATTTTCTTTAAGCAATTTGAGGAGAAAAGTCGGAGTAGTATACTATAGTATTTGAATTCACGTGCATACACAAGTATACTTGTATAAGCACTTGGATCCAAATGCCTGTATATCAACCTTTCTTTAAAACGCAGTCCCATTTTGTTTTCGAGATATATATTTTGTCGCGAAGCAATGATAGAAGATCTCATAAGTCTCTCAACAAATCCTACGCATGTGCAGGAAAAGGTAGGAAATATATACAAAAGTAAGATCAGCAAATTTGTGACAACCGAAACTGGACTTGCAGCTGCTAACTTTTGTCAAATAACTTTCGTTACACATTTATAATATACACTTATAACAAATTCTTATTGAGACTTGTTCTTGTATTTCGATTAATATTAGTTTAAAGTGAAATACGTTTATACTTTACTGCAAAACGTATTTTTGGACGTCCGTTATTTTGAAAGAAAAGAGTTATAGTCCTCAGTAACGCAGGAACTCGGGGATCCCGCCTAAAACATCGATCCAATGGCTGAGAATTCGAGACCACATGAGATTAGTGTTTTCATTAAGTATTACTTGTGACGTAGTAGGCTTTCTAATACCACCACATTACACAATAACATCACACACAAGGCGTTGCCGGATTTGTCATTTCTGCTATCGAATCAAATAACATGATATTCAAGAAGCGTATTTCTTGGGCCTGTCTCATTCACAAAACATTCGAGTGGTCGGAAAAAGTATCTTTCTAAAATAAATTATTCAGAAATACTTTCAGTATACTTTCGTTTTTATCTGAATAATTTGTAAATCAAAACTTTCCGTGTTTGTGGAATTCCTGATTCCTTCAAATAAGTAAATAATAATATATTGCAATTCAATAGAATTTGTATTAAAAGAGTTGTGGCTATTTTCTTTCTTCTTAAAGTTTTTAAAACCTAAAAATTGATTTTAGTACTTAGTTTCACAGTCATTATTTTCAATAGCATATGCAAATTATTGCAGTAAAACCCAATTATGTTAAATTAAAATACTTTGCTCATAACTTATGTATGTATAATCATTACTTTATCTCAACCTCAGTATTACAAAAATGCTTACTTTCCCAATTTGCATTTCAAAATGTATTATCCCCTTTAATAGTGTCCCGAACAACTATATATTGTGGGTAATACATAAATTTACAAAATAATCACGCAGAAACGAATGTAAGGGTCCGAAAGGAGATATGAGAAAGGAGGCGATAAAGCAGCCGGTGCCTCCAATATCTCCGTAATTCAAGGACCAGGGCCACGGCGCGGTCGCGTGCGCTCAGGACTTCCCGCCCCCCGCGGCGCTCGCACTGGGCCCGAACGCGACGAAAGACACACTCTCTCTCTCTTCTCTCTCTCTGTATATATGTATATATGTATAATATAATCATGAGAGTCACGATTTTTTATGCCAATGTTATCTGTGAGGGATCAACTATTTTTTTATTATTATTATTATTTTTTTTAGAAATGAGTGTATCTTTGCTCAACTCAAGATCTTGTAAACTCACTTCGATGGCTATCATTAAACTGGTAATTCAGTTTAATTTTGAATACGCAACCGCAGTGTAACTAATACGGTATGGGCGGGCATATTACAAGTAAATTATTAATTACATTCAAATTACTACATAATTATATTATATATTTATTTAAATTGTCATAACAACGGTTTCGAATACTTTCTTTACATTTTTGGGTCTTAAAAGGCATTATATTTTGTGTTGACTGAAACACCGCGTCTAAAGCCCAGAGACCTGAGTGTCACTTGGGCCCACTGCTTGGTGTCGCTGGCGTTCCGCGGGGCGCGAGGCGCGGCGCGGCGCGGCGCGGCGGTGCGAGGCCGGGGCTTGAGCGGCGCCCGTGCGGAGGACCCGGGTCGCGCGGGTCAGGGGTCGGCGCCTCCATTAGCCCGCGCTGAAATATGGAAAGCTTTGCGCAATCTGGTGCTGCGAGCGCGCCGGCGCCGCGCCGTATTTCACGCTTTCCAGGCGGTCGGGGGCGGAGGGGTCGAGTGGACGGCGAAGACGATGCCGGCGCGGCGACGGCGTGGTTTCGCCGACACTGCGCAGCAGCGGAGAGCACTAGCTATCCTGTCTTCATTACTGCGAGGGGGCACGTGACGTGATGCTTAGCGCGTACGCCTTCCACCTCCGGGACCCGGGTTCGCATTTCGGCTCACTCATGTGGCATTTGTGGTGGACAAACTGAGCTCTCGGCTCGTTTTCTCGGGAATCTCGTTTCCCCTACTACTCAGTCCACCACAGCATTCCTTCACACCATTTCTATATTCACCTCAGCAACATTATCCCTATTACCTAATTATACCCTTACTCATATGCCTAACTAATTTTAAAATTGAAGCACCCCTAAAACCTAATAAAGATATACATAATAATATAAATAAATAATAAGCAAATAATAAAATAATTAATAAATAAATTATAAAATAAATTCATTACTGCGGTGGTTGCCATTACCATGAAGCATTATTCTCTTTCTTGTCATCTCAGTGTTCTCTTTCAGCCTCACTACTCGGCATAGCACCTACACATTAATTTTCCCATCTTGACTATCGCCTCAATCACAATCACCTGTATAGCCGTAGCTGCCTCTATCTCATTATCACCTCTTTCTCACAGTCACACCTACCATCCGCATTCGAGGAATAATTTTTTTCTGTGGTACTTTCAGTTTTCAATAATTGTACGATACCTTCAAAAATACTGAAACCAATATCAAAACATTTGTGACATATTGTTATCAGTCAAAAAGAACTACTTCAAGTTGGTGTTTCCGTTACAACATTGTTTATTTTTATTTTAACGCTGATGAGATTTCGACAATACGTTGGCCTTCATGTTTTCAAATTCTGGTTTACTCCAGCGACCAGCGATCGATTGATGGGTTACCTGATTATTATATTTTATTTTGGTTTACAGTTGATTGGTACAGTGCAGTTGGCTCTGGTTTAAACATCTGATAATAATGGCTAAGCGATTATCAACTCAAGATCAAGCAGATTAAAATATAATCAAAATATTATTAAAGTAAACGGTATCTATAATTTTGATCAAAAGAAAAAGAATTCTACCAATATTAAATCAGTTCTTCACATTAAATTTTGCATTCTTATTCGCAATTAATTGGTAATTACTTGTAATAATTTGATTAGTTATTGACACTGCCTCATCCTCTGATAAGCCATCATTCCTATTATTGATAGTAAAATTCACATTCTCCAACTTCCGCCGTCTTTTCTTTCGTTCTCTAAAGACTTCCTTTGCAAGATATTCACCCGCCCTATTAATTTAATTCATAATACATTTTCTCTATTTAGCCAACCAGTTCGTTTGAAGTGATTGTATATTTCATCTCTCCTCGCTTTGACACACGTTTTATCTTAATTATTAATTGTGATTGTGAGTGTGATCACTATTGTAATTCTAAATCAGCATCACCGCTTATCTTATGATCATAGGGGCTATTGAACTGTCTCTTATACACATTTCACCTGCAAATTACTTTAGTAGTTCTGCGCAAACATCAGCATTCCTTTTTCTTCCTTTACTTTATTCCTATCTAGTCATTCATCCTTTTACGTTCTAATTACTTTGATCGCTTTTAGATCTTTCCTGTCTCATTTCTCCTTCCCTTCCACTTCATCTACACCAAAACACTGTTTTAAATCTGCCTTTGTACCACCACGGTGAACTTCGACTTTGGTCCCCGCGCCGCCACCTCTACCGCACTTCCGTCCAGATCTTTATGGAAGCCAATCTCTGCAGGGAACGTGTCTCAACCACAGCCTACGAATTCACGAGAAAAAAGTAACTTACCACCAAATAAATTGTGTATTTAGAGAAAGCGACCAGGAAATGTGCCAGCGGAGGGCGGCTCTGGGTCGCCGGACGGGGCGGGCGCGCGGCGGGGCGGGCGGGCAGGCGGCCTCCCGGGGATATTAATTGGGAATTTCACGCACGTACGCCCGGGTTGCGGGCCGGGATATCGGCGGGCGCGCGCCGCCCAAAGAGATCCGTGATAGAGCGTGTAAATTATACCTCGGGCGCCGCGTGGGGGAGCGCCGTGCGGCCCTGGCGGAGAGGCGGACGGGCGCCGGTCCGCGCGGCGATGACGGCCTGTCGCCGGGGCGCGGCGGCCGGAGCGGATTTCAGCCCGGGGGAGCGAGGAGCGGGAGGGCCGAGGTGATTGGGCGGTGAAAGGATCGGGGGAAGAAGTTGAGTAACATTGGGTTTTCGATCTTAATAGATGTCGTCTTTCGACCAGCGATCGCAATATTCAGGCACGACATCCACTCTTAATTCATTCACTAAAAATGTTTACATTTATTAGTATTTTACATGCAGTTCTGTGATTTCACAAATGGATGTTATTTCTAGTATTTGCTGGTATCTTTATTTTCCTCAAAACTGAATATTTGTCTCAAAAAGGATTCGCTAATTACTTTCGTACGCTTTGGAAGCTGTATTTTGTTATTATTATACGAAAAGAAGCATACCATTTATCTTGAAATTTAGAAATTGAATAAAATATATTATTTTATGTAAATTTTTATGTTCAAGAATTTTTAGTTTTTCAGTCTTTTGAAGGAATACTAAAAGTAAAAAACGGGAACGAAGAAGGGAGGAGGAGAGGGAACAAGGAGAGAAGAACGAAAGAAAGAGAAAAACGAAGGAAAGAGAAAAGGAGAACGAAGGAAAGAGGAAAGGAGAACGAAGGAAAGAGGAAAGGAGAACGAAGGAAAGAGGAAAGGAGAACGAAGGAAAGAGGAAAGGAGAACGAAGGAAAGAGGAAAGGAGAACGAAGGAAAGAGGAAAGGAGAACGAAGGAAAGAGGAAAGGAGAACGAAGGAAAGAGGAAAGGAGAACGTAGGAAAGAGGAAAGGAGAACGTAGGAAAGAGGAAAGGAGAACGTAGGAAAGAGGAAAGGAGAACGTAGGAAAGAGGAAAGGAGAACGTAGGAAAGAGGAAAGGAGAACGTAGGAAAGAGGAAAGGAGAACGTAGGAAAGAGGAAAGGAGAACGTAGGAAAGAGGAAAGGAGAACGTAGGAAAGGGGAAAGGAGAACGTAGGAAAGGGGAAAGGAGAACAATGGAAAGGGGAAAGGAGAACGAAGGAAAGGGGAGAGGAGAACGAAAGAAAGGAGACGAGACCAAAGGAAAGAAGAGAGGTTAACGGAAGAAGGAATGAAAAAAAGAGGCGAAATAAAGTTGAGGAGGAAACACGGGGAGAGAGAAATGAGGAAGAAGACGAGTAGAGATGGAGGAGGGAAAAGGATGAAACGAGGAAAAGGGAGAGGACGAAGAGAAGAATGAAGACGAATATAAAGAGCAGGCAAGCGCAACACAACTAAGAAACAGAAAATGAGATATTAATTAGAACTGTGTTTTCGACCCGGAAGCTGCAAGCTCTGAGGATGATCGCTATGCGATCGAAACGATCATAAGCTGAATAAAAAGTATTGATACCAGACAATATCTTTATTTATTTATCAGAAAATGAAATAATTAATATTAAGCAAAAATTGCGTTATTTGCATTGCCAAACGCCTTTAGTCAAATGAAATTCATTTTCAATCATCCTCTCCCCCAAAAAGCAAAACTCTCGCTGGCCCTGGCGAATCGGCGGCGGCGCGGTGGCCTCGTCGTCGGAACAGTTACTCCCCCCCCCCGCAGGAGCCGCGCGGCGGGCCTTCGTTAGGCGCCCTGAGCTCCTGGTATTGCTCTGGATTTCGTGCAGCCTAACCGCGGGGCACGCGAGGAATGTTAACTAAATGCGGCCCCGCGCCGCCGAGGCGGCCCTTCGCTGGAAACCGCATTAAAAACAATCAGCCGCTTCGCAATTAATGCCGAATGCTGCCGACGCAAATTGGTGCCGGCTCCCACGCTCCGGACACGCGTGCGTGAGGCTCGGGCGGCGAGAGGGCGACGGAGGCGGAAGGGGAGATGGTGATGGAGGTAGTGGAGGAGATGATTCATGGAAACAAGATGATCTGGGGTAGGGGCGGGGGGCCTAATGGTCACAGATTCAGTTATGATGTTCGTATTGTAATTGAGAAGATAGATTCGATGAGATAATAATAATAATAATAATAATAATAATAATAATAATAATAATATATTTAATCATAATATTAGCAATTGCAATAGCAAATCAATAGCAATAGTAATAGTAAAAACCGAGGAGCATGTACTTTACTGTTATTTTTGGAAAATCAAACTAGGCACCACTCCGTCACATGCCTCACGCGATTGAGTAAAGACATAAAACCTCAATCAGGATGACAGCTAAAAGCCGAGGATATTGACCAAATAAAAATCTTAAGATTAAATACATTGAGTAGAAAAACAAATATAATACAGTAATGGCAAAATTAAATTCCTTTTCGGATGAGGACTTTCTTCTCTCAGCCGGTTATCGTTTTTATCTTTGCATTGTGAAGTATGACAAAAGTAAGACATTTCTGACGACGAAAAATCTTCTTAAAATTTAGTAACTAATTAACAATAGCAGGGTGTAAGCAGCTTCGTAAGTCATAGAAAACTCAACCACTAAGGAGGCAAAAGAGCAGCGGCGACGATTGACTCGACGGAAAGCGAATGGAGAAGTTCTAAAGGGCGCTAGAGAGCGCCTGAAGAGACGTTAAACGTACAGATTTTCCGCGCACGTGCCGATGTCTACAAGATGTTCACGAGGCTCGCCCGCATTCGGCTCTCGCCACGGAGCGTGATTTGCGCCACTCGGTGTGAAAGTGTTGGCCGTGAAGGGTTTTGTTCAAATATTTATGCAATTTGACTCAGGGTCGAGTTTACTTACATTTCGTGCGGAATGATGGTGAACACTTGGTTTCTCACACGAGGGTAGGAGGATTGAGGATAACCGCTGGTTCTGATGACCTTCCTTCATCGGAATACGCGCTAACTGGACCGCACTCTCTTGTCGCTCTTAGACTTTAATAACTGTGTTCACGTGTGAGAGACTGGGTGTAGTGTGGGAGAGTAGTTTGGTATTATTGCTGAAGCAGTGCGAGAGAAGGATCAGCTCACTATAGTGAACGTAAGATACAATTAGAAAATGTAGTGTGTGTGTTTTTAACTTTGAGGAATATAATATTATTATTCGCGTATCGGCCGTTACTGACCACACAACACATTTCTCTCTCTCTCTCTCACTCACTCACTCACTCACTCTCTCACTCTCTCACTCTCTCACTCTCTCACTCTCTCACTCTCTCACTCTCTCACTCACTCACTCACTCACTCACTCACTCACACACTCACACACTCACACACTCACTCACTCACTCACACACTCACTCACTCACACACTCACTCACACACACTCACACACTCACTCACTCACACACTCACACACTCACTCACTCACTCACACACTCACTCACACACTCACACACTCACTCACACACTCACTCACACACTCACTCACACACTCACTCACACACTCACTCACACACTCACTCACACACTCACTCACACACTCACTCACACACTCACACACTCACTCACACACTCACACACACACTCACTCACACACTCACTCACACACTCACTCACACACTCACTCACTCACACACTCACACACTCACACACTCACACACTCACTCACACACTCACTCACACACTCACTCACACACTCACTCACACACTCACTCACACACTCACTCACACACTCACTCACACACTCACTCACACACTCACTCACACACTCACTCACACACTCACTCACACACTCACTCACACACACTCACTCACACACACTCACTCACACACACTCACTCACACACACTCACACACACACTCACTCACACACTCACTCACACACACACTCACTCACACACTCACTCACTCACACACACACTCACTCACACACACACTCACTCACACACACACTCACTCACACACTCACTCACACACTCACTCACACACTCACTCACACACTCACTCACACACTCACTCACACACACACTCACTCACACACTCACTCACACACTCACTCACACACTCACTCACACACTCACTCACACACTCACTCACACACTCACTCACACACTCACTCACACACTCACTCACACACTCACTCACACACTCACTCACACACTCACTCACACACTCACTCACACACTCACTCACACACACACACACACACACACACATATATATATAGACTTCACACGTCTTTCGAATGTTTTTGAAAATTATTTACATCCTTACATCAACTAGAATGAAACACGATTTAACAAGCATTTCTGCATAGATATAATTACAAGGAAACGCATGCAAAGGTTATTCTGTATTTTGTCTTATAACAATGTTGACATTGCGGTGTTTCTGACAGGGATGTACGAGATTTCAAGTCCCGACGATGGCGGATATCTGATTCTAGATTCATAGTTAGGTCGAAATCAGCCGCTGCCTAGAGAAAATTCTAGCGGCCCACTGCTCTGAACTGTAGTTTTCCGTGCTTTTTTTCGATCAATACCAGACGATTGTCGGAGAAGTACCCTGACAAATGGGATAGGGCCGCGAGCTATCATTCCTCTCTGCTGTTAGCCATCCCTTTTCCTTTTACACTCACACTTAAGCAAACGTACACGACACTACCACGCATCTCTAGTGAGCCAGCTGGGGGAGATATCTGCAGGTGAGAATCCACCTGGAGTTGGGGAGCAGACGTCTAGATCAGTGACGGATCTCACAATCCAGCAACAACTCCACCTCCTTCCTTGATATATCATGCACTGCCCCTACGGGACTAATAACTACAGTAGTAGATGCGCTGGGAAACACAAAATATTTAATGAATCTTCGAGAGAGAGAGAGAGAGAGAGAGAGAGAGAGAGAGAGACGGAGGGAGAGAGAGACACACACACAGAGGGAGAGAGAGACGGGGGAGAGAGAGACACACACACAGAGGGAGAGAGAGACGGGGGAGAGAGAGAGACGGGGGGAGAGAGAGAGACGGGGGAGAGAGAGAGACGGGTGGAGAGAGAGAGACGGGGGGAGAGAGAGAGACGGGGGGAGAGAGAGACGGGGGAGAGAGAGACGGGGGAGAGAGAGACGGGGAGGGAGAGAGAGACGGGGAGGGAGAGAGAGAGACGGGGAGGGAGAGAGAGAGACGGGGAGGGAGAGAGAGACGGGGAGGGAGAGAGAGACGGGGAGGGAGAGAGAGACGGGGAGGGAGAGAGAGAGACGGGGAGGGAGAGAGAGAGACGGGGAGGGAGAGAGAGACGGGGAGGGAGAGAGAGAGACGGGGAGGGAGAGAGAGAGACGGGGAGGGAGAGAGAGACGGAGAGAGGGAGAAAACCGCAAAAAGAGAAAAACTTGCATTAGAAAGTCGAGAAAAAGTCGGTACTGTTGCGTCCAGAAGAGGCGCGGCGTCTCCCTCTGCGAATCCCCGCGCGTCCTCCACCGCTCGTGTGGGAGCTGGCACGTGGGGGCTGCCACCGCGCGCGCGCCGTCATGCCGCCTGATGATGTTTGTTTTGGCTTCTCCTGAGCCTCTGTGCGGCGCCCGGCGCCCGGCGCCCGGCCGCGCCTGCCTCTCGCGGCTATTGGCTGCTCTCGCCCAAATCGCCCTCGCCCTGGCCTGCGGTCTCTCGCGCCGCCTAAACAGCCCAGCCTTATACGGGAGAGGCCGATGCCCGCGAAGGATGTGGCCGGATGCACCAGGTGGCGATTCTGTCGAAGACTGATGACTAGAGGGCATAGTTTGATGACCTAAATCATCATCAAAAATGATCAATAAAATGCTCTTAAAATGTTTTAAAAACGCCCCAAAAGCAAACGAAAAAAAATTATGAAATCCAGTTCAGATGAACAACTCAAGCTTGGATAGCTTACTGATGTAATCGTGGCTTCTTCCTTTCGTTCCAGTGATCTCAGCTTGAAACATTTTAGTTTGGGCTTTCTTAACCAGAAGTTCAGAGTCTAATTATCGCGAAATCCGAACTAACAATGGTGCTGATAGACGGGACAGAAACTTTAAATTATATACAACGGCTGACATTACAATTTCTGAGCGAAGAAATCAAATAGGCTTCTCAGTAATTCTGTGGAGAACATTAGTTGCATCTTTTAAATATTATTTGAAGCAAGTACCATTAAAATATTAGAAACGACAAAAGCCAAACATGATTTTTTTACTCACAATCGACTAAAAATTCAAAACAAAAATTGTCGTATAAAGTGGGTCACATACTTTTGTAATAACATAAAATTAATGTCCTCAATAAAAGGCATTGTTTAAGTTTAAGTTCGTAGAATTCTAATATAAGTAGATACATTAAGTTGATTCTTGAAGACTATTAGTTCAAATAGCCACAACAAATCAAGTGTTTTTGTTTTCCCTTAATATTTAGTTATCAGAACTTCCTGTCTTATACACGAACGTTGTAAAATCTGGATGATGCTTACCATGTGCTGACGATTTCTATTTACTTATTTTACATATTTTTAAATTTAGTGAAAATGCTCGGCATGCCGTAACATTCCCTGCTCTTAGAATTATTTCTCAACAACTATTCTTAATTTAAATTTAAAAAGTGCATGACATAATTTAAGAGCCGCCTGCTAATTGGGAGGGAGTCAACGACAGAGCCCTGGATGATTCTTTTTCAATAACTTTCTGAAGGTCATAAGTTACTGTTTCGTGTTTTAGAACTTTTATTGTTATGACCATTCTGAACTCATAGTGAGAGTTTTGTCATTCAATGCTTGTTACAAAACAATCAAAACAGCCGCCACACGTAATGCCTTCGTGGAAATTCCGGTGTTCTCTTACAGCCAGGACTGCGCATAATTAAAATCTTATTTTACCATTTGTCAATGTACAGAACTCTTGTTCAGGGAAGTTACTCTAAAAAGGGACCATTTTGACAGAACGCGATACTAAAGTCATGTCAGACGATGTCATTACAAGAGATAAGCCATTTACAACAGAGCCAGCCGCAAACGAACATATTGACGAATTGAGCGTATGGACAAAATATGCAATTTCGCTATCATCAGTAGCCAAGCAGTGGCTGTCAAAGCGAGATCTTACAGCAGTCTCTCTATACAAACAGAGTAACATTGTGTGTGTGTGTGTGTGTGTGTGTTGAGTAGTTCTTAAAAAATGCAGTCGCCTTGTGTGTATTCGGCGGAAAATATTCAAAATATATATTTACCTTTGCCGTATCTCAAAGATTGAAAATATTTAATACGAGAACACAAAAAATTATTATAGTATTTTGCTGAATGTGTTATTAGTTAATATAAAAATTATCAAATATGAAAGATTACGGTTACATTGCAATTTACGAGTATTCTCGAGGCCGCTGCTGGCCTCCACCGCTCCCATTGATGTTCTATAGGTTTGCTTTTAATTTTCGGAGGTACTTTATATGAGCCCCTACGTCATTTTCCAAATTTTCAAAAAAAAAAATGCTGTGTGTTTTGGATTAAATTTTGTTGTTGGATAGTGTAAAGGGCGTTCGAGAGAATGGCACCAGTCTCATATTCATTAAAAAACATTACAAAAATTCCAAAGTTTTTGGCGTGTTCCTACAACTACAATTTTGAAGATAATTTTTGTTCTTCACCAAATACAATTCCCATCATGTGTTCATCAAACACAGTCCACAAACATTCTCCAAAAGTGGTCATGTTCAATATTTTGAAAATATGAGTATTTTTTGAGGAATTTTAAAACGAAAGAGGCGTTTTCGTAACCATTTTAATTTTCTCAGAAATGGCTTCAAATTTGGTCTTGCATTTTTATCCTTGTATGTAGCAAAAACCTACTGTAAAGATACTGGAGATGGTCCTATTTTCGGCGCACTCTGCAATTTCGAAAATTGCAGTTTCGGAATTGTAAATTCGAATTTCGCGCGCTTCTTTTCATTTGTTGCCAGTTCGGAAAATACAAGGCAACACACCGGTTTCAAAATTAGTCGAATTCATCCCATTGTTGTCGGTCTTGATGATTGTATGATGTAGATAATATTTTTATGAAAGGAAATAGTCTGAAGGAAGGTAATAAATTTTAACTTAGAATTAACAAACCCACTTCTTTAGGAAGTTTTAATCGTTGATTATTTAAAAGATTGAAAGCTCTCTTCAAATATATTGAAGGTAGGCTTGTGTGAAATAATTCTTACTTTTCTGTATTATGATCTGTAAATACAGTAAAATTTTAATTTGTTCATGTACGTTTCCTATCTACAAGTAAGAAATGACTTCTCTTCCTGACAATGGAAATAAATGCAGATAAGTACGAGAGGCGATTCGTTTTAATTAGACTTATTCAAATTATAACTGAGTTTTTCGTTCGGCGGACATTACAATATTACGTACTATGATCAATCATGCGTGAAAGTATGTGCTGTTCTAGCCCTCTAGTTTATAAGTGCACTTGCCCAAATTGCACAAATTTTCCAGGAAAGTTTGAGAATGTTACATCGGATTCATGTCTAGTACCCCCAAAATGAAAATATCTTAACGATTTCTAGAACGGCAGAAGTCTAATTTACTCTTGACGTACTTATCAAATTTCAGCTTAAAAGTTTGTAATCTGACAGAATTATACGTGGCACATCCATTCACCTACAGACATCCTGGTTTGGAGGTCCGTCCCCTTTTTGAAACAGCGCTAACACACATTAATTGTGACGTGTATGCGAAGTCACAGCTTAAATTAGCCTTAAACTCGGATTTTACAACTGGCAATTCCAGATCGTACTGTCAAGGTGATCCCTCCCTACAATGGTACACAAACCCAAAAGTAAAAAAAAAAGAGCGAGAGCAAATGGTATTTCGAAACGTCGATGGCCCTGTAAACAAAGCAATGGCAACACCACAGGCCGGCAGAGGCCGCGAGCGCGTCCGTCCCTCGTTAGGGCCCCATTAGGCGGCGCGGGAGGGAATTTTGACGAGCGGGTGACAGCGGCCGGCCGCGGGGCGCTGCACGGGAGTTGGCCGCGATGTCGCTCGCCTTTTTGCTCCGTAATCGACGGCCCTCGATTGAGCGCCACGCGGCCTAATCGGTCGGGCAGGCGGCGGCGGCGGCGCACACTGACACACAGTGGGCGAAAGCTCCGTCTGCGGGAGAAACAGAGGTGAAATTTTCAACCGTTTGCACTGCACTCCAAGAAAAGGGAAAAAGATCTTCCTACTTGTTCCTTCATCTCCATCTTATCCTTTTATTATAACCTAATTATAATAATTATTATTATTATTATTCCCTTTCTTCTCCATCTTTGTTCCTTTTTGTTCTTCCGATACCCTACTTCGTCTGTTTCATCTCCTTTTCCCAGTCCTTATCATTCTTCTTATTCTTCTCGTACTAGGTCATTGTCAAGAGAAGTCATATCCTCGCCGTTCCACTACAACCATTCCAAGCGGTGAAAACTGAATATCCGTGCCCTAAGCAAAATTTGGACCAGATCTGCAGACCCTAAATTTATGTTTACCGTTTATGCAGACGATCTACACAAAGTGAAGCATATCTTAATCCTCCTCACTCCCAAGTCCACTTACCAAATGGGCTCGGGAGAATGCCGGAGCAATGCCCATCCAACCGGACGATGAGCACACCGACCAAGGAGCCGAATCTTACACGTACCTTTGACTCTTACTCTTCTTTTACACATACAATCCGATACTGAGACACTGACGAGCACTGAGAAGCCGACACAGAAGCACGCATGTCGGGAGACCAGTCGAAGGCTTAGAGCTTGGCTCAGCTGGGGTGATGTCACGCTGAGGAAGATCATCATCTCGCCATCCAGCACTACACCTACTGGAGTAGAAGTAGACGCGCCAGGAAACACGAAATAGTTTATCAATCAATGCACAACCCCCCAAACTGCGATGTCTGTGAATGAATAGAGGTGCCCCGCAAAATTCTGTCAGATTACAAACATTTAAGCTGGAATTTAATAAGTACGTCAAGAGTAAATTAGACTTCTGCCGTTCTAGTAATCGTCAAGATATTTTAATTTTGGAGTATTAGATCTCAACCCCTTGTAACATTGGCAAACATTTCTGGAAAATTTGCGCAATTTACTGCATTTATAAACTAGAGTTGCTAGAACTGCACATACTTTCTCGTGTGATTGAAAATAGTTACGTAATATTGTAATTTCTGCCATACTAGAAACTCAGGTGTAACTGGAAAAAGTCTAATTCAATTGAATCACCTCTCGTGCTTGTCTGCATTTATTTTCATTATCAGGAAGAGTAGTCCTTTCTTACTTTTAGAAAGGAAAGAAACATTAAAAAATATAAATTTTACAGTATTTACAGAACATAATAAGAAAAGCAAATATAATTTCTCTGAAGCCTACGTTGATTACATTTGAAGCGAGCTTTGAATTGTTAACGCCATAATAAGCGATGGAAACGTCATGAAGCAACTTCGGCCTCTGAGCGCGCCGCTTGGAAGGGCCCACTGTGCGCGTGGGGGGGGGGGGGAGGGGCCCGTCCGGCGCCGCGGGCGTGCGCCTCGTTAGGGCGATGCGACGCAGGCGTCGCTCCTCCGCGCAAATTGAGCCATTTCTGTCGCGCCTCGACACGCCACGGAGCGCCGCTGTGCCCAACGCCGGCCTTCGCGGGGCCAGGGGTGGCCCCTCGGGATCCTTATTGCGGTGGACTAATATAAAAGAAGAAGCTGTTTCTACATACGTGGATTCTTGCAACTCTTTCTTGTAGCTTTTTTTTTAGAGATGGCTCTATGGGACATGAATTAATTCAAAAAGCTTCATTTAAAATGTCAATTATTGTGATTTTTCAAAACTAACACTACTCTTCTAAATGTTTATAATTTCCTTGAATAACTTTTCATTTTATACTGTGGCATATGCCAAAAGTATTTGATGCATCAATATACAATAACTGATACGCAAATCTTTGCCAAGTAATTTTTTTCTCCGATTGGCTTCAAATTACTGCAACATAGGCTGTTACACTTCCTTCTTTACAAATATGGTTTTGTTGTCATTATCGTTGTTGATCCTCAGTGATATCTTTACGAAATTTCTACTGCTTACTTATTTTCATACGTGCCACATTGATGATTATAAAAAAAATATTCACGTATTTAGTTTAACATTTAACGATTATATGCTACTTCTACAGTGAAACCTAAAAACTCGAATACGTTCATATTTAGAATTTAAATTCCTTGGGCACATGTTACATGAGATGCATTATTCAGAAATATTCGGCTTCTCCAAATTGTTCCCGCTGCCTTTCATATTCGTGAATTCATAAATAACATGGGTTGTTATTTGACATTTCTTAATCAAAGGATACGCTACATTGCAACCATTCTGAAGCATTCATCTTTCCCAGCGTTTCCACATAGAATATATATATATATAAAGAAATGAAAGCCTCTTCCCGAACAGATGTACTTTTACACGTTTACCCATATTCAGTTTTCATTTGTTACATCAAATTTTCCAAGTGTGTATTTGCACTAGTTATTTCGATGCTAAGTGTCATCAACGCTAAGTGTGCTTCCAATTGGGACACAAAGTTTGTTTTTTCGTAAAGCTTAATTACTCATTCAACGTTTTCAAGAAACCGGTGTTCACATTAAATCTCTATGAATCAACGCATTTTTCACTTTAAATTTGTGTTTATAACTCTTTATCAATAAAGTGATAAATCATCGTGGGTCTTCGGGATTCTCCAGATATTCGCTTTCGCTTCATGATCGGCAAATGTTGATCACCCCTGGAAAGGAAACGAGACGGGAGCTCTGCGGCGAACCAGAGAACGTTCCAGAAGCACCAACACAAATAATGGCACGTGTGCACATCCCGACAAACTTTAATAGCCTAAAATTTGGTTTTGTTTGTTTTGATGTCACTTACTATAATGTGTTTTCGAGGCGACTATGTGTGGTTACGGTTTGAATACGCCTCAACATTATTTTGTCTAACAATGTGTTTTGTTATGTGGTCGTGTATTGTTATGTTTCGAAGAAATGGTAATAACCTAAGTAATTTAAGAAGTATCTTATTTAAAGACAATTTTTATTTAAAGTTATTTCTCAAAACTCATTTTCAGAAAAATATTTCAAACACTTATTGTGGTATAAACGAGGCGAGTTCATACATCGAATACTGAAAGACCAAGAAATATGTAAATAAATTAAATTTATTTAAAATATATATACATTAAATATTAAGAAAAAAGTTTTAAAAGGGATGTTAAAAAAATTAAGTACAAAATTTACATGAAATATATAACCACTTAATTAATATGTTCTCCCGAAATTGTAGAACGTTTTTCTTACAGTCATACAATCAAGTTTTTTGACGCATAAGCAAAACCTCCTGCATTACTTTACCAAAAATAAAATTGTTATCATTATAAAACTTTTCAGAAATCTTGTAGAACGCACTGACAGCGTAGAAGCTCAAACACAATATTGCATGATAATTTTGAAAGAAACGCACTTTAAAAGGGAAGTAAAAACGCACTGTCTTTAACCAAGCGGCGGAAAATGCATATGCTGCCACTAATATTTCTTTTCAAAATTTTGAGAAAGTAGAGATCATCTTATGTCATTGCACGTACTCGGAACGGGTAGTTCTAGAGTTCAAGTCCCGATGTTGGCATTATTTTCAATACTGGGTTGATAGCTAATATGAGTTACGCCAGAGAGCTCGCTCGTGTTCAGCTGGACAATTCTAAGGGTGAACTGTTCCTATGGGTAGTTTTCCGTGGTTTCTCCAGGTAAATGCCAGAATAGTACCGTACCATAAGCAATTTTTTCCTGCGTCTTTTTTCCCCTACGCACACACACACGCACACCCACACACACATGCATTCACAAGACTACCTTGCCGGGAGACGAGTCGGGAGCTCAGAGCTTGTCCCGGCTAGGGCGGCGCTCACGCTGGTGGGAGATACCTGGGCGGGGAAACTCCGCAAATCGACATGTATGTCGGTGCCGGATACCACCATCCACTGAGGGAGAACACCACAACTTCTCATGATATAAATCAGGCACTACGCTTACGAGACAAAAGATAATAGCAGTTGACACGCCCGAAAATACGAAATAATCAGTCAATCAGTCATTGAGTTAGCAGATCTCTATCCAGTGAGGCTGACGAGCATGTACATACAGTTCATTTGCATAGCACGGTTGTAAATTCCCGCACGTATCGACTGTAAGTTTAGAAAATACGAGAGACCTTAATTTACAACATGTTACTTTGCTCGCTTCGTTTCTTTTATCTTCGACAACTCGTAAATAAAACGTGTCAATTTAGATTGTTGAGGTTAATTTTTATTTTCCCTTTTCCTATCAAGTCTCTGATATATTAACGAACTACCAACAGAGAACAGCTGCCAGTGTAATCCCGCGTAAGGCAAACATTAATGTGAAAATCACACGCTACTGGTCGTTCCACTGTTCTCGGGGAATTTAACATCGTGTTAAATTCGTAACAAGAGTTAAATGACAGAAACCGACATATTTTGTAGTAGTGCGCCATCTACCGTTAACTCTATTTCTCGAGTGGAATGCCATCAACAAATGATAGGTGTTACAAGTTAATCAATCATTATCCCATTCCAAACGCTTTCTCAGGTTTTTATGTTAATCCGTAGGAGTTGAGTGTCATCACACGACTGAAAGGTGAGAATGAAATAGTTTGACGAATTTTTCGTTTGAAGAATCTACAGTATTCTCATTCACAAGATTCATACTGCCCGCAGGGTTAAAAAATCATAGAGAAATGTGATAAAATTATTTATTTCCCTTAATTTACATAATTCGAGTCAGGCATAAATTTACTGCACGCCAACGCTCTCCTGCTCGCAAGAAAATCACTAGGAGGTTTTTCAATTTTCAACTGAGAAGCCCCTTAAAAATCTCTGAGTTAGGTTGTAAATTTTCTGAGGCCTCACCCTCGACACTTCGAAGATCAAATTCTGCCTAAATTGGTTGATGACGTAGCGATGATTAATTGACTGTGAATGAGGCACTGGTTTTTTATGCAACCGTTTTATGGAGTTACGAAATGTTTCCCACAGAGAAAAATAGTACATAGTCAATTTCACGAAAATAATGAGGCTAGAACATTCAGCTCGAATTATAGTTAGTTTCTATATAGCATTCTTTGAAAATAAATTGATTCATTATGTTTCTTAAAAATGATAATTAAGACAATTTGTTTTGAAAATCGCAAACCAAATTACTTGTGCAAGAGAAAATAATTTTTCAAGATATTTATCTCTGGGCTTTAATGTTTATTCAGATGTAACTATGTCATCCGTAAATAAATAATTACATTAGTAAACGTAGTATTCTTGGTATTCGAAAAAAATTAGAAAAAATGTCTTTGAATTAAGTTTATATTGCAAATTGTTGAAGTTTGTGTTGAAGATATTTGTATTGCAAAATTTCAATTACAAATATTTTGGTGACAATTCATAAAAATTAAGACCTTGGCTGAATTTAATTTCAGTATAATCTATTCGATTCAATAATGTTAGAGCGTTTTACCAGATCAAAGCTGAACCATTCACTACTAATTGCAAACATGGGCAGAAAATTGGCATATTCTGAAAAAGTTGGTCCTTTTCTATTACAATCTATATTATGAGTGTACAACTTAAACAGGATGCGAAAGTGAAATTCTCCCTGGCAGGCTACAATCTCCCGACACAGCCTTGCTACACGCAGGTCTCTTGGTAACGTACCAAACATCATTAAACAATAAATTAAGAAATGTAAAGACGAACAACAAGCCATGAACATAACCAGCAGCAACCTAGTTATTCCTCCAACTCCCTCGAAACCATCGCTGTATCATTTGTCAGAAGTGAACGTTAACGCCGATAACTAATTCCCGGCGTGCAGTGCCTCAGACATCCCCTTTTACCCACTAAATCCAACAATCCCTTCGCAGCACTAGCTGAGCACATGCATTTAGAACGTCTTCTACATCAAACGGCAAGTCTACAACAATGGCCGCAACCGCGTGATTTCCAATCGTTGCCATCACCCCTTCCACGTCGCCCTCGCCGCCCCCGCGTTGTGACACCGCGCGACGCAAGGACGCTCACTCGCGTCGTTCCCACGTTCGCGCGCTCCGCCCGCCCCTCCCCCGCCCCTCCCCGCCCCTTCCCCGCCACCCCCCGGCCCTCCCCCGCCCCTCCCCCGGCCGCCTGCGCCGCCGTTTCTCCAGCGTCCCAGTTCGAATTGAAAAGTGAGAGGCGCGCGGACTCTTCGGCCCCGGGGCAGCCGCAGCGGTTGCTGCTACCGCCACCTCCGCCCCCGCCCCCCGCCGCCGCAGCCACCGCTGTTGCTCATGCTACCGCCACCACTACCACTTCCTCGGCCAGCCTCCGGTGCCGTCTTCGTCGCGTTTCCTCCGCCTCCTTCATAGTCTCCTTCGCCCCCTCTGTCACCATCTCTTTCGCTTCCTTCTCCGTTCCCATCTCGTCTTCCTTCATCTCTTTCTCGGTGTCCTTCTCCGTCTCGGTGTCCTTCTCCGTCTCGGTGTCCTTCTCCGTCTCGGTGTCCTTCTCCGTCTCGGTGTCCTTCTCCGTCTCGGTGTCCTTCTCCGTCTCGGTGTCCTTCTCCGTCTCGGTGTCCTTCTCCGTCTCGGTGTCCTTCTCCGTCTCGGTGTCCTTCTCCGTCTCGGTGTCCTTCTCCGTCTCGGTGTCCTTCTCCGTCTCGGTGTCCTTCTCCGTCTCGGTGTCCTTCTCCGTCTCGGTGTCCTTCTCCGTCTCGGTGTCCTTCTCCGTCTCGGTGTCCTTCTCCGTCTCGGTGTCCTTCTCCGTCTCGGTGTCCTTCTCCGTCTCGGTGTCCTTCTCCGTCTCGGTCTTCTTCTCCGTCTCGGTCTTCTTCTCCGTCTCGGTCTTCTTCTCCGTCTCGGTCTTCTTCTCCGTCTCGGTCTACTTCTCCGTCTCGGTCTTCTTCTCCGTCTCGGTCTTCTTCTCCGTCTCGGTCTTCTTCTCCGTCTCGGTCTTCTTCTCCGTCTCGGTCTTCTTCTCCGTCTCGGTCTTCTTCTCCGTCTCGGTCTTCTTCTCCGTCTCGGTCTTCTTCTCCGTCTCGGTCTTCTTCTCCGTCTCGGTCTTCTTCTCCGTCTCGGTCTTCTTCTCCGTTTCGGTCTTCTTCTCCGTCTCGGTCTTCTTCTCCGTCTCGGTCTACTTCTCCGTCTCGGTCTACTTCTCCGTCTCGGTCTTCTTCTCCGTCTCGGTCTTCTTCTCCGTCTCGGTCTTCTTCTCCGTCTCGGTCTTCTTCTCCGTCTCGGTCTTCTTCTCCGTCTCGGTCTACTTCTCCGTCTCGGTCTTCTTCTCCGTCTCGGTCTTCTTCTCCGTCTCGGTCTTCTTCTCCGTCTCGGTCTTCTTCTCCGTCTCGGTCTTCTTCTCCGTCTCGGTCTTCTTCTCCGTCTCGGTCTTCTTCTCCGTCTCGGTCTTCTTCTCCGTCTCGGTCTTCTTCTCCGTCTCGGTCTTCTTCTCCGTCTCGGTCTTCTTCTCCGTCTCGGTCTTCTTCTCCGTCTCGGTCTTCTTCTCCGTCTCGGTCTTCTTCTCCGTCTCGGTCTTCTTCTCCGTCTCGGTCTTCTTCTCCGTCTCGGTCTTCTTCTCCGTCTCGGTCTTCTTCTCCGTCTCGGTCTTCTTCTCCGTCTCGGTCTTCTTCTCCGTCTCGGTCTTCTTCTCCGTCTCGGTCTTCTTCTCCGTCTCGGTCTTCTTCTCCGTCTCGGTCTTCTTCTCCGTCTCGGTCTTCTTCTCCGTCTCGGTCTTCTTCTCCGTCTCGGTCTTCTTCTCCGTCTCGGTCTTCTTCTCCGTCTCGGTCTTCTTCTCCGTCTCGGTCTTCTTCTCCGTCTCGGTCTTCTTCTCCGTCTCGGTCTTCTTCTCCGTCTCGGTCTTCTTCTCCGTCTCGGTCTTCTTCTCCGTCTCGGTCTTCTTCTCTGTCTCGGTCTTCTTCTCCGTCTCGGTCTTCTTCTCCGTCTCGGTCTTCTTCTCCGTCTCGGTCTTCTTCTCCGTCTCGGTCTTCTTCTCCGTCTCGGTCTTCTTCTCCGTCTCGGTCTTCTTCTCCGTCTCGGTCTTCTTCTCCGTCTCGGTCTTCTTCTCCGTCTCGGTCTTCTTCTCCGTCTCGGTCTTCTTCTCCGTCTCGGTCTTCTTCTCCGTCTCGGTCTTCTTCTCCGTCTCGGTCTTCTTCTCCGTCTCGGTCTTCTTCTCCGTCTCGGTCTTCTTCTCCGTCTCGGTCTTCTTCTCCGTCTCCGCCAACGCATCTGTCTTTTCCTCCGCCTTCGCCTTCTGCAACCACCGCCGTTTTCGCCTCGGCTTCTGTCAAAGACGCGCTGCAATAGCTCAGTGACAATTGCGTCCACAGCATTGTTGTCACGAAGGTCTTGAGGTTCAAATGCAGCCGTTGGCAGATATTCGGCAAGCTCCAATGTTGCACGAATTCAACCAGAGACTAGAAGCGAATTTTAGCGGCCGACTATTCTGCTCTGTTCCAAGCGAATACCGAAACAGTACATTGTTAACAGTGATCTTACGTTCCTCATCCTTGTTCCCTTCTCTTTCTTACGCAGTCACACGCTAACAAGTCTTCCCTTCCTCTTCCTTATCACCCTTTTGTTTACTCACACTTACATGCACTACACTACAACGCATGACAGGAGACCAGTCGGGAACTTCGAGTTTGTTCGGGCTCGGGCAGTGCCTTCCTGGTGGGAGATACGTCGTTGGGGAAAACCCCGGCGCCAGATGCCACCACCCAGAGGAAGAATATCACCGCCAACTCCTTCGATGAAATGAGACATTACACGTCTCTGCCTAAAATGACCATTCCAGTTTACGTGCCTATAAACACCAAGTAATCAATCACTTTGTGCCTTACAATTTCGAGGTGGCGTGAGCGGATTAGAACTCTGAGAGAAGCCGGACGCCCTTCGAACTTCCAACTACCTATTGAATGAAACAATATCTCCATTGTAACTGATATCTCAAATAGCAGCTACTTACTTCCCGGGCTTCAAATTCTCATTGAGTGTTGCCGCCACCTCCGTCTATCTACCCGTGTTTACGTACCAACCACCCCCACTCCCTCTCCGCACATTTCCTTGATGGTAACCTCGACCCCCTCCGTTCCGGTACCACCTGTGGAGCGCACTTCTCTATATTGCTTTTGCCATTCTTACAGCTCCTGCTACTTATTCTTTGCTTTCGAGGCCATTGCCACAACCTCCGTTGTCTCTGTTCTCTGCCACTTTGACCTCCACTTCTCGAGGGGGCGCTGCCGTCGAGCAAATTATTTTTTCCTGAAGTTTTAAACATATGCCTGTCACGTCGCGCGTTTGAAGCCAACAAAAGAAGCGCGCCTTGCGCCACCGTAGCTAATTGTATGGGCTTGAGAGGGTCCTGGTTACTTACAGGTGAGCGAGAGCTGCCTTGCTTAGGTAGCTTCTGCCATCATCGCCGCCTCCGCCTCCGCCGCCGCCGCCGCCGCCGCCATCGGAGACACCACCTCTGCCTTAGAATCCTATTGCCATCTCAGGGCCGGATCTTTTCGTAATAACTTATTATGTATTAGACTAAAATAAATAACAGGAACTCTTAACGGACAGCGTCTGTTACGAATTTAACAGTCCGTTACCTATTAAGAATTATCGAAGCAAACGTGTTGTTTACGAGTTCATTTCGCGGCCTCAAAATGAGGCTGACTCGAAGTTGTGTTTATTATTTCATGGCTAAAACGATGTATTGTCACGTGTGAACTCTCTATTGTTAGATTTTCAACATATAAAATCAGTTTTTAAATAAGATTCGTAGAAAACCTGTGAACAAAATTTATCGGCATATTACTTATAGTTATTATACTCCTCTAACATTCAAAATGCTCTCATGCTAAAATCCCTCAAAGTTGAATAGAACATACTCCTTCTAACGCCGAGATCTACAGTAATTGGGTTGCATACAACGTGTCCCCTGTGAGATGCACGTGAATTCGTCCGTTAATGTACAGTCTAGACCTCGTCTGGACGAACATTCGGAGCAAATGTGTCATTTATCGCCTCTCGATATACTGGTGGAGTCAGCCTTCCGAGACACCCAGATAATTTACGAAACACGACGTTTTGGAGGTATTTTAAGGCAATTTCAGAGGTGATCGAGAGCTCATTCTATTTATTTCGGTAAGAGAATTTATATATCCTATGTTTAGTCTTACTAGTGGAGAATATTGTGGAAAAATTGTAGAAGAATCTACATTGTTGTTTCACAGGAGATTTTAGTATGTACAGAAATGGAACGTAATTTCTACGCTGCCATTCCGACATAACGTAAATCGTTAGAACTTGATTCATCAGACGATAGAGCTCAATATTAACGATATTGAGTGACAAATGGTGGTCAACAAGCCTCCCAGCTACTAATGTTGCAAAATGTGGTTGATAGTCTTTCTGCACTATTCCAACATACCCTATCAATAACTATAACTGTGTCATCAGCATAGATGTGTCATAAGATATTTTTAATAGCTTGGGAAATTAATTAACAGATCGATTATAGATTGGAAATTTGAGTGATACAAATATAGTTCCTTGGGAACTTTATTTTTCTTAGAGCACGTTTTGTGTTATCACCGTTATGAAATCTATAATTTAGGTAATTCTTAGGAGTTTGTGAACGATGTAATGTTATAAAAATCTATAAATATCTGAAGTACATTACCTTTCTTTTAAAAGCGGAAATATCGAAATTTGGTAGAGTAGAAAGCTCAAATTCTTTTTAAATGAAAACTCTTAGTAACTAAATTTGTTCCAAGGAATTGGTAGCCCCGACCGGGACACGAACCTGGGCCTTCTGGTTTACGCCCAGTTGGTGAGCGAAAACTCTTAGTGTTTATATATAAGGATCTGGATGTACCATAAATTCATTTGATACATTTTATTTTTTAGCGGCGGACTTTATTTCATGCTTTTTCTTTCGGTCTCTGTGCGCATGTAGGACTGAGTATTTCTTAATCTTCCTCCTGCTGAAACTGTACTTCAATGACTTGTGCAACTTTCTTCCTCTGTGCCGGGATATCGTCTCTTTTATTGATTGATATTTTGTTATTTGGTTTTTGGGCACGCATCCCCTGGTGTATCACTAGAGTTAGAGGGGTTGACCCCTAGTAGGACGTGAAGTGCATTGCCGACCTACAGGTCCGCTTATGGGAGATTTCCCTCTCGAGATAGATATCTCGGCGAGAAACCGCCTCAGCCGGGACAAGCTCGAAGCTCAGGTCTGGTCTTCCGACATCTGTAGTAGTATATTGCATTAAAGTGTAAGGTGTGAGGATTGGACAAGGAAGAGGAAGGAAAGATTGCGCTCGGTGCGTGGCCCGTTTGTGAGAGTATTGATTTGGCATACGCCAGGGATTGATAGGAGAAACCACGGAAAACTCTCGATCAGAATAGTTGGGAACTATAATTCTCCTCCAGACAGCAACTGAATTCGTCCTATCTATTCGAAAATCCGCTACCATTGGATTTCGAACACTAGGATCTCCCGATTGTAGTCGCAATAGTACAGTGGCAATAGTTGTTGCCCTGAACCACCTCAGCCAGCGCATCGTCTCTTCCCCGTGGCTCGCCGTCGCCTTGGGCTGCCCGCTCGCCAGGTGTCGACGCGCTTGTCTATTAAAGAGCGGCAGCGCCGCCGATAGCGGAGTGAATAGCAGAGTCGCGCGGCGCGGCCGTGGCGTTGACGGCGTCGAGTCATTCGCTGGCGCGTTAATTGAAGGCAGCGGCGCTCGGCACGACGCGACGGCGACGGTAGTGATTAGGCAGTTGGCGCTAGCGACCGCGATGACTTGGTGACAGGTCTGAAACGGGTACACGCGGAAGAAAATTGAGTGCAAGAACCTGGGAAATACCGAAAATCGGGAACAAATATTTTTCTCCTATAAAGTGGATGTGCGAGGAACTTAACATTTTCCTAAATTGGAGATCTTAAAGACCCGGAAGCGGTAGATTCAGAATTAAGAAAGAATCTCGAATCTCTAGAAAGAAGATCTTGAAGTGTTTTGAAACAATCGACTCAGAATCACAATAAACGCCCTGTAATTGGATTACTACGTATAGTATCTTCATTTAAATGAAAATTCTCTAATGTTGGCGAATCTTTCGAATGTAAAATATTATAATGTAAAATATTATTTTATTATTATTATTATTATTATTATTATTATTATTATTAATGTAGTGATCAGTCAATTTATTATTTTTTCTAAATAATAATAATAATTATTATTATTATTATTAGTAATATTATTATTTGACTGATAACTACATTAGGACAAATAGTTTTATTTTAAATACAACCGGAATGGATTCCATAATTACTCATAAAACCACATCTAAATTGCTCGAATTTTCAACAAGAGAATCATGTCGAAAATAATGAAATGTTAGTATTGAGAAGCCTCATACGCCTATGATATATTAGAATGCTCTCATCCCCCCCTCTCTCTCTCTCTTTCTCTCTCTCTCTCTCTCTTTTCTCTTTCTATCTCTTTCTCTATTAATCACCCCATGCCTATATCCTCTCAACTCCCATCACTATCGCTCTCTTCCAACTCCCACTAGCGGCCTCGTTCGACTTCCCTCTTCCTACGATTCTCCTCGCCGATATTCTCGCCGGCGATTACTAACACTAAGTGATGTTTGGCGAATTTAAACAATGGAGGTGCTTGGCTTTAAACCAGATATCGAGAACAATACGGCGCCCCCAAGGAACAGACCTGTACACGTGGGCAGGCTTTTCTCATTGAGGGCTCTCCGTGCGCATTTGGTGCTCATCGATTTTATTTTGTTTTCAATACTTGCTGACTAGAGTTGTTAATTTTGGAATATTTATTTTATTTGAATAGAATAGGCTGAACTGCCCGAGTTGTGTAACAAACTTATCCCTCGTATCTGTCAACACGGTCTCGTATTACCTTTCAGTTTTAGGTGCGTTCAATCTTGCAGTATTTATTTTCTACATCGGAAAAGCGTTACACCCTCATGACTTGCATTGAACTTGCATTCGATTCACTTAGAGTTGTTTTTAACTTTAATTGAAAAGTTAGTGTATCAACATTCAAGGAATGGGTTTTTATAACTGTTTTCTTAATTAACAAAACATTATGGATTTCATTCCTTTTGCAACATTAACGACATTCCTACAAGATTTTGCCGCTCTTTTTAGTTCCTTACGTTTATTTGTTTCTATTATATAGAAGTGACATTATCTACGCTTGTATAGTTCACGAAAACGCCGTAACACTAAAGTTGTTGTTCTAAAATTTGACACGGCCAAGTTTTGAGCGACGAATAATAAAAAAACGTAGTTGAGATTCAATATGTGTTTTTTATAATATTACAGAATTGCCCTTAAGTAGAATAAGTCCATCTAAGTTAGCTCGACCATTATTAAAATCAAAATATAAAACCATTGAACCGAGACAGAAGAACTGTCCATAAGACGTGGAAATGAAAGTGTTGGAAAAGCGTTCAAAATGGAAAGGGCATCAGTTTCGAGACCAAATTTCGCAAATGTGACTTTAAAAGCTTACATATTTTCCGTTGTTTCTTGTGGAGCTCCTCCCTAAAAAAAGAAAATATTTGACACGGTATTACATATTCTCCCATTATTCTTCCAGTTCTTCCCCTCCCCCTCGCTGGGCCAAATTCATCCCCTGTGTGGAGGAGAATGTTAGGAACTGGCTGCTTTGATAAGTAGCCTTCCTTAGTTTCACAGATCAATTCCCAACAATAATTGTTGGAGCCGTACCTTAAAATAATCGGCCGTGGACCGCGCGTAATCTTTCTCTTGTCGTCCTTGTTTCTCCTCTGCCCTTGCACACCTGCACATACAGTAATTCAACCACCTCATGTTGGGAGCTTACAGCTTGTCCTGACCTGGGCAGTTCCCCACTAGGGAAGGTACCTGGGCAAGAAAAATCCTGTTAAGTGACGTGGCTGCGCCGGATCTCACCTTCCGTCGGGGAAGGCATTCAGCCACTTTCCAACATGCACTTTACTTATGGGACTCAAGACGTCGGTTGTTGACGCGACGCGCCCTGGTTCATCCACTCTACCTTGCCTCTGGCCCGTCCACGTG